>CAMZMU010000119.1:24966188-25344657 GCA_947311845.1 Poa pratensis | reverse complement strand
TCAAGCTCTCATTCCCCTATCATAGCATCTTGAATGATTAAGTTTAAAGTGAAAGCAAATATGAGTAGTGTGCTTGACAAAGTAAAGGTTGAGTCTCATGCCCCTTGAATACAAGTACCTACACCATGTGTTACTCAACTTGGAAACAAAGCAAGTTCAAGTTAATATCATTGTAAGTAATAATAGTATCATCAAGAGCGTCAACTGGGGTACCTCTTGTCCCAGATATGGAACAAGCCCATATCAAAATGACAAGACAAACAAACAAATGAACAATCTCAACACCCTTTTTATTTACCATTGGAATAGCTTTTTTTATAAGGTGTATCACAGAAGGTTCACCATAGCATGTAAGTAAATTTCCACCATGAATGATGCATGGCTTAGATTAGCGGCCCAGGCGTCTCTCTAACCATTTATACAAACTCATTTAAACTACTTCATTTCCACATTTATTTCACCATGATAGCATCCATAAACAAAAGTACATGATATCAACTAAATGATGAAGAGCATGTTGAAAGCTTGCATGTGACAGCACATATGGGCTAACTCCAACCTCGACATTTATCAAGCCACAACATCATAATTTAATCACAATGGGTCATGTTTTATTATGCAATAAAGTAAAGTGTGCATCAAGTTCGTGAGAGCTATATAACCAACTTTTCCATACAATCAATAACATAAACATTTTCATTCAGAGGTATAGATAACACAAATATCATGATAAACATACTCGGAATAGCATAAAGCCAATAGGTAGATATGGTGGACTCACTGGAATAACTTTGGTTGAAGGTGTTGGAAACAAGTTTTTGCTTGTTGGAATTTTTGGGCTAGCAAAGGGAGAAAGTTGACCATCTAGATGCATGCATGAGTGTCCATAGAACTAACTAATCCATGTTAAACAAGTAAAATAACATCAGCACAAAACATGAATAAGTGATAGCTCTTGATAAAGATTTGCAAATATTACTCATAAACAAGCTCATGAATCATGCAACTATATGTATCATTAAAAATCAACTCAAACATCCCTTTTCCCAATCTTATAAAAGCATCCAACATATTTCAACCCATATTTCCAGTAGCTCTCTCAATATAAATGATAGTGTGGTGGTCTCACAAAACAATCAAACAAAAACAAACAAAAAGACGCTCCAAGTTTATGCGATAAAGTGTTTCGATCGAAAAACAGAAGTTGACGTGTGCAAACCGAGAGTGTGTAGGTCCAGTGGGGTTGTCTTCACATCCCCAAGCTTATGGTCTTCACCATCCTTGGATAGCTCTTGGTGCATCTCCTCCAATCCCTGTGAAAAAACTTCAAAACACCGTTTCTCCCTTTCTTTTCTGTGGGGTGCATTAATAGTGATAAACAAATAGGTTTCTTGCTGCATATAATCCTTGAACAAAAATTCATATGAATGTCCAGAAAGTGTATAATGTTGTATGCCTACTCATAAACTCAATTGGATCAAAAAGATTCAACTTAAAAGTCAAAGCATGCATCAAACAAAATGGGACAGAATCTGTCCAGAAAAACAGCAGCAGCAAAACGTATTTTTCTACCCTACCAAACTTTCGAAAAATTCCGAAAAATTCATGCATACAGAGGATGAAAAGTTGCAACTACAGTTCAAATATGAGCTCATTCGGAGTTACAGAATAAGAATTAAAAATCATACCGTGCACTGATTCGTGCAGGAATAAAATCTCCGAACGCTATAAGCAACTTTTCAAACCAAAAAGGGTAAAACTTGGCACTTTATTAAAATCCAGAACTAAACTAAAAAAACTCTTGTTACAGCAAGAGGACACAAAGAAAATCACACATAAAAATAACCGGGTTGCCTCCCGCAAAGCGCTTTCTTTATAGCCATATAGCTAGGCTTCTTACTTGTTGTTTATTGTGACGAAGCTCATGAGGGAGCTTGAACTTTGGTTCCCTCTTCCTTGGAAAGTGTTCCATGCACTTCTTGTGTGGAAACTGAAACTTCATTCCCTTCTTTGAATCAATGATAGCACCTGTGGTACGAAGAAAAGGTCTTCCAAGAATAATAGGACTAGAGGTTTTATTCCCCATGTCCATGATTAGAAAATCCACAGGCACAAAAGTCATATGTAACTCTACCATAACATCACTTACTTTTCCCAAAGCATGTTTAATGAGTCATCAGCAAGTGCAAGTTCAATAGAGCATTTTTCAAGATTTTTCAATTCAAGCACTTCATATAGTTCTTTAGATAAAACAGAGACACTAGATCCTAGATCAAGTATGGCATGGTGTGTCTCTTTTCCAATAGTTACTAGTACCTTAGGATCCATATCCCCAAGCTTAGGTGGTATCATAGCCTCTTGGTTGTACCTAGCAATCTTTTCTTTCAAGACATGATTAGCAATATAAGAACCAAAACCAGCTTGGTTAGTGTTGATGGAAGGATCACTTGCAAATTTTTGTAAGATAGATATTAATTCATGCAAGCTACAATTTTCTAAGTCAAGCAAAGGATCCTTGACTTCACTAAGCATTTTAACTTCCTCAACTTCTCCTCTTTCATTACCCCAATAGATTCTTTAGCAACTCTCTCTTGCTCATGAATGTGTTCCCAAGACTTATTGATAACCTCTTGGCAATATTTATTGTTTCCTCATGTTTTTGGGCTGTAATGATGCTCTTTAATGATGAGACTTCCTTAGTAAGCTGATCTACCCTTTCAAACAAAGCATCTTGTTTTTCAAACTTAGAGATAAATTCCTTATTAAGCTCTTTTTGGGTAGATATAAAAGATCTAATGGTGTTTTCCAAGTCACTAGAAACATTACCACTAGAAGCCTATTTATTTGGCACATATGGGGGTTTATTATAAGAGTTGTAATTGTTGTTCCCATACCCATTATTACCATAATTCCTAATAAAGTTGACATCAATATTTTCAGAATTATTTCCAACTATTTCTTGCAAAGGAACATTTTCAACACTAGGTTTATTAAGCAAAGCAAGAATAGTATCCATTTTAGATGCCAAATCATTAGTTTTCTCGATAGAGTTCACTTTCTTAGAAGGATTGGGTGCCCTATCAATATGCCATTGACTATAGTTTTGCAAAATACTTTCCAATATATTTTTAGCTTCTATTATAGTTTTACTCATAAAAACACCTCCAGCAGCAGAATCAAGTATGTTTCTAGACATGTAGTTCAAACCATTGTAGAAAGAGTGTAATATGGTCCATTCATTAACCCCATGTGATGGACAAGTTTGAAGCATGAGTTTAATCCTATCCCAAGCCATAGCAATATGTTCATTATCATTTTGCCTAAAAGAAAGGATGTTATTTCTATTTTGCAAAATGTTAATAGGAGGATAGTACTTCTTAATAAAAGCTTCTTTAAGATCATCCCATGAATTTATACTACCGGATGGCAATGAATGCAACCACTCTTTAACTTTCCCTCTAAGTGAAAAAGGAAATAGCTTCAATTTAAGGATATCACTTTCAACATTCTTAAACTTTTGCATGTCACATATTTCAACAAATCATGAAGATGCACAGAGGCATCCTCCATAGCACTACCACCAAATTGTTCCCTAGTTATCAAGTTCAACAAACTAGGACTTACTTCATAGCTATCAGCTTTAATCTCAGGTGTGGCAATAGCTTTAGAGATGAATTGATCATTAGGAGTGTTTGTGTAGTCACACAATTTAGTTCTTTCTCCCATTTTAGCAAGTTTTTATGTATTTTTTTAAAAAAATATGCAAAACTGAAAATAAAATGAGTCTCACAAATGCAAACCGAATTACAAATGCAAGACAATGACAAAACAAATAATTTTGCTTTGAAGGTAAAAATGGATAAGATGATGCTCACGTAGGTGCAACCTCCCCAAGTTTAGGTGTTAGCACAAGTTGGTGATGAAGTTGACTTTGTTGTGATGAATCCGGCGCCAGTAACAGAGCTGGTGCAAGGGAAGCAACCCTTGGATAAAAAATTTCAGCTATGACTCCCCGGCAACGGCGCCGAAAACAGTCTTGATACCCGCAGAAGTGATAGCCTTCAATAGCTACCTGCAATGAAAAGTATACGGGGTTAGGTTGAGCCTCCAAGTGCAGAGTATAGTAAGTGGAAGACGTGTTTTCCCCACGAGGGGTGACTCGAGTGTTTAATATCGAACTCTCGGGGAATCAGTAGTGAAAGATTTATCTTCCTATCCTTCTTTTGGTTACCTACAAAACAAAGTTAAATGTTTTGGTCCTCAACCTCACCTGTGGTTGTCAAGCACAAGGTATAAGAATGATATCAAGATAGTTATGCAATGCAAACAAAAATAAATATGCAATGGTGGTGAATAAATGTGCAAGGATGATGATAACAATGATAAATGATATTTTGGTTTTTTATGATGAATGCAAGATGTAAAAGTGTTTTTGTATTTTCAGATTTAATAATGGCAGAAAATAGAAAATGGTAAAAGTTTTCGGGTTCATGGTTTCACAAATGCACCCTCTCTTTAATAAAGTGGTAGACAATGGAACACTAGAGTTGACATATGAGATTGCAACACAAATTTTGATGACAAGTTGCTAATTATATGGGCATCGCGTCCTAACATAGAGATCTTTTGGTTATTAATCTCACTTATACTCCACCAAGATGCGAACTAAATCATAACACCTTAGTAATTAGATAACTCAGAGTATAGCTTAAAATATCATGACATGAAGTTAAAATAAGAACATGCTAGATCTAGTCACGGAGAAGTGGCAAATCACCCACAAAACCCTTGTAGCATGGTGCTAGCGCTAGGTTGACGAGGGAATATCTCCCCGGCAACAGCACCAGAAACAATGCTTGTACGTCACACGTCAGTTGGGAACCCAAGAGGAAGGTATGATGAGTGTAGCAGCAAGTTTTCCCTCAGTATGAAACCAAGGTTTAATCGAACCAGTAGGAAAACGAGGTTTGCTTCGAAGGTGTTGGTGAAGGAGTGTAGTGCGGCGCAACACCATTCCTTTGCCCCAACTTAACAGTGAGGTTGTCAATCTCACCGGCTTGCTGAAAACAAAGGGTTAAACGTATCGAATGGAAATGATGTTTGTTTGCATAAAACAGTAGAGAACAATGATTGCAGTAGATTGTATTTCAGATGTAAAAGAATGGACCGGGGTCCACAGTTCACTAGTGGTGTCTCTCCAATAAGATAACTAACATGCTGGGTAAACAAATTACAGCTGGGCAATTGACAATTGATAAGTGCATATAACATGCATGTGTGAGCTGTGGTGTCTACTATGAGATTCATTTGGGCATTACGACAAAGTACATAGACCGCTATCCAGCATGCATCTATGCCTAAATAGTCCACTTTCCGGTTAACATCCGTACCCCTTCCAGTATTAAGTTGCAAGCAACAGACAATTGCATTAAGTAATGTGCGTAATGTAAACAATACATTCATCCTTGAATAAAGCATTGCTGTTTTACCCCTAGTGGCAACAACACATCTACAACCTTAGAACTTGCTGTCACTATCCCAGGTTAAATAGAGGTTGAACCCAACTATCATGCATAAATACCCCCTCTTGGAGTTACAAGTATTCACTTGGCCAAGGCTTCAACAAGTAACGGAGAGCATGCAAGATCACAAATGACATAGACATGATAATATAATATTCAGCTCCACATAGGTATCAATATAAGTCAGATCCCAGCAAACACAACATGTAGCATTACAATAAGATGATCTTGATCATGATAGGCAGCTCACAAGATCTAAACATGATGGCACAAGTGGAGAAGACAACCATCTAGCTACTGCTATGGACCCATAGTCCAAGGATGAACTACTCACGCATCACTCCGGAGGCGGGCATGGCGATGTAGAGCCCTCCGGTGATGATTCCCCTCTCCGGCAGGGTGCCGGGAAGAGCTTCAGAACCCCCCGAGTTAGGGTTGACGACGGCGGCGGCAGCGAATATGTTCTGGATGAAAGGCTCGGTGTTTTAGGGTTTTCACGTCTCGGGGAATAAATAGGCGAAGGGGCGATGTCGGCGGACCCCCGAGGGGCCCAAACCACAGGCGGCGCGGCTGGGCCCACTGCCGCCCGCCAGGTGGTTTGGCCACCTCGTGGCTCTCCTTCGTCTCTCCTTCGGACTCCGTGTACGTGCTGGAAAAATAGGGACTTGGCCTTTTGTTTCGTGCAATTCCGAGAATATTTCCAGAAGTAACTTTCTGAAACCAAAAACAGCAGAAAACAGGGAACTGGCACTGTGGCATCTTGTTAATAGGTTAGTCCCAGAAAATGCATAAAAGTGATATGAAGTGTATATAAAACATGTAGCAAATGGTATAATATAAGCATGGAACAGCAGAAATTATGGATACGTTGGAGACGTATCAAGCATCCCCAAGCTTAGTTCTACTCGTCCTCGAGTAGGTAAAACGATAACAACAAATAATTTCTGAGGAGACATGCTTTCACACAATCTTGATCAATATATTGCAAGGCTCATGTCATGAATGAAGTGACTCAAAGCAATGATCTATAGTTTGCTAACAAATAGATAAAGAGTAAACAATGAATCATATAAGCAAAAACTTTTCATGAATAGTACTTTCAAGACAAGCATCAAAAAGTTTTGCATAAGAGGTAACTCATAAAGCAATAGATTCAAAGTAAAAGGCATTGAAGCAACACAAAGGATGATTAAGTTTCAGCATTGCTTTCAACTTGTAACATGTATATCTCATGGATAGTTGTCAACATAAAGCAATATAACAAGTGCAATAAGTAAACATGTAAGAATCAATGCACACAAAGTTGACACAAGTGTTTGCTTCTAAGATAGAAAGGAGTAGGTAAACTGACTCAACATAAAGTAAAAGATAGGCCCTTCGCAGAGGGAAGCAGGGATTAAATCATGTGCTAGAGCTTTTTAAGTTTTCGAAAGCATATAGAGAGCACAAAATAAGTATTTGAGAGGTGTTTGTTGTTGTCAACGAATGGTAGTGGGCACTCTAACCCCCTTGTCAACCAGACTTTCAAGAGCGGCTCCCATGAAGGACGTTATCTCTACCAGCAAGGTAGATCATCCCTCTTCTCTTTTGTTTACACATGTATTTTAGTTTCTTTATAGATGACACTCCTCCCAACCTTTTGCTTACACAAGCCATGGCTAACCGAATCCTCGGGTGCCTTCCAACATTCACATACCATGGAGGAGTGTCTATTTGCAAATTAAGTTGCTTACTGATAAATCAGGGCAAAACATGTGAAGAGAATTATTAATGAAAGTTGTAATTAATTGGGGCTGGGCACCCCGTTGCCAGCTCTTTTTGCAAATTATTGGATAAGCGGATGTATATGCCACTAGTCCATTGGTGAAAGTCTGTCAGAAGTAAATGACAAGATTGAAAGATAAAACACCACATACTTCCTCATGAGCTATAAAACATTGACACAAATAAGGAGTAATAAAGTTTTGAATAGTTTAAAGGTAGCACATGAAATATTTACTTGGAATGGCAGGAAATACCACATAGTAGGTAGGTATGGTGGACACAAATGGCATGGGTTTTGGCTCAAGTTTTGGATGCACGAGAAGCATTCCCTCTCAGTACAGAGTTTAGGCTAGCAAGGTTGTTTGAAGCAAACACAAGTATAAACCGGTACAGCAAGAATCACATAAAAACATATTGCAAGTATTATAAGACTCTACACTGTCTTCCTTGTTGCTCAAACATTTTACCAGAAAATATCTAGACCTTAGAGAGAACAAATATGCATCCCAAGTCTCAACAAGCTCTACGGTAGTTCTCCACTACTAGGCTTTAACTACATGATGCAAGAGCTTAAACATGATCTACTTGAGAGCTCAAAACAATTGCAAAGCATCAAATCGAAACAAGACAATGATCTACAAGAATGCATATGTCTTTTCCAATACCAACTACTACATGTAGCATTTTCTTTCTTCCAAACAAACACCAATTTATTTAAACATAAACTCTCCAAATGATAATATAATGCAGCAAGAGAGTATTTATAAACAAGTGCTAACAGCTCGAAGAGATGCATGAAAAACAGGAGCTAAAAGCACTGCAGTAGCTAGTTAAGAATACTCAACAAATATAAGTGAAGAACATGAGTATTCACATGAAAAAGCGGAGCGTGTCTCTCTCCCACACAAGGATTGCTAGGATCCGAATTTATTCAAACAAAAACAAAAATAAAAACACACAGACGCTCCAAGTAAAGCGCATAAGATGTGAAAGAATTAAAATATAGTTTCACTAGAGATGACCTGATAAGTTTGTTGATGAAGAAGGGGATGCCTTGGGCATCCCCAAGCTTAGACGCTTGAGTCTCTCTGAATATGGTTGGGATGAACCACGGGGGCATCCCCAAGCTTAGGCTTTTCACTCTTCTTGATCACATAATATCACCCTTCTCGCTTGATCCTTGAAAACTTCCTTCACACCAAACTCAAGACAGTTCTCATTAGAGGGTTAGTGCATAATCAAAAATTCTCATATTCTGTAATGATACAATCAATCCCAAAGCTTCTGGACATTAGCTACAGCCACCAATGCTTTGTGGAGCAAAGAAATCCACACAAACACAGTAAAAGAGCGAATGCAAAACAAAAGGCAGAATCTGTCAAAAACAGAACAGTCTGGAATGACGAATTTTTTCGAGGCACTTAAGTTGCTCAGATGGATCTGGCCTAAAATAATGAAAGTTGCGTACATATCTCAGGAATATGCGTGATTTTTTCAGAATTTTTTGAATTTTCTACAGGGAGATAAGCTCAAATCCGTGACAGCTAAAAATCTGTCACTGCGCAGAAATCCAAATCTTGCATCAACTTTCAATATAGAACTTTACTTGGCACAACATTGCGATAAAATAAAGATACAAAGGAGTTGCTACAGAAGTAACAAAACTCCTTGACTCAAAGAAAACAAAAATAACAGCAAATAAAAACGATGGGTTGTCTCCCATAAGCGCTTTTCTTTAACGCCTTTCAGCTAGGCGCAGAAAGTGAAAATCAAGTGTTGTCAAGTGGCAAATCATTCAAATCATCAAAAGCTTCTTCCAACACACAGCTTGTAACAATGGGTATCTTAGATGTTCCTGGAGGTGTTTCATTACCTTTAACCGTACTAAAAGTTTTATCAATTTTAAGCTCATAATGAGTCTTTGGTTTTGGCACTTTAGGAACATACATAAACTTTTGCTCTCTACCCACATAAACTTTCTCCTTTTTAGACTTAAGAGAAGTAAAGGTTGAACTTAAGGTTTCAATAGCTTCCTCTAACTCATCAATTCTATGATTTTGGGTGTCATGGATATTATTATCCTCAAGAACAGTGATTCTTTCATTGATGGTGGCTATTGATTCATTAGTCTTACCAATACAATCAAGAAAATTTGGAAAAAAATTCTCCATAGAGTCTAACTTATTTATAACATCCTCCAAGGTGATCTCAATTTTAATATCTTTAGTGGGTGGTGTTCCTACCAAACTTTCAATAATATTACAGGCTTCTAAAGCAGGAGTACCCAAGAAATTTCCACCTGTAAGAGTGTCTAGAACATACCTATACCAACTAGAGATACCAACATAAAAGTTCCTAAGGAGGATAGTGGTAGAGTGTTTCTTAGTACATCTATGATGAGCATCACTAATTCTATACCAAGCATCTTTCAAATTTTCACCTCCTAGTTGCCTAAAAGAACGAACTTCAACTTCAGGAGCATTCATTTTGAAAAACAAAATCAAACGAATTAAACAAGTAACTAATTTTTTTGTGTTTTTGATAAAGAGAGCAAACAAGACTAAATAAAAATAAACTAAGCAAGACAAATAACAAAGTAAAGAGATTGGGTGTGAGAGACTCCCCTTGCAGAAGCAATTCGGTTTTCCCCGGCAACGGCGCCAGAAAACGTGTTGCTAGCGCTAGTTGACGAGGGAATATCTCCCCGGCAACAGCCAGAAACAATGCTTGTACGTCACACGTCAGTTGGGAACCCCAAGAGGAAGGTATGATGAGTGCAGCAGCAAGTTTTCCCTCAGTATGAAACCAAGGTTTAATCGAACCAGTAGGAAAACGAGGTTTGCTTCGAAGGTGTTGGTGAAGGAGTGTAGTGCGGCGCAACACCAGGGATTCCGGTGCCAACGTGGAACCTGCACAACACAATCAAATTACTTTGCCCCAACTTAACAGTGAGGTTGTCAATCTCACCGGCTTGCTGAAAACAAAGGGTTAAACGTATCGAATGGAAATGATGTTTGTTTGCATAAAACAGTAGAGAACAATGATTGCAGTAGATTGTATTTCAGATGTAAAAGAATGGACCGGGGTCCACAGTTCACTAGTGGTGTCTCTCCAATAAGATAACTAACATGCTGGGTAAACAAATTACAGCTGGGCAATTGACAATTGATAAGTGCATATAACATGCATGTGTGAGCTGTGGTGTCTACTATGAGATTCATTTGGGCATTACGACAAAGTACATAGACCGCTATCCAGCATGCATCTATGCCTAAATAGTCCACTTTCCGGTTAACATCCGTACCCCTTCCAGTATTAAGTTGCAAGCAACAGACAATTGCATTAAGTAATGTGCGTAATGTAAACAATACATTCATCCTTGAATAAAGCATTGCTGTTTTACCCCTAGTGGCAACAACACATCTACAACCTTAGAACTTGCTGTCACTATCCCAGGTTAAATAGAGGTTGAACCCAACTATCATGCATAAATACCCCCTCTTGGAGTCACAAGTATTCACTTGGCCAAGGCTTCAACAAGTAACGGAGAGCATGCAAGATCACAAATGACATAGACATGATAATATAATATTCAGCTCCACATAGGTATCAATATAAGTCAGATCCCAGCAAACACAACATGTAGCATTACAATAAGATGATCTTGATCATGATAGGCAGCTCACAAGATCTAAACATGATGGCACAAGTGGAGAAGACAACCATCTAGCTACTGCTATGGACCCATAGTCCAAGGATGAACTACTCACGCATCACTCCGGAGGCGGGCATGGCGATGTAGAGCCCTCCGGTGATGATTCCCCTCTCCGGCAGGGTGCCGGGAAGAGCTTCAGAAACCCCCGAGTTAGGGTTGACGACGGCGGCGGCAGCGAATATGTTCTGGATGAAAGGCTCGGTGTTTTAGGGTTTTCACGTCTCGGGGAATAAATAGGCGAAGGGGCGATGTCGGCGGACCCCCGAGGGGCCCAAACCACAGGCTGGCGCGGCTGGGCCCACTGCCGCGCCGCCAGGTGGTTTGGCCACCTCGTGGCTCTCCTTCGTCTCTCCTTCGGACTCCGTGTACGTGTTGGAAAAATAGGGACTTGGCCTTTTGTTTCGTGCAATTCCGAGAATATTTCCAGAAGTAACTTTCTGAAACCAAAAACAGCAGAAAACAGGGAACTGGCACTGTGGCATCTTGTTAATAGGTTAGTCCCAGAAAATGCATAAAAGTGATATGAAGTGTATATAAAACATGTAGCAAATGGTATAATATAAGCATGGAACAGCAGAAATTATGGATACGTTGGAGACGTATCACATGGTATTTTTGTTTATCCCTAGTGAGGCAACAAAGTAAGGTAAACACCCAAGTGGATCGCGATATTACAGTTGTCAACTTACCGCACTCACCACCCCCGTTACTCCAACTAATGCACACATCACGCCACACACGCTCTCATAAACATGCTTGATCATAACAAGTGAATAAGAACGGGATACATAATATGCATCTATATTCATAACTGAAACAAACATTGCAATCTCAAACATATATTAACTCATAAAAAGATCCACCACATAAGAATTACAACGATGACCGTAATCATGTTCAGCAGCTCATACGGTACTAATTAGTGAAGCTCAAAGAGAGGAGAGATACATAAGTTACTTCCACAAACCCATAGTCCAGAGGTGGACTACTCCCTCTTCATCATGGAGACGGTGGAGATGTCGATGGAGAAGATGGAGATCACGCCGGTAGCGCCCCACCGGAGTTTTCCCCCTTCAATCTGCAGCTCCAGATCTCTCTTTCGGTGTTTCTGTGTTTCGGGGGCGCTCCTTCCAGAGAACGTCGGGGGACTTCTTTTATAGGCGTTTTTAGGTCAAGAGGATGTCGGTGGAGAAAAGATCGATGGCAGTGGAGCCACGAGGGCCAAAAGAGTGGGCCCCGCGTGGCCAGGTACAGTGGCTGCGTGGGCCACCCTCTTTTGGGCCTCCGGCATTCCTTTGCTTGCTTCCTTCGCTCCCAAGTCTTCCTCCTTCCAAAATATTGACGCTCGTAATTTTCCAAGTCATTTGAACGTCGTTTGGGTCCCTGAAACTTAAAAAAGAAAGAAATAGGGTTTTCTGCCTGCGTAGGGTTAATTCCATAAAAATAGGAAATAAATATATTATTGCCTAAAATCATTATATAACAGTGGTATAATCCTTATATGATGCAAATATGATTGGAATATAAATGATATAGTGTGAAGTTCATGTATGCATTTTACATGCATCAGGCACGCGTTGCCGCGCCCGTCCATTAGACTCGTGAAATGTCACGAATTTTGTAAAAATATATTTTAAATTTGACTAAGAAGCTTGATATACCTTGAAGTGCAGTTTGAGTAAATTTAAGATGACCTGAGCAAAGTCGTATCTAGAATTGCGCTCGATGCTAAGCACACTGTTTTCAAGGTAGCTAAAACAACACTCTCCAATTTGAAGACCAAAATTCACAACAAAGTACTTTACCAACAGGACCAGTATTGAACTCATAATATTTCAAGTGCTTCAGATCTTCACACATTTATCCTACTTTGCTGCATCAGAAAATACTTGTATTTGTATATACTAATCAACTGACCAATATTAGAGACTATGTATTACAAACAATGAGCCAACAAGGCGTCGACAGTTCCAAAGCAAAACTGGATGTTTCAAGTGAAATGCATTTCCAAAACGAGATTTGTTTCTCTCCTTTGTTGTGAGTCTTCACATGCTTCAAGCTGAAATTGTAGTCCAAGTGAAGATAGTTAGTGTTCTTCCTCTGAATTAAGAAGTTTAGCATATTAAACTTGCAACCTAAATTTCTGTAGAGTCAAGCTCTGTAGTTTGAAAGAATTTTGTTGCTTGCAGCGAACATAACATATGTTTCTTCTCTATGCTTCAGGAGACCCGTGATGTAGCTCATTGAGCACAGAGGACTTCAACAGGTTTTGGTAGCTGACCCAGACTTTAACTAGATAGGCTGCAATACAAATATGGAATCGTGAGGGACAAAGTATACCAGAGGAAACTATGGAAAGGCATTGTTAACTCGTTGTGGTACACACCAGTGCTCTTTTAGCCAATCAGATACAAGAAGAATATCTTCTGCATGATGTGTTCTACCACATCTCATGTTAAAAGGCATTGGAGTAAAAAATTAATGAAATGTTTGCAGTTATCAGTGTACAGTGGAATTGCTGGTTGAAGCGATTAATGAAATGCTCATGTAGAGTAAAGTTGTTTTCATCTTCTCTTCACTTCCTTTCTTCTCCCAACAATCAACCTTGTTGGCTGAAGCGATCAGGTTTATCAGAGGATCATAATAAAATGCAGAGCACAGACTTTACATCAAAATATATAATTAGTAATTGTGTACGCTTCTGAAAGAGAAATGCTGGAAACATGTTATAGTTCGCCAACTTTAATTCATCTAGGGTCCTATTGATATGGTTACCCTTTTATTTACAACGAAGCTTCAATATGTAGCATAGAAGCAGCAAATTAAGTTGTGAGAAAGAAGGGTATACCTGAAGTATTGTTTTTTTTTTAATAATGCAGATGGCTTGCTTCACTCCCTACTGCTTCATGAGTACCCCTTCCATCAACTGCAAGACCGACAATAGCCTATACTTTGCATGCTTGATTCCCTTCATCAACGTGTATCGTCCTGCGATAAACAAGTGTGCACAAATGGATCTGCAACAACTGTACAAATGGCATGTAAGCAGTTAAGATTCAGATTTGTAGGTGTATGTATTAAGTTTACCAAACAAAGAAAATAACAGCCTAACTCGATGAGTATGGACCGAGCACATACAGGGAAGATGGGGAAGAGGAAGACGATGGCTCACTGACAGCAGTTAAGATTTTGACCGTAGCACGACTGATGCGTCGGGAATAGGAAAGGCAACGCTGCTAACAAACTTACTTGGCCTGAAGCCATTGCAAAAACTGGAATCAGAAATTCCGCATCCAATAAAAATCCGACGCAAAAGAAAATTTCCAACCAAACTGGAATGACTCTAGAAACATGATGAACAGAACCTGCACCGTTTGGGTAGGGTTCGTTCTGTCCTACAACTTCCGTCATTTGGCTTCTCATCTGCTTGCTTCGGTCGCTTCCCATCACTCTTCGCTGGGCCTTTACGCGTAATCTGGCCCAGTAAACCACAGAACGTCAAATTGATGCGCGGGGTAGCATCCCTATGAAGATCGAGCGGTCGGAACTGAGTTTTCGCGGATTTCGGCGCCGATTCTAAGTGCCCCTGCATTTGGTCAAAGCGGTTGGCGGGTGGGAGTTTTCACCACGAGTTCTTCCTCTGTTCTTCCCCAACTCGCAGCCGCCGCCGCCAGCGCCGCCGCCTGCGAATCCCTCCCTTTCCCGGCCGCATCTGACGGCGCCCCGCCGCACGCGAGCTGCCCCGGCCGTGGAGGTCCCCTTCCGCCGGTTTCCCCTAGCCGCGTCCGCGGAGGACGGAAATCTGCGCCGCCGCCGCCGATCTGCCGGTGAGTCTCGATTTCGCTTCGATTTCGGCCGTAGTAGTAGGTACTGAGTATGCCTTGCCCATTTCAGATGGAGTTGAGCCCGGAGAAACAGCTCGTGCTCTCCGATTCGTCCTCCTCCGACGACTTCGATGTGGAGGCACTGTTCGCAAGCCGGCGGGAGCAAATGGTGGTCGCCGTCCTCGCCATCAAGGAGTTTGAGGACCGGTATGCAAAGCGGCGGCAAGGATCCAAGGTTGGCCGGCTTTGCATACCGCGCAACCGCTTCTACGACAACGAGCTTCTCATGCGGGATTACTTCGCCGAAATCCCGACGTACCCGGCTCACATCTTCCGGAGAAGGTACCGTATGCGCCGCTCTCTTTTCGTGAAGATAGTAGAAACTTGCGAGGCGAACTGTCGGTACTTTACCCGTCGCCGGAATGCCGTGGGTTTGATGGGTTTCAGCACGTATCAGAAGATCTCCGCCGCAATGAGAGTCATTGCCTATGGCGTCCCGACTGACTATGCCGACGAGTATCTTCGTATTGGCGAAGATACTACGATCGAGTCCGTTCGTGTGTTTGCTAAAACAATTATCAAACTGTACGGAAAGATTTATCTTCGGGCACCAAACGAAGAAGATACCGTGAGGCTCATGGCGATGAATGAGCCGCGAGGTTGGCCGGACATGCTAGGTAGTATTGACTGTATGCATTGGACTTGGAAGAACTGCCCAAAGGCATGGCATGGACAGTATTGTGGCAGGGGAGGCGATGCAACAATTGTGCTTGAGGCCACTGCGTCCGAGGATCTATGGATTTGGTATTGTTTTTTTGGTTTGCCGGGAACATGTAATGATATCAATGTGTTGCAAATGTCTCATCTTCTTCGTAGGCTAGCAAGTGGAGATGCTCCGGCTTGTAACTTCACGGTTAATGGGCATGAGTACACAAAGGGTTACTATCTTGCCGATGGTATTTACCCACCTTGGACTACATTTGTGAAGACCATCTCAAATCCAACAGGCAAGAAGCAAACTGAATTTGTAAAGGCTCAAGAGGCATGCCGAAAGGATATAGAGAGAGCATTTGGTGTCTTGCAATCTAGGTTTGCCATAGTCCGAGGACCAGCTCGTTTTTGGGACAAGAAAACTCTCAAAAACATCATGACTTGTTGTGTGATTCTTCACAACATGATCATAGAGGATGAAAGGGGCTTGGACTTGGAGTTGTCCTATGACAATGTTGGTAGCCGTGTGAAGCCAGCTAGAAACCCAGACCGCGTCCAAGCTTTTCTGCAGACTTACCGTGAGATAGAGGACAAGGACGAACACAACCAGCTGCAGGTAGACCTGGTTGAACACATCTGGCAGCTGCATGGGCAGTAGCTATTTTTTAGTTCATTTGAGCCATGTTTGATTCAAACAATATTGTTATTCTACAACATCTTGTATTGAATTATTGTTTAATTAGTGTGATTCGAACTTTTATTGTAATAAACTATTTGTGAGGATTCATAATATCCTACTATTGTAATATGAATCTTTATAATTTAGGTCTAATTTATTTATCATTCCATTTTTATGATATTCATGCCTATCTTTGTTGTTTTGCATATGCAGTTTCAGAACGCCGCGCGGCGGAGCAGAACCCGCAAAACAGAACCGCAAAATAGAATTTTGTTTTGCGGTTCTGCTTTGCGGGTTCTGCTCCGCCGCGCGGCGTTCTGAGCAAAAAACCACGAGTTGCGCGAACTGCAAATGTGTTTTGTGGGTCGACGTTTTGCAGGTTCTGCTAGAGATGCTCTTAGCGCCTTTCCTGCACCTGAATGTTACGCGGTCGTTGATGCGTGTTTTACGAGAGAGATATGACAGACTCGGGATGATTAGCAAAGCGCCAAAACACATTATCTATAGGATAAAATTGTGACCCCTCTGCTCTGCCGACACATTCTTTAACTGAACACGATATCCTGATCATCATTGAGTCGATCAGCCGGTGGATTGTAGTAGGAACTAGTTAAATTTGGCGCGACGACACGTCGTGCCTCTGATGTGAATATTTCGGTGATTATTTGTTAATTTCTTTAGTATTGTTATATATATTGGAAGGAAATGTGGTAGTTATAATTCGTATAATGTGCTTAGCTTAAATTCATTTTAAAGCAGTACATAATTGGAGGAAATGAGGTTGCATTTTATCGAATTACTAATCTAATCAAGCACTTTTTTAAATGCAAGTACATAGTTAGAGAGTTTTAAGTTATAGTGCTTCCAAATATGTTAGGTATATATATGTTATATATATTGGAAGGAAATGTGGTAGTTATAATTCGTATAGTGTGCTTAGCTTAAATTCATTTTAAAGCAATACATAATTGGAGGAAATGAGGTTGCATTTTATCGAATTACTAATCTAATCAAGCACTTTTTTAAATGCAAGTACATAGTTAGAGAGTTTTAAGTTATAGTGCTTCCAAATATGTTAGGTATATATAAAAATGGTCAAATATGTTTCGTTTTGGCATAATTTTCTTATTTAGCACCATAGTCAGGGAAATTATGTTATGGTTATGTATAAATATTAACCAATTTGAGGAATAATTTAAATTTTGGAAATGGACGTATTCGGGGGAAAATTTAGGTTTAAAAATTGTTGAAATTTAAAAAAGGTTTACGTTTGGAAAAGGGTTTGGTTTTCGAAGGATTTATATTATGGTTATATAGAAATTTTAACCAATTTGAGCATTAATTTAAATTTGGAAATTGTTGTGTTCGGAAATATTTTTAGGTTTGGAAATTGTTGGAATTCAAAAAAAAAGCTTATGATTGAAAAGGGTTAATTTTAAAAAAATTGTGCATATTGTGAAGTTATTTAGGTTCAAATTATTTTCGGTGCGCAAAATGGGTAGATTTGGATGGCGTTTCAAATTTGAAATTCCACTACATGTGATAAATAGTTTGATTTTTTTTATTCGATTAGTTTGATATATTCTTTTGTTCCTAGTTTGCAATTTTGTTTGGTTATTTTGATATATATATATGTTTTTCCCCGGTGGGTAGATTTAAAGTTATCGAATTTGTAAAGTTTTTTCAATTTGTGTGTTTTGTGTGGAGCAGTAGGGCCCACCTGTAAGTTTTTTTTTGTTTTTTTTGGAATTTCCTGTGAAAAGAATAAACGGCTGACAGGCAGGCCCCATGCTGACATCGTGCTGACGTCGGCAATGGCTAGCACTGCCACTGCCGCGGCGGCGAGGAGCACGGCGACGCCACGCGACGGCGAGGTGGGGCGCGTATGCGAGAGCGCTGGATGCGGCTGGACGCGGGGTAGGCAGATGCGGCGGCGCCGCTGCTTTGAGGTCGTCGGAGCGTCTCCGGCGGCTCCCGAACGCGGCGGCGGACAGCGACGACGCCGGCGCCGATTCCGAGGCGCGCACGACGGCCCAGCAAGCGGCTCTCGTGGAGGAGGGAGAAGCGTCGACGGCGGAGCTCGGGGTGCGCGTGGATCTGAACGGCGAGCGGCGGAGCGGCGAGGATGCGCGACGGCGCTGCCGGCGACTTGCAGCTCGCGCGCACGAGAGAAGGGGGAGAGGGGCTTCTGCGTGTGATTTTTTCATAGGGGTCCAGGGAGTTTCCTGAATTTGCGTCTAGGTCCTTCGCAGTGGGAAATGTAGGACTGCGGGGCAAGGTGTGGATTAGCGGGGTGTTTTTTTAAATCTGCCGTAGAGGTGGTGGTGGGATCGTTGGATCGTGAAGCAACGGCGCACGATCGTAGCACTGTTCATAACTGTAGATGCTACAGTTATGTACAGTGAATTGGATCGCGGAGAGGGCTCAAAAGTCTGTGTCCTTTATATATAGAGGTAATAAGGTTTGGCATTGGTCTCTTTCACCACAATTTGGAGGTTTTCGGGAGGGAGCAAGATCGATCCAATAATGAAGAGCCGCGTTGATAGGCGAGTGCGAGTCGAGATCGAAGGTTCATCTGCACTGCATGTATCTCCGGCTTTATTACATAAAACACTGTAGTCGTTCTTCATCCGCTGTGAGCAGATCACCATGTGCTATGTGCATCAAAAGCTGAAATTTATTTCAGATCTTGTAATGGGCCATTGTAACTTCATTTCTGCTGAATAAAACTTCAGGGTTTTACCCATAAAAACGATCATGAAAACCTATTTTCGAATTGTCAAAAGTTCCGACATAAATTTCACAGATACATCCTCACGTTTTTATGTGTTCACAAGGTCGTCTTGCGAAAAAATTGACATTTTTATGACCTGTGTAAAAAGGCACAAAAAATGATCTCATGTAAGCCTTATTTTATCATCAAATGTTGTCCTTTTACACTTGTCGCAAAAATGTCGATTTTTCGCGTAAACAAAGACTTTATGATCACTTAAGGTCTATGTGCGTTCTGTTGCATTTTTTGAAATTTCAATACGTTAAAAAAAGTAAAGTTGCCTCTCTCTGCATGATCCTGCTGTTGAATATATGAAGATAAACCAGAGAGGGCGACCTTCCAGAAAGTAAAAGTGTACCAATCTATGAAGAATACATCGTATGTCGTTTAAGTCGACATCGCGGTGTCTTCGATGTATTCTAGACTTAAAATGAACAACTAGGAAATCGGTAGTGTATGACTAGGTTAGAGCACTATCATACTCATGTCCGTATACCTTGTGTGGTTACAAAATTCCAACCATTGTTTATGTGGTTAGAGCAATGAAACCGATAGTGTATGACTAGGGTACGACAATAGATCCCAGCTTGCCCTCCCTCTCAACTCACTAGTGGTCAAGAATTATTTTCTTGAACAAGATGAGATTTCATTGATTTAGCGCCAGCGTATATGTACAATCGTGCAACTATGCACAGTAGAAAGAGTAGATACAACTGCATTGAGGCAAGCTTCATTGCCTACTCCTAAACACCTAAACGTGTAAAGTGTACTCTGAATTTTGAGAGCAAGCCTGGCATGAGATGATGATAAGCACGGGAATTATGGCTTCTGTAAATGTGGAAGATCCTTGTGGACTTGTGGTATCAAACGCCAAGGAAGCTACAATGTGTACAAGCGTACAAGCTGAGGCATGATTGTACATTGACCTGGGTCCGAAATGGAGTCAAGAATTAAGGAATGAGTGGAATTGGAGGGAGAAGATGTTGGTCGGTGGTGTTATCGCTAACTCCATGCTCAATGGCGAGATGGGGGTACCGATGGATCGAGAGTTCGAGGGCACACATTGCAGGCAAAATGGTTAGATTTGGGTAATTCAAATGCATGGTACACTTACAGTATCCACGATTTAATGGTCGGGTATAGACATTACATGTGAATTAAAAAAATGCATACATAACCTATATTTATGGTATCGTACCATGGGTAAAATTGTCACCCTTAATTTGGTAGTCTTTGCATCCCTGCTTGAGGTGGCTAGAAAAATGTTGTGTTTGACTTCGTATACGGCCCATATATTATGTCAAAATTCAAGCAAGAACGTGTGTATATTCCTTTTGCTGAATTAGCTGAACAACTATGTTTGAGTATTTTTAGTTGCACGATAACACTGACTAAAGTCTCGCCTAATCGTTTTGACCTCGCCGCCCGGGTGCCCGAATCTGAGACAACAAGGACACTACTTGTCAACCGCACGTGGGCTCTTGGACAATAACGTCCACGGCGAAGTCCTAGCGTGCGTGTAAAATACAGTACTCCTACATGTAGACACGGTACGATACGATACGACGACCAGGAATCAGATCTACCTTGGCAATGGCTGCCGCTCTGCAATGAGGAGAATTTTTTTTAAATAATATTTTTTTTAAATAAGAATTTCGGACAGTAGCACGCGTGGAGGCGAAATTTGAAAAGTAGCACGCCGTCGGTCCCAAGCAAGCCGAAACTGGCAGCGCCGAAAGCTGCATGGGCCGCAGCAGAATGTATACAACTACTGCTCAAAAGGCAATAAGAAGCACGCACTCCTACTAGACATGGAAGGAGTCAACCTCAAATATGCTTTCTTCCCTTAGGTATGTTTCTAGATTCTAGCCAGCTGACTTTCGGCCTGGGCCGAGCCGAAAGCAGCTGTACAAGAGGCATTGCCGGGAAGTGATGAAAATTGTAGGTTCAGATGTACACCGAATTTAGTCTTAATACTATGGTCAAGATCCTCACCACCGGGAGCAAGCCTCACCTCGTGGAGACCATCAAGTACTACAAGGAGCTGCACGTCGTGCACGTCACGGAGGACCTTGGGAGCAGTTTGGGGCGGGTGGCGGTGAACCGATCGGACCTGGACATGGACGGGATCAGGCATCAGGGTCACCTACCAGGAGCAGTTCGGGCCAAGCTCGAGGACACCGTCGCCGGCAGCGCGCACGACCAATTCGAGTAGGCGCTTGTCGCGCTTATCGTCGGCAAGTAATGGCCGCGGCGCACAGCGCGTGCACGACCGTGGGCGTGCGCAAACATGAGCTTCTTGGTAGGCGGCCTCGAGGACTTGCGTGTAGAGTTTTTAGAACGCGCGGCTCTTGTCGCGGGCGACGAGGGCGTCGCGGAGCCGGCGTCCTGCGTCGACGACCTCGGCCTTCTTCTCCTCCCGGGCGTCGCCGCCCTTGAGCAGCTCGATCAGCAGTGCGTTCTTCTTCTTCCCCACCAGGACCCGGAGCTCGGCAATTATCTTCTCGGCCTGGCGAGGGGAGAGAGCGCGTCGAGCGGCCGAGGAATCTTATCTACCAGGTTTCGGCTTGCTCCGGGCCGAAACTCGAGTTACTCGTCGCGTAGGCGACTTTCAGTTCGGACGGAACCGAAAGCCAAGTTTCGGCCCGCTCGGGACCGACGGCGCGCTACTTTTTAAATTTCACCTACGTGCATGCTACTGTCCGAAATTCTTATTTAAAAATATATTATTAAAAAAAATCTCCTGCAATGAGCATAGTTTTTAATTAAGCGAAAGAGAAAGAAAGGAACAGCCGTCTCGGTCACATCATCATTAACCGACAACTGGGTCCCATGTAACTGACCCTAGCACGGCTCATTCCGCCCCGCACGTGCGGGGGCAGCCTTATCTCGCAAGCCCTCACGGGATCCTTTGCACCCAACGACACTGTGTATTGCTGTTGCTCAGATTCTGGAGTAAATATATGAACTGCTGCAGATTCGTGCAACCGTAGGAAAAATAGGTTCATGCAACCGTAAAAAAAACTAGATTCCTGTGTTCCTCTGGGAATTTCAAGGCCTCGCTGGTCGTCCTGAATGAGGTACATTGATCTTTTTCCTAGCTGTTGCTCCTGAACCGCGCACAGAGGATCCTGCTGCAACCACTCCCCATCTGTGCCGATGGCATCCTCGTGAATAACCGCAAACTACGCGCCTCCTCCCCGCGCCCGCAAAACCACACGCCGTTAAGCCCCGCCGGCGTGGCTCCCTCCCTCGTCACGCTCCTTTTCTTTCTCTCTGCGGCGACGCTGTGAGTTCGTAACGTCTCCCTCCCATCATTCACCAAGATTCAAGAAACGCTCGCGAAAAAGGGCGAGAGAGAGAGCAACCGCAGCCGCAGCCGCAGCCGGAGGGAGATGAAGGCGGAGAAGCCAGCGGTGGCCGTGGCCGTGGCCGGGGACGAGTGGCGGTGCCGGAAGCACCCGGCGGCGAGATCCGGCGGCGGGGTGTGCCCGTACTGCCTCCGCGACCGGCTGCTGCGCCTCTGCCCCAGCTGCGCGCGCGTGCGGCCCTGCCCCTGCGCGTCCGCCTCCCCTCCTTCCTCCTCGTCCTCGGCGTCCGGCGAGAACGCCGTCGGCCGGGTCCACAGCCTCATCGAGCGGGAGCACCGGATCGCCCGGTCGCGGTCCGTCGCCGCGACCTCCTCCTCCGCCGCCGCGCTGGCCTCCGTCGCAGGGGCCGCCGCCGGCGTTGGCGGGAGGCGAAAGGCCAAGGTTTGGGGGTGGACGCCGTTCTGGAAGGCTTCGTCGGCCAAGGAGGTGGGCGCGGAGGAGGAGGAGGAGCGGCTGGGGCTGGCGAGGTCCAGCTCGGTGTCCGCGACGGCCGTGGAGGCGAAGGTGGTCGCGGCGAAGGCGACGGCGGCCAAGGCGCGGGGCTGGCACTTCCCGAGCCCGATGAAGGCGTTCAGGCAGCACCGGAGATCGTCGGCGAGCATGGCTGAGATTCCTCCTCCTCGCCACTAGTGGGGAAATCTTGCTGCTTTAGGAGGAGGTGATTATATATAGTTAATTAGTTAACTAAAATATGGGGACAGATTAGAGAAGGAGGACCCTTTTTTCGCTTTTTGTGGCTCGCGTGCTAATGTCATGGTGATTAAGCTTAGATCGTAGGGCTCGAAAGCCTGTGATTTGGGCACAATGCGCGCATATACTCTGTATGCGTTTTGCCTCTTGGTGGCCTCTTTGTAGCACTGCCTTGCACAATCAAATTGGAGATTTCAAGCTCCCCGGTTTGATTTGCACACTGCTTTCTTTCTTGTAGCATGTGTGAATCTGCACTTTAGAACATCCTCGCTGATTTTCCCGATATATCAGGCAGAAATCGATAAGCAGTTAAGCACGGTGCTACTGATATCATTAGCTCGAAAGGAAAGGAGCAATTGCTCAATTTGTTTAGAGCTAGATTAGCTTGTGTATGGTGCACGCTTGTGTAGCCGTGCTGCTTTGGGTGGGAGCAGGTTTAGGACTAGGAACAGCCTCGCGCGTGCTGTTCTTGGCTCGCCGACATGTGGGCCTGCAGTCACCTCTCACTCACGTGTGCCTACGTTGGAAATAAAGGAGCGCTCTTCCTCTGCCCGCCGCCGGCCGTAGCATCGAGCAGTGATCGGCCGGCGATGGGCACCCTGTAAAGTATGCTATGATGGTTGATGCCTCAGTCAACATCGAGCTCACTATGCGCACCGATGAGGTAATCATTAACCAGCAGCTCCAGCTTCGTCCCCGGGATCTTTCGGCGAAGATTGCACTGCTTCCGCAATGCAGTGTCGAGCACTGTTGGCCAATCAGTGCGTGCGAGGGGCCGGCATTCGTCGCAAGCGTCCGAGAACGCGAACCATCTCGATCGATCCATCCACGCGGATGCCCACGTCGGCGGCCGGTTGGCGCCGCGTCCTCGTCGTCCAGAAGGAATGTGGACGTGCGACGGAAGCGCGACGCCACTTCGCGACGAGCCATTCCCCCCCGTGTGCCCCCCGTTGGATTCTTGCCAGCATATCCTGTCAAGTGTCATGTTCATGTATACTACGAGTATAAGCTTTTTAACTATCCTGTTGCATGCATTTGCTTCTGAACTGTCCTCGTCCACCTGAGTCCTTGTTTAACTCGAGTGTATTTTAGGAAATGAGAGGGGATTATCCTGGATCTCGGAAAATCCCCACTAGTATGTTTATTTCGAGTGTATTTTAGAGGATGCAAGGGGATAATCACCAAATATCCCCTACCAACCACCTCATTTTTGTCTAGCACAAAAACTGTAGTCCATCCTAGTATATTGTAGGGGAAGATTATTTATGGGGATTTGGTGTTCACCAAATCCGTTCACATCCCCATTCTTCTCATCCCCTAAAAAAAACTCTTGCAGTAAACAAGGCCTGAATGAGATGGATAGTTCAGGTGGACAAGGATAGTTCAGAATCAGTCTCCTCTGGACAACGGGAGGGGCGAACTCTAGCCCCCTCTCGCCACCCCCTTCCGTCGCCTCACTCCCTCGCCGTCCCCGGAGACGGCCGCCGGTGAAGGAGGCGGCGTGGATCTCTCTGTTCGCGGTCCCGTGCAGCAGCTTAGAGGAAACTGCGCATTCGAATCTCGACCCCGGCCTCGTGCAGCGGCGGCACCCCTTGTGCGTCGGCGGCCTCGGTTGGGTGGTGTCGCGGCGCTATCCCCATGTTGTGTGCCTTGGACGCCCGCGCCCTCGGTTGGGCGGTGCGAGACGGCTTTGCCTTGATCCTTGTTGATGGTGGTGTTGGGGCGACGCGCACCCGGCGGCGTACCGGTGGCCGCCATCTTGTCAGCAGGCCTTGGGGGCTCGCCTCTGGCCGTGCTCATCCTATCGTTTGGAGGCTTGCTGTCCCGATGGTGTTGTGCAGCAATAGCGGGGTCTTCTTCCCGCCTCTCGTCAGCGTTGCGGGTGCTCGGATCCTGCCTCCGGCTGCCACGCGGTGGTGCGCATGGGGCAAGTTGTTGTGTGATGCAGGGTTGCAGCCCGAAACCATGGTGGTTCTTGGTCTCAGGCGGTGCTCCTCTGCTCCTTGACGATATGGTGCTCGGTGGGGCACAGTGGCTGCACTACGTCTAGCGGCCCTCAAGGATCTTTTTCCTACTGCTGATTCTTGACCAATGGTGGTCTCCACAAGGTGCGTTTAGGGTTTAGATTTCAGTGTTTAGTGTTTAAGATTTAGGGTTGGTGGGTTGCGGCGGTTGTTGGTGTTGGTCGACTGCCTTCTTTGTGGTCTCCAGGTGAAAACCTAGGTTCCGACTTGCTAGACCGGATGTTGGTGTTGTGCCCTTGACAACACAACCTCCTTAGAGACGTCATCTTGGAGAGCCAAAGGATGGCTTTTGCTGCTCCTTATGGTTGTCGGGAGCTTGGGCGGTGTTAGTGCGGCCAGCCTATGGCCGACGATGGTTTGTTTCTCTCCTGGGCTGGCCTTCGCATGATCTCGACCGCGTTGATGTGCTTGCCCAAGAGGCTCCATTGGTTGTCGTTGTGGTGTGGACAACTTCGGGCTCTTGGTGGCGTCCTGGCTCACCTTTGCTCATTGAATGTTTCCCCAACCTGCTAATCATTTCGACCTCCGTGGCGAAGCACCCTGTCTAGGTTAGTGCTAGGTGTTAGGCTTGACACTCGGCAATGATAATAGTGGTGCTCCTGAGTTGCGTCGTGGGTACGAGTCGCACGCCGGTATGGTGCGCTAGGCGGATTGCCGAGTCTTGACATTGTAATCCTCGACTGCATCCATCACTTCTTGTGCCTCTTTTGGTGGCCCTTGTTGTTCCCTCTTCTAGTTGTCTGTTTTTCATGTATTTTTATCGCCTTCTCTTTCCCTTGTATCCCATGTAATTTCTCCATCTATTTGTAAGAATATGTCCCGACAGGCCACCTTCGATGAATTAAACAAGCGTTTGGCATTTATCCCCCGTTAATTTTGAAGAAAAATTCGTTTCCTTGTGTGCAGGAAATGCCAATGGCCAAGAAATGGACTACGTCTGAAAAGTTGTTCTCAAAACATAATTGCGCGGATACAAACCATCAATTCCAGCTTACTAGGCATCTATGCATCTATGGTAGATGCATCGAGCGACCAAAGCTGCCCGCAGCAGCCGCCGTCTTTTCATGGATCGCCGCCTCTCAAAGCAAAATGAGAATGGACCCATGCAGCTTTTGGCCTCATGAACACCTAGCAATCGATTTTCTTTTTTACCTGACCATTCTTCCAACCGAGGGGAGGAAAAAGAATAGTGGGAGGGAGGGACGGTTCAATTCCCACTGACACCGACATGATATGGCATTGCTGATCAAGTACGGCAAAAAGCCCACGGCGCTGTCCGATCCTATCGTCCGTCCATTTCCACTCTATGTCGAGGCCCTACAACAAAAACCACGGGCAATAGATCCAGAATTGCGTCCATGAAACACTGACTGTAGGCCCAAAGGCCCATAGTATTTTATTGAATTTAAATCAACCCAAAGCAGGAGAGATTATTATAGGTGGTTCTGTGGTGGGGTGGGGGTTCGTTAATCCATGATGACAGTTCATTGACTTGCTTTGATTTCACTTGATGCATACGCAGGGTGATGTCATTGACGAAACCTCGCTTCTATGATATGAAAGAAGGCATCACATTCTGGAAAATTGCCTCGTTGCTTTGCTTCCAAATATGCCAGGAAGCCAGAATAACCACCTCCGCAAAGAAATGTTTACTAAATTGCTGCCTTACATGCTTGAAAACTTGCTCGAAAGAGTCTCCATCAGTCCACTGAATTTGTAAATAGTTCCAGATATGTAAGATGAAGTTACAGTGGAAAAACAGGTGTCGCCAGTCCTTAGTCGTGTGTGTTGAGCATAAGACATTTGTAACATTCCAGTGTCGTCGTCGCAGCATATCTCTTGTGTTTAGTCTGTCACTGACTATTAACCATGCAAAAATCTTCAGCTTTAGCAATACTTTGCTTGCCCAGATCCAATCATAGACCTTACTAGCACGTTGGTCGCGGAAACAAAACTGATAGTACTTATGAGAAGTGTATACTCCATCCTTCCAGATCGTACGCCATTCATCGTGAGCAGATGGGTTCAAAAGACTTCCAGACAACAACTCATCCAAGTTTTGATACTCCTCGTAGGCCTCTTGTGAGAGAGGCAGGGCGAAAAGCTGCGATCTATCCCCGGAGGAGAGCATCTCTTTCACCGAATTTTTTTGATTGAGCGCAAAGGAGAACGGTCGAGGGAACACTAACCGAAGCACCACACCATTCCACTTGTCAGACCAGAACAAAGCAGTATCTCCGGAGCCAATCTTTACCGTGCAGAAACTCTAATACATAGGAGCTAGTTTCATAATATCCCTCCACCAGAAAGAGCCACATAGATTCTCAGCTTGTGGAACACCATTTGGGTAATATCTCCACGCTAGTTGCACCCAAGGAATCTGCTCTTTGTTAAAAAAAAACTTGTGCGAATGTTTCGGCAATAAACCTGATTTTGCTTATGGAAATCAACGATGCCCAAACAACCACTCTTCTTCGGCTTGCAGATCATCTCTAGATTTTTCTTTTTATTCCAACGGCCGTATTGTGGCCCAATCACTAATTAACGAGCTTACATAAAGTACAACCAACTTCTCAAAAAAAAAACATAAAGTACAACCAAGATAAAAGCTTAAGGTGAAGCCTACTCTCGTGGCAAACCCAAAAAAATTGCACGCACTTCGCAAAGGCGCATGAAATTTAATATTGGCTACAACAAAGGTTGGCATGGTGGAGGCTTCGCAAAAACATACTCGCATTTGGAACGTTCAAAATCTCGATTCATGAGCATCATGAGAGATGCTAGTGATTTCCGCCTAGTGCCATGAATATTGATAAAAGAGTCCCACCAATCTTTGACCGCGGCAAAGGAGTGACGTACCCCCCGAGGATAGCCCAAGCCAAGAGATGATCATATTTGAAAACCTAGTGGTTTAGCGAAGCTTGTATTCGCCTTCCTATTACAAAGTTGGGAAATGCCACAATTCATCCATCCAAGTCATTCGGCCATCCACACACGCTCTTGTAGGACAAGCCAAGCGCAAAGCTTGCACTAGGGGAAGGAGGGAGTGCAACTTTTACATTTTGTTTCCGACATGTAGGAGTGCCTACGAACTAATCCTTGTAGGCCGCCATCGCTGAATAATATCCGGAGGTGGTGAATTTTCATGTGATGACATCCGGTGTTTCCTCAGGAAGGTGAACCTGGCTAACGCTCGTTAATAGCTCAACAAACTAGATGGTATGATGTGTTGTGAAGCCCCCGACGGTGTTGATTTTGAAGCTAGCAATCATGGGTGGTGCCCTTTGATAAAATCACTCGGGGATTCCGAGGCAATATGATGTGTTCATATCAAAACACTTTGTGTTGCCTCAGCGCGTTTCTCGCGGGCGCGTATGGCATAAAGAGCTCAATGACAGACACAACTTCTGTCTCAGCATTTAGTTAACCCGTCACAATTCTTTGACGGCACAAGAATTTCATTTTCTGTGGCACATGCACTTAGTTACACAATATGGTCTATATCTCTTCCTTTTAGCAATGATACGTGACGATTTTTTTCCATATTTGAGACAAGTCAAATAGTCAACATGCAGACGTTTGCATAAATGTATCTCTTTCTAGAAATAGTGCAATGGCACATGATAGGAGCCATTGCAGTGTTACAGAAGAACAAATACATGTCCAATCGCCCATCACAGATACTACTGAAAAAGTGAACAGACAAGTTGTACCTATTGATCAATGGGGCTCCCATTACCTCATATGTCGGGCCCTGAGAATCATAAGTACACCACATTAACAGCTAAATGCAAACAAAACTCTGCGACCCTCCATGCTACCAATAGTAAGCAGTCCAGCAAGACATGGAGTCAAGCAGTAGCAACATATTAGGCATTGAACTACATTACCATTTCGAAGAATGCTCTATGCCAAGGCCATTGCAGGTAAGTATCATTCCCTTAAATCTTGAAAGGTACTCCTGAAGTAGTTGAAAATATACCAAAATTAACAGAAAGCCCTAAATAAGAAAGGGGTGTGTAGTTAAGAAGAAGCTCTCACATGTGAAGTATACTGATTGATCTCGTAGCAGCCGGAAAAGTCATATTCAAGTCGCGTGATTGGATCACTTAAAACTGGAAATACATAATAAAGTGAACATTTTAAGGAAAATAAGTTCAAGAACAGACAGGAAGATCATCAGTGTCTCAAAAACGGACATGAAGTTCAGAACAATACTTTTGTAAGCTTCATTGATCTCCTGAAATTTAGCTGTGACATCATCCTCTCCCTTATGCTTGTCCGGATGCCACTGGAGACACATGACGGTTAAATAGTGAGTTGATCTATAATTTTCTTTGAGAAGAAAATACTCGATGTTGTATTTGTTCAAAGAACATAAGCTAAGCATCAGGTTACCAAAGCTAATCTTCTGTAACTCAGTTTGATGGTGTCATCAGGTGCATCATAATCGACCTCCAGAACTTTGTAATAGTCCTGTCATCACATATGAACCCAATAAAATGAACGCAATGCACACAATAAACAAAATAAACATGTAGGTGCAACTGTTCGAAGACTATATACCATGATTTATGCCACATCAATAAATATGAATATTGTGATAGTCCATATGATCACAGCACACCTAAGTTGTTGATAAATCCACAGTGCACACAGGAGTGCCCATGTGCAGTCTCAAGACAACTGAATACTAAGAAATGAAACTGATAGCATCACGGATCGGCAAGGAGTACATATCTCACGATCCATTAAAATGTACACAACATTTTGGCATAAATTCATATAGTAGATACCACTTGATAATCATAGTATATTGAGACGAAGCAGCAGATTGTCCAGAAAGCTATATTCTGCAATTCAATGCAAGTTTGCTTCAAGCACTCAAGTAAGCAAACCAATTAGGCGAATACACACGACCAATGCATCAATCAGCTTCCTAACACAAATCAGGACTAGTTTAGGCAAGCAAGGTGAACTATGCAGGAGAATTATCTTAGGAGTTCCACCAGACAGTTGGTTCCAGCAAGACAGAAGAATCACAACATATATCAAAAAGAATCACAACATATATCAAAAGTTGTTCACTGCTTCTCAGGAAAAAAAATCATAGCGGCCTCGCAACGTAACTGTATACTAAGTTGTAAATAGTGGCCTGCTGGCATTTTAATAGAAAATGGAAAATGTTACAGTAGGGGTCTTCCCTACTGCATTTGCTTCAAAAAAAAACGTAACTGTATACTCATGGTGATAACTGATTCATTTTGTAACAAACTGCCCAGATTTTATTAATGGGGGAGATGGCGTTGCACTAACTTGGGCCTGCTGCATTTGACATGAGCATTTAGTTTAAGAAATAACTAGCAAGGATTTACACAAAATATTGTGATCAAGCGTAGGCCATCACTCAAACGAATAACATAGCATATGCTAATGTGAATTTGACCGATCGCCACGGGTGAGCGTGTGTGCCTAAATTTAACCACCAACCAGACAGTACTCCTATACTCAGCAGCCTTGCACTATACTTGAGCCAGAACTATTTCTGGGCATGTCAGTAAGCATTTACCAAAAAAAAACAGCTACTGAAGAACAAACTAAAAAAGAGGAGACTGTCTTATCCACCTTGGTTGGCCAAAAGCACACGGATTGGTCGGTTCACCAGGAGCAGAAGGAACGGCCGCACACTCGCAGCACAACATCCCCCTTCCTCTTCCAAACAAGCGGTGTTAAATCAAATTCTCTACGGGGTCGATCTGGACTTCTGGAGGCCGGAGTGTCCCGAAGCTAAAGCGCTCGATCCTCTCTTAAACATGGCAAGAACAAGCGGAGATAATCTAGTTGGATCGCCGGGAGTATGCAGGTGCGCACCTTGTGGAGAGGCTCCTCGCTTGCTCCGCCCATGCAGCGTGACAATTCATCACCCCGGCGGCCTCTCTTCGCCTCGCCCGACTTCTCCTCGCGCCGCCGCGCGCGCTGGTCGATTCCGGATTCGGCCTGGCCAGGCCAATCGGGGGCGGAAGAGAGGATTCGCTGTGTAGGATCGGACGAGTTCTTGGTCTCCTCTCCTCTCCTTTTTCTTTCTCTTGTTTTTCCTATTTTATAAATATAAAGTTTTCCGTGATGGATAAAGAGGAGAAGGTGGTGACGTGGATCCGACCGGGGCACCTGTCCTTTCGTGCCGCCGAGGGTCCCGGCTCGGACGCTTGTTCCGGTGTGTGCCGCTCGCTGCTACGGGCTTGGGCTTTTGGGAGATTTTGTATGGGCCGTCAAATGGACATTATATTCCTTGGATGCTCCGACCACATATTCAGCAGTTTTTGATTCTGAAACAACGGTTAAGGCACCTCTAACGACCCAGCGCATACGGACAGTCAAAGCAGACCGATTCTGTCCGCTTTGGGTAGATCGCGGACAAAATTTGGACCTTTGTCCGCTTTAGGCTGGGGTGCCTCCAACGGCCGGGCGCAAAACCAGTCTGTTTTGAAAGAAAAGAAAAACATATTGGCTCCTAATCAAATTTGAAACAAATACAATAGCACAACAACATTCAAATAATAATATGAAAATATATGTTAAACAAGCATAACATAGACATGTTCGAAACAACTAAATGATCCATAGTTCAAAATACAAATGATAGCAAATGACAGAAACTAGTTTGACAAAAAAACAAGATGCAAATCAAACATCGCCACGGTCACGAATGATCTGAGCACCCAAGCTCTTGTCTCCGGGTCCATGATGGTCAAGTCGGCCATCATGATCCGGTTCTCCTCGGCCATCACCGCGAGCTTGTTGCGCTTCGCCTCGTTCTTGATTCGGTCGGCCTCTATCTCAAGCTTCTTCTTTTGCATTGCAAGATAGCATGCCATGGCCTCCTCCTTATCTTTGTGTTTCTCGACATACCTTGCGGCGATGGTAGATTGGTTGGTTTCGAGCAACCCCTTCAACGTCGCCTCCAATTTGGCCGTGGCCTCCTCGCGCTTGGCATCTTGGGCCGTGGACTTGTGTCCTCTCGGCCGCACCGCCCGACCATTGGAGCCTTGGCCGGGCTCAACCTCTTCCTCACCTTCAATCGCCCTTTTCTTTGATCCATTCTTCAAAGAGTTGTATAGCTCAATCCACTTGGGGCATCCTTTGATCATCTCCCAACAATGCACCAAGCTGAACTTGGTCTTGTACATCTTCTTGAAGAAGTCCATTGCTTGAAAGCCAAGGACATCAATGCCAACCCCACTCGCCTTCCGGGCCTTCATAGGATCATAGGAGGCTTGAAATTTGCTACATTCGGTTTGAATGTGTGACCACCTCTTGCTAAGCGACCCTATTGGGTTGCGGGGAAACTTTAAAAAATTATCCGTAACCTTACCGCCAAGATCTATTCTATGAAGGTACGTTGCACCCCATAATGCGATGATCCAGAATACTTACAAACACCGTTGTGGAAGATCTTGTGTTTGTCGAAGTAGATGTCGGTGTAGCCTGATGAAGAATCTCACGTCCACGCCGGGAGGTGAGATTGTTGCCGAACGTCGTCGTTGATGTAGACCTTGATGAAGTTGTTCCGTTGTCCAAGGAACTCGCTTGTACGAACCTCGCTCTAGCGGTATCCACACATACACCGTGTCAATCCACCCCGTGCGTTCACCGCCTAGCTATTAGCACGTGGTGAAGAGAGTCAGCCTTGCGGCGTAGTTTAGGTGGTAGATCTAATCAACTAGATTAGATCTATATGAGAAGTAGAGACGTCTAATTCTCAACACATGAGATCTACGAGAGAGAGAGGACTTGTGTATTTCTTCTTGTCAAACCCTAGGGGCTTGAGGTTGCTTATAAAGGAGGCCAAGGGTGGAGGTATTTGGGAAGGGCCAAGCCCTCCCCTTGGGCCGGCCGGCCAAGGAAGGGAGGGAGGAGTCCTCCCCTTCCCCAACTCGGATTGGGAGGAGGAGTAGAACTCCTCCCTCCCAAATCTGCCATACTTGCCAAATCCAACAAGGAAGGGGGGAGGAGACCCTCCCCCACCCCAACTCGGATTGGGTGTAGGAGAGGATCTCCTCCCTCCCAAACCGCCTCACCCAAGAAGGAAAGGGGGGGAGCAGACCTCCCCACCCCCAACTCGGATTAGAGGCGGGGACCTCCCCCTCCCGCCGCCGCCCCATGGTGGGGCCCGCCCTAGCCGCCGTCCCCGACTAGAGGGGGGAGTCCCCCCCCCCAAACTCGGACTCGGGCATGGGGGGAACTCCCCCCTTTCGGTGCCTTGGTTATTTTTCCAATATTATTAATTAAATAAATAAATAATTGTTTTGTCTAATTAATTTCTAAATGAATATTTCCTTTTACAGAAAATTCCCGGAATTAATTACTTATCATATAACTCATATTTATATGAACCCGGATACCTGGTATCCGCCGACAAAACCATCGGAACAATATTCCCTTCTTCATAAGCACTCGGATTAAATCCGCTGATGATAGAAATCATTCTATCATCCCGGGACATTAGATGTCTGCATTCTCTCTAACTTATAATTCACCGGAACAAAACCCAGTGACATCGGAGCTACTCCGACACAATCTCATTCCCACTAAAACTACATCTTTACTCTCAATCAAAGATTGACCTACAGCTTAAGTGTGTGACCCGAAAGGTTCAGCAGTCACAAAGTATTGTTTGGGAGCTTACCAAACAATAATCAGCAGTTGGTTAGGCATTCGTACTGGCATCCTTGTGTTGTGAATGAACAATAGAACCTGTGCGTTACTCATTACGCTTAATCCCCTTACGTGCACGATACCAATGATATCTCGAGATTGAGACAATGTGCTCTAGTGTGATCAAACCCTTCGATCATAACACATATTATTCTCGTACCAATATCATTCTCTTTTCTCATTCCGTATATTTGTTGTCCCGTGATAAATCACGCTTGTGTCTGGCCAGACGATTGTGGTGACAACAATAATACTGAGATGGCCTAGAGGATGTATCTATCCATCGCCTGGAGGAGTAAGTGCCATTCTTGAATGATCTCTGTTCCAATACATTATCCTAGTTCAAGCCCAAAAGACACCTATCATAGTCCCATGTTACTACAAGACGTTTGGTGGAAATCAAAGCTAGAGTGTCGAATAAGCGGTGACAAGATATTCTCATAGCATAGGGATCTAGCTAACGATAACTATAAATAGATGATCAATCGCTATTTCATCGTCGACGATTTGTCTCATAGCGAGATCATACGGTGGGTCGGTTCAGTGCGATTATCATTCCGATAAACCACTCCTATAGTTGAATGACTTATACAAAGTCCATGATCAGGAAAACATGATCATCGAGCAACAAGATAGGCTAGTCTTAGAGACAAGACCAGGAACTCTTTTACCGTTCATATCTCTACACGTGTATCGGAGGTTTTCCTCTTGTATACGTTGTATTTGCTATACAAGTACCCAATACAGTTGTAGCATAAAGATATAAACATTAATAATAAACATGGAGATAAATAATAAACTCAATTATTATTGTCTCTAGGGCATATCTCGAACAGTCTTCCACTTGCCCTAGAAACAATAATGATTCTAGTTAGCACGATGACATGACACCAAATGAAACTAAGGCGTCGCTCACGCTTTCGCATGCGGATCTGAAACTGTGTCCTTAACTTGATCCAACCAAGTTCATAAACTTGTTTATCTCCTCACATGCCAAACTTGACTATGTAAGTCGGATATATTAGGAATTGGATATGGGCTTTCCGGTTCCGTAGTAGCATTAATAATACACGGTTGATATTATCATACCATCTATTGAAACCTCACCTTGAGTAATGACTCATCCAATAACTTGCTTAACATGACGTCTCACATCAATGACGCAACTATCCTCGATAGACAAACTATCTTTGTTGTAGAATCCACTCATAAGATACATGTGATTTTGATAAAATCAAAACACTTAGTATTTATCATTTGAAAAAACATTTATCAGAATAAATTTGATTTCATAATTCCATCACAAATATGTATATGAGTAACTTCTCTATACACACTATTTGAAGTTTTACAAAATCCTCCTTGTTAGTCTATTCCTTTTGTAATCTCACTACCAGGTTCTTTTACCAAACCTTTTGTATGATCAATTACAATCTTAATTAACTGCTCTTATGAGAATATTCCTTTTAAAGAATTTCTCATTAACGTCGGTGGCAAAACTTTATAAAAGTTTAGCACTTTGGAAACTTTTCGGCTTTATGTACTTATTGATACGTCCATTTTGCATCACTATTTTATATCATAATTTACTGTTATTCATTGATATATTTCATATTTAGAGATGATACTTATGTTATTTTACCTATTTTGCATGTTTCATCATTATTGGAGGATTATTCACCGAAGTCAGGATTCTGCTGGAAAAAGCATCGTCAAGATACGATATTTCTGGAGTTCAACAATTCGAGGAAAATATACAGAAGCTTCTATTTTGTTAGATGACGGAGGGAGCCAAAAGGGGAGAACAAGGTGGGCCACCGTGGGCCCTCCCCACACGGTGGCGTGGCCCCCTATGCTGTCGCGCCGCCATATGGGGAGGAGGCCTAGGCCCACCTCAGCCGTCGCCCCTTCGCGTACTTCATCATCCAGAAACCCTAAGACCCGGGGGATCATCGAGGATAGACTGCGCCGCCTCCTCGAGGCGGAAAACACCAGAGAGAAAAAAGCTCTCCGACAGGGAGAAATCTGCCTGGGAAATTCCCTCCCGGGGGGGAAATCGTCGCCATCGTCACCGTCATCGAGCTGGACTTCATTGGGATCATCATCACCATCATCTCCACCGCCGACACCGCCATCTCCACCGCTCCACTCCGTTCCGCTGTAACATCCAGGGTTGAATCTTGTGTATTTCATAGGGGAAACTTTCCCGGTGTTAATTACTCCTTGTGGTTGATGCTATTGAGTGAAACCGTTGAATTAAGGTTTATGTCCAGATTGTTATTCATCATTATATCACCTCTGATCATGATCCATATGATGTCTTGTGAGTAGTTCGTTTAGTTCTTGAGGACATGAGTGAAGTCTAAATGTTAGTAGTGAATTATGTTGAGTAATATTTAATGGTTTGATATTTAAGTTGTGGTGTTATTCTTCTAGTGGTGTCATGTGAACGTCGACTACATGACACTTCACCTTTATGGGCCTAGGGGAATGCATTGTCTATTCGTTTGCTAATTGTGGGGTTGCCGGAGTGACAGCAACCTGAACCCCCGTTGGTATATCGATGCATGAGGGATAGCAGGATCTCAGAGTTTAAGGCTGTGGTTAGATTTATCTTAATTAATTTCTTGTATTTGCGGATGCTTGCAAGGGGTATAATCACAAGTATGTATTAGTCCTAGGAAGGGCAGTGCATTAGCATAGGTTCACCCACACAACACTTATCAAAACAATGAAGATTAATCAACTATATGAAGCGAAAGCACTAGACTAGGGGTGACTTATCAAAACTTATCGATGATGATGAGTTGTGGTTATTTGTTGGTGACTTTAATTTCTATAGATACACTGATAGCAGAAACAGACCAGGGGCCAATCTCTCTGATATTGCTACATTTAACGAAGTCATCAGCTACTTAGGGTTGATTGAACTGCCAATTAAAGGTCGGGCCTACACCTGGAGCAATATGTAATCAGATCCACTACTTGAGCAGCTCGATTGGTTTTTCACATCTCCAAGCTGGACTATTAAATTCCCCAATACTTTGGTTCATCCTCTGGCTCGCCCAACTTCAGATCATATACCTTCTGTTATTGCCATTAGTACAAAAATTCTGAAGGCAAAAGTCTTCCGGTTTGAAAACCATTGGGTTAAGATGCATGGATTTCTTGATGTTGTTCGTCGTATTTGGGACATCCACTGTCCTGGGGATGGAGCAAAATGCCTTTCTTCCAAACTGAAATTGTTGCGAAAAGGATTAAAAATATGGAGCTCTAGTATCTCGGTTTTAAATACCCTTGTGGACAACTGTAACGCTGTGATCCTTCTACTGGATGAGATTGAGGAACATAGGCTCCTGGACATTACTGAGTGGAATTTTAGAAATATTGTGAAAGCTCGTTTGAGTCATTTGCTGGGTTATAAGCTGGATTATTGGAGGAAAAGATGCACGGCTCGTTGGGCCAAATTCGGTAATGAGAACACAGCCTTCTTCCACTCCATGGCCACAATTAGATACAGAAAAAATACCATCTCTACTCTGATTAGCCCAGATGGTTCACTTGCATCTGAGCACATTGAAAAAGCTGGAATTTTACGTTCCACTTTTTATGAGAGACTTGGTACTGCTGTGGTATTGGATCAGAATTTTGATTTTTCTGCTTTCTTACAACCAGCACATGGCTTGGAACATCTGTCACTCCCTTTCACTTTTGAGGAGATTGACTCGGTTGTGGCTGATCTGCCCTCCGAAAAGGCCCCGGGCCCGGATGGCTTTAATGGTTTGTTTATAAAAATTTGTTGGCCTGTCATTAAGTATGACTTCTATCGACTGGTTCAGGAGTTCTGGGAAGGTTCAGTAAATTTACAATGCATCAATGATGCATTTATCACCTTGATTCCCAAGATCAATGACCCTGAAGACCCGAATGACTATCGTCCGATATATCTTCTCAACACATGCTGCAAGTTGATCACAAAGCTATTAGCCAACCGCCTGCAGAAAAAGATTCTTGATCTGGTACATGTGAACCAGTATGGTTTTTTAAAAACCAGGACTATTCAAGATTGCATTGCTTGGGCCTATGAGTATATTCACCAATGTGCACAGTCAGGGACGGAGAATATTATTCTGAAACTTGATTTTGCTAAGGCTTTTGACATGATTGGCCACCAAGCTTTGATTCAAATTCTAAAATGCAAAGGCTATGATGATCGTTGGATTGGATGGATTCAATCTATCTTTTCCACAGGCTCTTCTTCAGTGCTGCTCAATGGAGTTCCGGGAAAAAAGTTTCCTTGCCGTAGAGGCGTTCGACAAGGTGATCCTTTGTCTCCCATTCTTTTTGTGGATGGTTCCGACCTGCTGCAATCCATAGTGAATCGGCTTGCCCAGCATGGGACACTGATTGCCCCTCTGCAGATACCTGACACAGACTTCCCTATAGTGCAATATGCTGACGACACACTCCTGATTGTCCAAGCCTGTCCTCACCAACTTATGGCCCTCAAAAATGTCCTTCAACAATTTGCTTTTGCCACAGGATTACAAGTGAATTATAGTAAAACATGTATGTTTCCTATTAACATTTAGGATAGCAGACTGAATCAGCTGGCAGGTATTTTTGGTTGCTCCACTGGTGTAATGCATTTTCCCTATCTAGGGCTACCCCTAGGTACCACTAGACCATCTGTCCATGATTTATCTCTTGTGGTGGATCAACTTGAACGAAGGCTGAATGCATGTGCTAGGTTTCTGGATTATGGGGGTCGGGTAACTCTGGTCAACTCCGTGCTTTCCTCACTGCCAACACATTATCTTTGTTCGTTGAAAATACACAAGACCATCATCAAACTTTTTCACAGAGGGCGACGTCACTGTTTGTGGGCAAAGGAAGATGATGCTAACTCACCTCAGTCCCTAGCTGCTTGGTCCTTGGTTTGTAGGCCGAAAAAACATGGAGGTTTGGGTATCAAAAATCTGGAAATTCAAAACACAGCACTGCTACTGAAGCAGCTCCATAAATTCTTCTCCAAGGCAGATATTCCCTGGGTAAAACTTGTGTGGTCCTTGTATGGTGACACGCCTCCTCATGCTCAGCCAGTTCGTGGTTCATTCTAGTGGCAGGATGTGTTCAGTTTGATCAACATTTACAGAAGCATAACATCTTCAGTGGTGGGTTCTGGTGAGATGACTTTGTTCTGGAAAGATATTTGGCATGGGGGCTCACTCCTATGTGATACATATCCTCACCTTTTCTCGTTTGCTCTGAAAGAGGACATTTCAGTGTCGGAGATGATGCACAACACTGCTCCTGGACTTACCTATGCATTACCCTTATCTATGGAAGCCTTTGAGGAACATGAAGATGTTAATGTGATTCTGGCTGACACTGCTAGAGGTCCGGGTGGCACTGACTCTAGAATGTTTGTGTGGGGCAATACAATGTACACTGCTGCCAAGTACTATAAATTCATCTTCTCTCAAGTCACTCAAAACAAAGCTCTTGATCTTGTTTGGGCTTCTAAATGCTTGCCGAAGCTCAGAGTTTTCTTGTGGCTTATGATTCATGATCGTTTAAATACTAAGGATCTAATGACCCAAAAACATTGGAACTTTGATGGGGGTCCACATTGTGTGATTTGCTCCCAATCCACCTTGGAAACTAGAGATCACTTGTTCTTCAACTTCTCGTTTGCAGCTGTCTGTTGGGAGGTTGTTGGAATTAATTGGAACGGCCTAGTGCCTATCACCACTCGTTTTGTCGATGCTAGTCATGCATTTGCTGGACCCTGCTTCATGGAGGTGGTGGCTTGTGTCGCTTGGAATATTTGGAAGATCCGGAATGACTACATCTTTAGTGAGCAAGCCGCTACACATAGGACGTGGAAAGTTTGATTTCAGAGTGACATCCTTCTCCACCAACATAGAGTCAAGAATAACTTAGTGGCTCCTCTCTTAGCGTGGACTAGAAATCTGTTTACTTAACTCGTGTATTTCCCTTTTGCTTTCGACCCCCCCCTGAATTCTCCTTATTTGTATTGTATTGTATTGTACTGATCTGAACTTGAGGTGAGGTCATCTTTTTGGGGACTTCATCTGTAAATCGAAAATCACACCGTAGGGGTTCTCCTCTACGATAATGCCCTTCAAAAAAAAGCACTAGACTAAATTCCCGTGTGTCCTCAAGAACGTTTGGTCATCATAAGTAAACCAACCGGCTTGTCCTTTGCTGTAGAAAGGATTGGGCCACTCGCTGCAATTATTATTACCGCATTTACTTACTTGTATTTTATTTATCTGCTATATCAAAAACCCCTAAAAACTTGTCTGTGAGCATTTACAGTGAATCCTTCATCGAAACTGCTTGTCAACACCTTCTGCTCCTCGTTGGGTTCGACACTCTTATTTATCGAAAGTACTACGATACACCCCCTATACTTGTGGGTCATCAAGACTATTTTCTGGCGCCGTTGCCGGGGAGTGAAGCGCTATTGGTAAGGAAAACTCTTACTGTACGTGCTTTTTTATTTCTGCCTGCTGCTATATTTCATTATGGAGAGGTCTTCTCTTGAATTCCTATTTGGAAAATCTACTACTACTGCAAAGGTAGTGGATGAGGCGCCAGGTGAGCAAGTAATTCCATATAAAATACCTATGAAAATTATTGAACGTGTTACGAATAACCGCTATGAAGGGGATGGAACTGTCCATCCTGGAGATCATTTACTGTTTTTACATGAATTATGCGAGTTGTTCAAGTGTGCAGGTATTTCTATGGATGAAGTTAAGAAGAAACTATTCTCTTTGTCGCTGTCTGGTAAAGCGGCACATTGGTATAAACTGCTGAAGAATGGGCGTTCTCTTGATTGGAAGGAAATTATGCCTCTATTTTATTCTAAATTCTATCCTCCAAGTGAAATTCACAAAGACCGAAACCGCATATATAACTTCTGGCCTCATGATGGAGAGAGTATTGCCCAAGCGTGGGGGAGATTGAAGTCATTAATGCTCAAATGCCCCATTCATGAGCTTCCTGGTAATGTCATTATTGATAATTTCTATGCAAGACTTTCTTTTCAAGATAAAACCTTGCTAGATACTACTTGTTCTGGATCATTCACGCGCAACAAAGAAGGTTTAAATGGGACCTTCTTGATCGGATTCAGGAGAATACTGAAGGATGGGAGAACGACAAAGGTAGAGAGTCAGGTATAAAATATGATTATGAATGCATTAAAACTTTTATGGATACTGATAAATTTCGAAATATGAGTGCTGCTTATGGTCTTGACTCTCAAGTTGTTGCAAATTTTTATAAAGCTTTGCCTCTCATTTCGAATTGCCTAAGAAGAGTTTTAATAAGTATCATGAACCTTATAAAGATAAAACTGATTTGCCTATAGGTAGAAGTATTGAAGTTAAAACTGTTGATCACATTCTTCCTGAAGCTTATATTGAAAAAATTCCTTTTCCTGCTAAAGTGAAGGAACATTCTGTTATAACTAGTGTGGTTAACAAAAGTGCAAAGAAACCTATAGAACCTGATGAGCAAATAACTGTTGAACCTGCTGTAGCGATAATTAAGGACCTTGTAACTGAAAGTGTAGAAGATGGGCACATCATCTTCTGTGAAGATGCTTCTAATATTGTTTCGCATCCTAGTAAATCTAGGAAGGCTAGTGTTCCTATGCTTTCTGTTAGAATAGGTGATCATTGTTATTATGGTTTATGTGATATTGGTGCAAGTTCCAGTGCTATTCCTTATGAGCTTTACAGGGAAATCATGCATGAAATTGGTTCTTGTGAACTTGAAGAGATTGATGTGGTTATTCGGCTAGCTAATAGAGAAACTATTTCTCCTATTGGTATTGTTCGAGATGTGGAAGTTTTATGTGGTAAGATTAAATATCCTGCTGACTTTCTGGTACTTGGTTCTGCTGCTAGTAAAACTTGTCCTATCATTTTTGGTAGACCTTTCTTAAATACTTGTGGAGCTATTATAGATTGCAAGAAAGAGAAAATTTTGACTAAATTTGCTGGTGAATCTTATGAGTTTAATTTCTCTAAATTTGCCAAAACTCCTTATGAAACCGAATTGCCTAATGAGGATTTTAGAGTTGAACAGCTTGCATCTATTGCTCTTGCTCCTAATGATCCTTTGCAGCAACATTGGAGGATCACGAGAGTGAAGTCTTTAGGGAAGAAAGGAATGAGCTTGACGAAATTTTCTTTCGTCAACCCATTCTTAAACATAATTTACCTGTTGAAGATTTAGGTACAACACCACCACCAAAGGAAGATCCTGTTTTTGATTTGAAACCTTTACCTGATAATCTTATATTGATGATAAGAAAACATATCCTGTTATTATTAGTTCTAAGCTTTCAGGTTTTGAAGAAGAAAGATTATTGGAAATATTGAAGAAACACCGAGGAGCTATTGGATACACTCTTGATGACTTGAAGGGGATTTCCCCTCTATTTGCCAACACGCCATCAACATGGAAGATGATGCAAAGCCTGTTGTTGAACATCAACGTCGTCTAATTCCTAAAATGAAGGATGTGGTAAGAAATGAGGTATTAAAACTTCTTGAAGCTGGTATTATATATCCTATTGCTGATAGTAAATGGGTAAGTCCTGTGCATTGTGTTCCTAAGAAAGGAGGGATTACTGTTGTACCAAATGATAATGATGAGCTCATCCCTCAAAGAGTAGTTGTAGGATATAGAATGTGCATTGATTTTCGAAAGTTAATAAAGTTACTAAGAAAGATCATTACCCTTTACCTTTCATTGATCAAATGCTAGAAAGGTTATCTAAGAATACTCATTTTTGCTTTCTTGATGGTTATTCTGGGTTTTCACAAATTGCTGTTAGAGCTAAAGATCAAGAGAAAACCACTTTCACTTGTCCTTATGGAACTTATGCTTATAGGCGTATGCCTTTCGGTTTATGTAATGCCCTGCTACTTTTCAAAGGTGCATGTCTGCTATTTTTCATGGCTTTTGTGAAAAGATTGTAGAGGTATTCATGGACGATTTTTCCGTCTATGGGAATTCTTTTGATAATTGTTTGCGAAACCTTGATAAAGTTTTGCAGAGATGTGAAGAAACTAACCTTGTTCTTAATTGGGAGAAATGCCACTTTATGGTTAATGAAGGAATTGTTCTGGGACATAAAATTTCTGAGAGAGGTATTGAAGTTGATAGAGCTAAAGTTGAAGCAATTGAGAAAATGCCCTATCCCAGGGATGTAAAAGGTATTCGTAGTATTCTTGGTCATGCTGGTTTCTATAGAAGGTTTATTAAAGATTTCTCTAAAATTTCGAAGCCTCTTACTAATCTTCTTCAAAAAGATGTACCTTTTTTTTTGATGATGATTGTAAGGAAGCTTTTGAAACTTTGAAAAAGGCTTTAACTACTGCCCCTGTAGTCGAACCACCTGATTGGAATTTACCTTTTGAAATTATGTGTGATGCTAGTGATTTTGCTGTAGGTGCTGTTCTTGGACAGCGAGTAGATAAAAAGTTGAATGTTATTCATTATGCTAGTAAGACTCTTGATGCCGCTCAAAGAAATTATGCTACTACTGAAAAAGAGTTCTTAGCTGTAGTTTTTGCATGTGACAAGTTTAGACCTTATATTGTTGATTCAAAAGTCACTGTTCATACCGATCATGCTGCAATTAGGTACCTTATGGAAAAGAAAGACGCTAAGCCAAGGCTTATTAGATGGGTGCTTCTTTTACAAGAATTCGATTTACATATTGTAGATAGGAAAGGTGCTGATAACCCTGTTGCTGATAATTTGTCTAGATTGGAAAATATTGCTTATGATCCCATACCTGTTAATGATAGTTTTCCAAATGAACAATTGGCTGCAATAAAGGTGAGCTCGCGAGATAGTCCTTGGTATGCTGATTATGCTAACTTTATTGTTTCCAAGTACTTGCCTCCAACCTTTTCAGCTCAGCAAAGAAGGAAATTCTTTTATGACTTGAGGCATTATTTTTGGGATGACCCACACTTATATAAAGAAGGAGTGGATGGTATTATGCGAAGATGTGTCCCGAATATGAACAACAAGAGATATTGAGAAAATGTCATGGTAGTGTTTATGGAGGACATCACGCCGGAGATAGAACCGCACAAAAGGTTCTACAATCAGGTTTTTATTGGCCAACTCTCTTTAAAGATGCAAGAAAGTTTATTTTATCTTGTGATGAATGTCAAAGAGTTGGTAATATCTCTAGACGCAATGAAATGCCTATGAATTATACTCTTGTTATTGAACCGTTTGATTGTTGGGGATTCGACTTCATGGGTCCTTTCCCTTCTTCAGAAGGTAACACTCATATACTTGTTGCTGTTGATTATGTTACTAAGTGGGTGGAAGCCATACCTACAAAAAGTGCTGATGGTGAAACCTCTTTAAAAATGCTTTTAGATGTTATTTTCCCTAGGTTTGGAGTACCTAGATATCTTATGACTGATGGAGGTTCTCATTTTATTCATGGTGGTTTTAGAAAGACCCTTGCTAAATATGGTATTAATCATAGAATTGCTTCAGCTTATCATCCTCAAACTAGTGGGCAAGTAGAATTATCAAATAGAGAAATTAAATCTATCTTGCAAAAGACTGTTAATAAATCTAGAAAAAATTGGGCTAGTAAGTTGAAGGAAGCTTTGTGGGCTTATAGAACTGCTTATAAAAATCCTATGGGTATGTCTCCTTATAAAATGGTTTATGGAAAAGCTTGTCATTTGCCTTTAGAATTAGAGCACAAAGCTTATTGGGCTGTGAGAGAGCTTAATAAAGATTTTAAACTTGCCGGTAAGAAAAGGTTGCTCCAATTGAGTTCTTTAGATGAATGGAGAAGTGAAGCTATGAAAATGCTAGACTTTTTAAGGAGAAAGTTAAGAAATGGCATGATAGAAGAATTATTAAAAGAGAGTTTAATGTTGGAGATAAAGTTCTATTGTATCGGTCTCGTCTCAGATTTTTTGCAGGAAAATTACTCTCAAAATGGGAAGGACCTTATGTCATTGTGGAGGTGTATCGTTCAGGGCAATAAAGATTGCTTCACTGAAAGATAATGCTACACAAGTGGTGAATGGACAAAGACTCAAACATTATATTTCTGGAGATTCTTATAATGAAGACGTTGATGTTATTCGAGTGGTAACTCCGGAAACTTTCATCAAAGATCAAATTGGTGGGACTGCTGAGTCTGATTTCGAGTAGGTAACAGTTTTGGTAAGAAAAAGTTCGCGTTTAACTTTCTGAACAATATTTTTGTTGTTTTTATTAAATATGGAAAATTACGAGATCGAAACGGGTGGAAAAGGTGCCCGAGGGCACCTCCCCACCTGGTGGCGCGGGCCCACCCCTGGCCGCGCCGCCATATGGGGAGGGCGCCTCGGAGCCCTTCTCCGACCCGGTTTCTCTCAGTACCTTCCTTTTGTCGTGAAAGTTTTTGCTATATAATCCCCGGACCCCCGAGGTCCGTATATCGCCTTTTCGTCGTGTTTTTGTTTCGATCTGTTTCTGCCAGATTTCATCCGTGGATCTAGAACCACCATGTCTTCGTCTGAGCCCTCCAAGGACAGCTTCTTCGTGAACGTCGTCAACCCGTACTTGAACGAGTTGAAGATGCATCCGAAGGAGTCGCTGATTAAAGATGGGGAGTTGCAAGTGGAAGACGTTCAAGGCCCTAAGGGGGAGGGAAGTTTAGAAGCCAGGATGGAGAAGCTGGAGCAAGAGGTTTTCACGTATAAGAAGATGGCCGAACGTGAGTTGGACATCTTTAACAGGATAGTTTCCGGACTTGAGGCTGAACACAATAAGGAGACCGCAAAGCTCTGGGAGGACATTTTCTCACTTCATGAGACCACCAACAAACTGCAGGCGCAACTCTACGATGTTCAGAATCAAAACTGTGAGTATGAAATCAGGTTTAAACGCATAAGCTCTGCTGCAGTTTCAGGATACCAGAGACCAAGTCATCATTTGTTGACGGAGAGCCTCTACCTTGGAAGTTCGAGGATGAGGACGTTTCATCACCACCGAAGGAGTAATTCATCATTGGTATTGGCATCCCCTTGGCTTGTTCCAAGCTTGGGGGGAGTGCCGCGGTATCACATCATTATCTTTTACCTTTTTACCTTTTAATCAAGTCATATCATGAGTAGAGAAGTTATCATATAGGATGGTTTGCAGTGTGGAAGTATCTCTCCTTTAGTTGGTTGTCTATGTATCCCTTGGTGTGAGTTGCCGTTATGGAATATTAATGAGAAGTTTCATCATTTACTTTCTGCACTTCTTATTTTAGTTTGCAATTTCTGTCATATGAATGATCTTGTTGTTAGTATTGGCATCACTTTGGGAGTATTTAGTGAATCAATTTGGTTTTGGCAAACTTAGCATTGGTCAGTAGCAACAATACTTTGAGGCTTAAGTAGAAAAGAGGGAAGTGCATGTAGATATATTATTTCATTATCTTTCTTTCTTGTTGGCTAATGAGCTTAGTATTCTCAAGTTAAAATTATTTGTGCTTACAAGGAAGATTGCATGATTGTTTTTACTATATGTGTATTTGTTTGTATCCCTCAACTCTTATGCTTGCTAACCGAAACCTGTACTGAGAGGGAATACTTCTCGTGCATCCAAAACCTTGAGCCAAAACCCATGCCATTTGTGTCCACCATAACTACCTATTATGTGGTATTTTGCGCCACTCCAAGTAAATACTTCATGTGCTACCTTTAAACATTCAAAACCTTATTACTCCTTATTTTGTGTCACTGTTTATTAGCTCATGAGGGTTATGTAGAGTTTCTCTATCACTCTTGTCAGACAGACTTTCACCTTTGGACTAGTGGCATATACATCCGCTTATCTAATATTGCAAAAAGAGCTGGCAATTGGGGTGCCCAGCCCGAATTAATTAAAGCTTTTCACCTTTTAATTCTCTCCACATGCTTGCCAATGATTTATCAGAAGCAAAACCAAAATGTTAAACTATCAAATAGGCACTCCTCCATGGTATGTGATTGTTGGAAGGCACCCGAGGATTCGGTTAGCCATGGCTTGTGTAAGCAAAGGTGGGGAGGAGTGTCAAACCAACTTATAAATATGCATGTGTAAACAAAAGAGAAGAGGGATGATCTACCCTTGGTAGAAATGACGTCCTTCATGGGAGCCGCTCTTGAAAGTCTGGTTGACAAGGGGATAGTGTTTTCTTTACTGCGATTCGTTGACAACGACATACATAGCTCAAACATTTATTTTATACTCTCTATATGATTTCAAAACATAAAAAGCTCTAGCACATGATTTAATCCCTGCTTCCCTCTGCGAAGGGCCTATCTTTTACTTTCATGTTGAGTCAGTAAACCTATTCCCCTCTATCTCAAGCAAGCATTTGAGTTGTTGTGATTCAATCATCTATATGTTATTACTTGCAATCATGTCTTTTATCCTTCCTTGTTTAGCACAAGTCTTTTATCTGAATGAATGCAACTTTGAAAGTTATCAATGATTGTAAGGAGACCGTTGTAGTTGAGCATGCAAGTTCTGCAATATAAGCTCTAATATAAAGACTCTGATCGAAAGATAAGTACAATCTGTTAATTGTTCTCTGACCAAGAACGAAGTTTGCCATCACCAACTATGATTTCCTTTATGCACCTTTATTTGTGATTTCCCTTTACTTGTTTCAAGTTAAGTTATATGAGAGGAAGTTGTTATCTAAAATGGCTTGTCCGTATTTTATTTATCGACACTTCACTCCATAAACACGTGGTCTTGTTTACTGAGCTCAGTTTTCGCTTGGGGACAAGCGAGGTCTAAGCTTGGGGGAGTTGATACGTCCATTTTGCATCACTATTTTATATCATAATTTACTGTTATTCATTGATATATTTCATATTTAGAGATGATACTTATGTTATTTTACCTATTTTGCATGTTTCATCATTATTGAGGATTATTCACCGGAGTCGGGATTCTGCTTGAAAAAGCATCGTCAAGATACGATATTTCTGGAGTTCAACAATTCGAGGAAAATATACAGAAGCTTCTATTTTGTCAGATGACGGAGGGAGCCAAAAGGGGAGACCAAGGTGGGCCACCGTGGGCCCTCCCCACACGGTGGCGCGCCCCCTATGCTGTCGCGCCGCCATATGGGGAGGAGGCCCAGGCCCACCTCAGCCGTCGCCCTTCGCGTACTTCATCATCCAGAAACCCTAACACTCGGGGATCATCGAGGATAGACTGAGCCGCCTCCTCGAGGCGGAAAACACCAGAGAGAAAAAGCTCTCCGGCAGGGAGAAATCTGCCTGGGAAATTCCCTCCCGGAGGGGGGAAATCGTCGCCATCGTCACTGTCATCGAGCTGGACTTCATTGGGATCATCATCACCATCATCTCCACCGCCGACACCGTCATCTCCACCGCTCCACTCCGTTCCGCTGTAACATCTAGGGTTGAATCTTGTGTATTTCATAGGGGAAACTTTCCCAGTGTTAATTACTCCTTGTGGTTGATGCTATTGAGTGAAACCGTTGAATTAAGGTTTATGTCCAGATTGTTATTCATCATTATATCACCTCTGATCATGATCCATATGATGTCTTGTGAGTAGTTCGTTTAGTTCTTGAGGACATGGGTGAAGTCTAAATGTTAGTAGTGAATTATGTTGAGTAATATTTAATGGTTTGATATTTAAGTTGTGGTGTTATTCTTCTAGTGGTGTCATGTGAACGTCGACTACATGACACTTCACCTTTATGGGCCTAGGGGAATGTATTGTGCATTCGTTTGCTAATTGTGGGGTTGCCGGAGTGACAGCAACCTGAACCCCCGTTGGTATATCGATGCATGAGGGATAGCAGGATCTCGGAGTTTAAGGCTGTGGTTAGATTTATCTTAATTACTTTCTTGTATTTGCGGATGCTTGCAAGGGGTATAATCACAAGTATGTATTAGTCCTACAAAGGGCAGTGCATTAGCATAGGTTCACCCACACAACACTTATCAAAACAATGAAGATTAATCAACTATATGAAGCGAAAGCACTAGACTAAATTCTCGTGTGTACTCAAGAACGTTTGGTCATCATAAGTAAACCAACCGGCTTGTCCTTTGCTGTAGAAAGGATTGGGCCACTCGCTGCAATTATTATTACCGCATTTTACTTACTTGTATTTTATTTACCTGCTATATCAAAAACCCCTAAAAACTTGTCTGTGAGCATTTAAAGTGAATCCTTCATCGAAACTGCGTGTCAACATGTTCTGCTCCTCGTTGGGTTCGACACTCTTATTTATCGAAAGTACTACGATACACCCCCTATACTTGTGGGTCATCACTTATATATAGCAATGTCATAAGCAAAATCACATTTAAATATGATTTGATCTTATTCCTCTCTATTCGCTCATCCATGACTACGAAGGTCAAGTTATCTCACAAATATCACGCTATGAATTTTTGATCAAATTTCTTTGACTCAAGACACAATTTGAAATTACCTTTCAAAATTACACTTTAGTACATTCGTACTTATGTTTATTAAATTCTAGCTTAGAGACAAAATCTTAATAAGACATTTTCTGATCCTTTTATTTAAACTCTTTAAATCACGAGATTTATACATTTATTAATTCGGTCTAGCCAAATTCAATAAATATAATATCAGCTCCCACTGTCTTTTAAGTCCCTTCGGTTTATATAATGAAAAGAATAAAATTCTTACTCATTAATACGATTGACTTCAAACATCCATAATATAATTAACAAGATTATTTTCATAATCGAAATTAATTATCCTTAGCAATAATATTGCTACTTTTAGTTCAATAACAGCTTCAAGCAATTGATACGAAAAGTATTGCAACTTTCACTATCAGTTATTCGTCCTTGATAAAACAATTTTAATCAAGACTAGCTCTATGAATATTAGATATTCAAATCTGTCCTTCCTTTATGAAATATTCATGCACATGAATTTTTACATCACGTCCAAATAACTCACAAGATTGGATCTTGGAGTCTCATGAATTTTCTTGAACTCCTTTTATGACAAATTCCGTCATTAATGAATGTTCATTATCCTGTTTGTAATTGTTTTGCTTATATCATGTTCCCGGATATTTAAATGATTTTAATCGCCTAGTGATTTTAATCATTACATTCCTCACATGATTTTCCTTAAATACTTAATTCGAACCATGTATGCCTTACATGTATTCCTGGACAAAGTAATGATATGGAAACATTTGCATGTTTTTCCTTCTCATTCTAACACTTGCCCAAAGACTCCCAGTCTTAATTTAGTATTATGATTTCCACTCTCTCTTCATGAGAAGACACTTTTCTCCAATTCTAAAGTCAACAAGCATTTAGAATTATGTGTGGAAGTCACTTGCCAAAATAACAATCTTGGACTTTTGCAAAACACCTTTTCAATTTCGAACTTTAAATCCTTAATTGAAAAATATGGAACTTATTATCAAAATAACTCTAAGTTAAAATTGATATAGGTCCCTAGAATACAGACAAAATAATCTATACTTTAAGTGGGTAATTTGGAACTCTAATTTCACAACACATTAGCAAGACTTTGTAACATTTCCTTTTAATCTTTATCTTGCAAAAGATTTTATTACCATGATGATTTCGAGTTACCAAAATCCATCACAAGTAATTATGACTAAGAAAACTTTCCTTTGTCAACAATGTTACAATATTTATTAAGTCCTTTCTTTAACTTTAATCAAATTCCTTTGATTCCTTTATTTTGATTCTCACACTCTCCCACTGAATTTTATGAAATATTGAAACTTCAATAATTTCATTAACTCTATTTCATTAATATGCAACTTCATATTAAGTCTTCAATAGAATTGAATTAATGGGTAGATTCCACTCCTTTATGTAAATTCGAATTTTACTAGTGCCTAGCACTTTGCCAAATTCGAGTCTACTAAATGCCTAGCATTTTGTGGATTTCGATTTTCATCAAATGCCTAGCACTTTATGAATTTCGAATTTCTCCAAGTGTATGACACTTTGTGATTTTAGTTTTATCCATTTAATTTAGAGATAACTTTAAGAGTCTCATAAGAGATCCAACGAAAAGTATAACTCCAAATTAAAGATTAAACTAACTTTATTATCACTCAAAACTTTAAGTAATAACTTGAATCAAAACAATAAAAACTTAACAAACAAATAATTAATGACATATCACAATAAAGAAGATATAACTTTGAATTTCCAAAATTGGAATTCCCACACATACTTTATAATTCGAACAATGACTTGTTCCAGAAATACAAAATATTCATTACATAATGATCAAACTCAAAATAACTCTTATTTAAAGTTCTAGTGTAAATCTTCTTCATTGACTTGGATTGAAGACATAGTGGTGATCATCATCCTTGAGTGCTATCTTTCCCCACTTCCTCCAATTCTTCTTGAATCTCTTGGCTCTTTTCCTTTTCACATTGCGATCATGCAACATGAAAAATTTCAGTATTCACATACCAAAATATATTCGAGTCGAGATTATGTCAATAATCTGTGCATAACTCTTATACCTTTTGTGGACTTGCCACTTGTCTTGCAAGATGGTTGTGGTCATCAAGTGATGCACATAGATATCCATCTCTGCTGATAAGAGATTTTGAAGATTTCCTTGACTACCTTCTCTACTCCCATCAATTAATAACACGCCACAAGGCGTAGTACAATTTTGGTAGTATTCTTGGAAGTGTGTCAACAGCTTGATTTCCTGGAATTGGTTGCCCAATATCCTCAAGCCCTGAGTATTTTGCAGAACTTAACCTTGTGCTCCCTCATCGAGCTTTCGCTAGATAGTTTGCAAGATCTAAGTTCTCCATTGAGTTTGTCGTTTAGCAAGACATAACTGGAACATGAACCGAGCTTTCAAAACTTCCATAAGACGGAAGGGGCGATAGTATGGATAACTGTCGCTAAGCTTGGGATACATCCTGTCTAGCACAACCATACTCACTTTATACTCATGTTTCTCCATAGGAGAATATTCTTCTTCTATTTCTGGAACAGTTGTATCCAGAATATGCTCTAATCGCGTCTACTGAGATTTTCTCTCAGCCCGTGAAGCCAATCCGTAAAGATCACGCTTCCCACAGTTAATTTTCCTAACAAGTTTCTTCATAAATATTTTCAACGGGATCCATCTTCTACAACAAAACAAGTTTATTTAGACTTCTAGTTTATTACTAATTTTAATGCACTACTTTAATTCAATCAAACATGAATCTAAGATATGATCCCACTAAGTCCAATAATCCTCTGATTGGCACTAAGTGATTCAGGACCCGATTGCCCTACGAAGCAAGCATGGATACATGTCATGTCCGTCGGCCAATCGGTAAGCACTATGCTAGTTGCATCAGCTACAACTCTGTTCGTCTTTCGACGGATGTGTTCCGAACTCATGGTTATGTTATGCTTGGACGTCAAGACAACCAACCGACACTGGCTGCTGGAACTGTTCGCGCCCGCCTCCCGAACCCTTGGTACACATTACTCCTGGATACAGGTCGCACGGCAACAAGCATCCGGTTTGACGGTGCCACGGTTGGTAAGAACACGATCTCCTTGATTTTGTATGAGGATTCACCCTAATAAACGACTACTGCGCAATCAAGGTGCAAACAACAAAGGATAAACATCACAGGCAATTAATAATAATTCATGTGCTTTGGTATAGCCTTTGTTATTTCTCGGAAGTCCTTGGCGCTCGTCCTTGAGGATCACCATCTTCATTGTTCCCGGTCACGGCAAAATTCCCGAAGGAAAATTACCATATCCGAAACTCGCCAAGTACACGTCGTCGACGCAATGCCGTCGCCTCCTCCCGGTCTCCACGACGAACTCTTCTTCGCTTGATTGTCGATGATGAACTCGATCAATTGTTTTGGCTCCCACCATCATGTTAAGACACCGTAACAAAATAGCTATACCAAAACACATGCACTCAATCCTGCAAAACCAAGTTAGACGTATCTAACGCTTTGTTTGCAAGTTTTACGTGGCTTGTAGGCTCTACGGAATTACCGTCACTACCTACGTATTGAAGCACGTTTAGGCTAGTTGCTAGATTAACATTGCGGGGTGATTGAGATCCCAACATTACGAAAACGTTGCAGAACCCCAATCTAAACGATCACATGTGCGCGTGACCCCCGTGAGGCGTCCAACCCTCAGGCCCAATCCATTATACATCAACGTCCACAACTAAGGGTATAGACCCGAAGCTACTGAAGCACATCGTTGGCGCCAACAAGCATACTAGGAGCAGCCGGAAGGTCCACGGATAGCCAGAAGTTCGTAAAGATCTTGCCAATACTGCCATGGAATATAATGCACAACTTTTTGGGAAGCAACTAAAATAAACTTAATGCAAGAACCATGCAATGATCACACCAACTGGTGCTAGATCAAATCATACCAATGCATAGATCGGCTCTGATACCACTATTGGGTTGCGGGGAAACTTTAAAAATTATCCGTAACCTTACCGCCAAGATCTATTCTATGAAGGTACGTTGCACCCCATAATGCGATGATCCAGAATACTTACAAACACCGTTGCGGAAGATCTTGTGTTTGTCGAAGTAGATGTCGGTGTAGCCTGATGAGAATCTCACGTCCACACCGGGAGGTGAGATTGTTGCCGAACGTCGTCGTTGATGTAGATCTTGATGAAGTTGTTCCGTTGTCCAAGGAACTCGCTTGTACGAATCCCGCTCTAGCGATATCCACACATACACCGTGTCAATCCACCCCGTGCGTTCACCGCCTAGCTACTAGCACGTGGTGAAGAGAGTCAGCCTTGCGGCGTAGTTTAGGTGGTAGATCTAATCAACTAGATTAGATCTATATGAGAAGTAGAGACGTCTAATTCTCAACACATGAGATCTACGAGAGAGAGAGAGGACTTGTGTATTTCTTGTCAAACCCTAGGGGCTTGGGGTTGCTTATAAAGGAGGCCAAGGGGTGGAGGTATTTGGGAAGGGCCAAGCCCTCCCCTTGGGCCGGCCGGCCAAGGAAGGGAAGGAGGATTCCCTCCCCTTCCCCAACTCGGATTGGGAGGAGTAGAACTCCTCCCTCCCAAATCTGCCATACTTGCCAAATCCAGCAAGGAAGGGGGGAAGGAGACCCTCCCCCACCCCAACTCGGATTGGGTGGAGGAGAGGATCTCCTCCCTCCCAAACCGCCTCACCCAAGAATGAAAGGGGGGAGGAGACCTTCCCACCCCCAACTCGGATTGGAGGGGGGGACCTCCCCCTCCCACCGCCGCATGGTGGGGCCGCCCTGGCCGCCGTCCCCGACTGGAGGGGGAGTCCCCCCAGAACTCGGACTCGGCCAAGGGGGGAACTCCCCCCACCTTCGGCGCCTTGGTTATTTTTTCCAATATTATTAATTAAATAAATAAATAATTGTTTTGTCTAATTAATTCCTAAATGAATATTTCCTTTTACAGAAAATTCCCGGAATTAATTACTTATCATATAACTCATATTTATATGAACCGGGATACCTGGTATCCGCCGACAAAACCAACGGAACAATATTCCCTTCTTCATAAGCACTCGGATTAAATCCACTGATGATAGAAATCATTCTATCATCCCGGGACATTAGATGTCCGCATTCTCTCTAACTTATAATTCACCGGAACAAAACCCAGTGACATCGGAGCTACTCCGACACAATCTCATTCCCACTAAAACTACATCTTTACTCTCAATCAAAGATTGACCTACAGCTTAAGTGTGTGACCCGAAAGGTTCAGCAATCACAAAGTATTGTTTGGGAGCTTACCAAACAATAACCAACAGTGGGTTAGGCATTCGTACTGGCACCCTTGTGTTGTGAATGAACAATAGAACCTGTGCGTTACTCATTACACTTAATCCCCTTACGTGCACGATACCAATGATATCTCGAGATTGAGAAAATGTGCTCTAGTGTGATCAAACTGTAACGGTCCGATTTTTGGTGTTTTCAAAAACTTTTCTCTGAAAATGAGTACTAGAAAATTTCGTCCGAATAAATAAATGTTAACTGGAAATTTTCATGCACGAACGGTTTAATTTGAATTAATACCAACGAGAATTTAAATCTTAATTTTATTGACCTCGAAACTTGGTTTGTATTTTAAATAGTTTCGGCATATTAAAATATGCTACTCTAAAATTTCATTTCGTTTTCAGAGTTTATTTGATATTACTCGAAGCTTTAAAGCATTTTCTGGATTTCCCCCAAAAGGAAAATCTATATCTTTTCTTTCTTAAGTTTTAGAATTAATTTTCCAATTTCCTGCTTATTTAAATCTGGTTCCCTATCCTCTCCAAAAATTCATTGGAAGGTTATCCATAGCCATGTACGTGCAAGCAGTGCTATTAGCATGCACTGATCGATCCTTTACTCGTGTCTTTCTTGTTCCTACCAATGCACTTGCACATGCACGTATAGACCACCTTGGTCTGATTCTGTTCTGTACATTACTGCACACACCCATCGATCTTTTCCTCGTTTCTTTTCTTCTCATTCCTCGTTTAGCGATGCGTATCCACGGGATTCGTACATCGCACTAACCCAGCAAGCACAAGTCGAGCCATCCCAGCCGAGCGGGCGCTCGACTAGCCTCGCAAGGAACGCAGCACCTCCAGCCAAGCGAAGCGCCGCATGGCTTCTTCTTCCCCTTCCCGCACGCACTGTACGCATCCAGCCAGAAACGGCAGCTCCTACAGGAAACTGCCTCCGGCAAGAAACTGCCGCATCAAATCCTCTTTACGCCGACATTCATTGTCCAGTCCGTTCTAGCACCGCTTCCTCTTCATGCACGCTGCACGCACCCATGCGCGGAACGCCAGTAAGCCATGCATCGCCCTGCCGCCTCGCTCCTGCCCATAGAAAGCACTGAGTCGCTCTCCTTGATCTTCTTTTCCATCTCGAGCCGCCAGCACAATCCATATCTCTCCCCACGATCCAACCCGGTGGAGCTCCAATACAGACCACCGTTGGACGTCGTCCATGCTCCCAGCGACTCCGGCTACGCCATGACGCACTGTCGTGCCAGGACGACTACGAGGAGCAGAAGGACCGATTCAGGCAACCAGGAGCTGGATTGGTTGATTGCAGTAGACGAATTTGGCGACCACATATTTTCGGTTCATCGACTTCATCGGACGAATTAATCACGTATGGTGAGAATCTGATCAATTCCTTTGCACCGTAGTCTCATATCATATATCCCTACTTCCTAGACAAGCTTTGATAGCCGATCTGCTCCATTGACCACGCCAACTATTAACCATGCCATCCGACATCGACATGGTTATGCCATCTTTAATTTTCAGCACATTTTTGTCATATCCTTTCGCGTCACTTTGTGCAACTCGTCTCCAATAGTCCAGAGAAGAAGACAGATCTTTAATCCGACCAACAGAGGAGAAACGCCATTGATGCCAATTCATCAAAGACCAACGTCATCTTGGCATACCATGTTCTATTGATCTTTAAGCTTCAGACACAACATGTCAAAGTGTTTGGTTGACCATAGAAACCATATGGTGGAATCGTATTTTATATCTAGCGGGTAGAATTTAAAATAGGATATCTTTCAATTTAGGTCAAATTCAAATGTTATTTGAATTGTGTGCTTGATTTTGTGTGTGACCTATTCTTCCTAGCTAAATCACATGTGTAGGAGTTCTCTGCATTTTCTATTTATTATTTCGTGACATGTTTAGATGGTCATTTGTATTTAAATAGTAGTTTGTGGCTTATTATTATAACTAGCATGATTATGGTGATATTGTGTGGTGATATATTGTGCAATCTTGATCCATGTTTAATCCCTTATTCATGCATGACTTGTTACTATTAGTTTGTATTGTGAATGCATGTTTATCTATTAGTTTGCTCACTTGTTTATCACTTCTAAGTACTTCCGTGAAATAAGTTAGTATATTTTACAAGTAGATGGTATTCTTTGATTGCTCATGTCGTCTAGTCATGCATATAATTAGTTGTCGGGTTCATGTTATAAGTAGCTTATCTCGTTGTTGCGTTTATGTTGTTGTTCTTGTTTATTATCCATGCTTAATATGTATCATGGATATCTTGTGTGATGTGTCTTGAATATGATTTATTCTAGTCTCATAGCTTTGTCTTATGATGTATGATAATGTCTTGTATGTATGTATAGCTATATAGGATTTACCTTCATGTCACATTCGACTGCTCCGTTCTTTGTGTTATATTTATGAATGTTTAGATTCTTTTCATATTAGCATTGCATGTGATACACGACTTTATCTCTATGTATGCAATCATAACTTTACTTGTTTACTAGATAATAACATGCTTTGAGTGGTTGTTTGGTTTTAGATGTATATTGTGTGTCTAATACATGTATGTTACTTTACTAGTTGTGTGTTACTTATTGTAGTAGATCATCTCGTGCTTATGATAGTTTGTATGACACGTAGGTACTGCATATGATAATATCATACCATTGTATATACTTGTGAGCATGTGTTTTATTTTAAGTAGATCATAGAATGGCATGAATATGATTTGTAGTATATACTTGTATGCTTTGTTATCTAATATTGGTAATGTTATGCTTGATCGTTATTTCGTTATTATGCTGTTGTATCTCCCAAATGTAGAAGACTTGTATATCATTCGTGATTAGTCTCATATAGTGTTATATATGTTATGACCTTTGCTTAGTATATAATATGCTTTGTTCATATATGCTTGTGATGGTATTCTTGTTATTAAATGTATCTATATATGTTTATTGTTGATGGCATATATTAGTTTGATATCTTGCTATGGCATGATTCATATGTTTTACATGTTATTACGCCTTGTTTAGTTCTTAGCTTATTATCGCTGAATTATAGCATGGTTGTAGTTGTTTATTGTTTATGTTACTCTCATGTGTTTAGTTGTGGAGCTATATGGTTTGCAAGTGTAATGTGTGTTTCAGCTGTATCAAATTTCGCTTGCAATTGTTGTCGTTTTATATATGATGATGTTTACCTTAGCTCTTGTTTTGCTTATATGCTTATGTTAGCATGCTAAATAGTCCTAGCTACTGTTTATATTACTAGTATGACAGGTGTTGGTTTGATTATTGCAAACTAGTATGATATGGTTTGTTGATATGTCTTGTTTACATGTTTGCTAAGTATCTAGTTTTTCTATAGTTTATACGTTATTGAGTTTATCGGGTTACACGGGTACGACCAACTATGTTATAGCCCCTATGTTGGGTTTGTAGACAGTATAGTAAGATCTACATGTATCTCTTTATGACGACATTCTAGTATGATAATCTATCCACATATCTAATCCTAGCTCTTTATCTTGATAATCTATCCTAGCATCCTATCCATGCCATTTGATTCATATCTGAGTTGTCACAACTCACTTTCACAATTCTATCAAGTTGTTCTATATTCTTCTCCCACTACTACTCCATGCATTCTCATTTGTATTTCATTTGGATTTGGTAATTATTGCTCTGGTATTTATTTGGTTGCCATTTGCTACTGTTACGACGAGTAGGGAGTGACGTGGTTGGACGGATATAATCAGCTTATTGAAGAACGTGGTTATAATCAGCTTACTGAAGAAGAATAATAAGAAGAAGATTCGTCAACGAAGGCATGCCCCCCCTCTCATGTTTTTATCCTATGTTTTTAAAAGGGGCATTATTTATTGTTTTAAAATTATGCATGCTATTTTCAATTTACTGGCGTGTCGATTGACACACCAGCCTGATCCGCTTGTCGCCTTATATACTTGATACCCTGAGTAGAAATTATATAGTAATCCTGTAGAGTAGAAATGCTTAGCCATGCCTAATATCCAGTAGGATATCTTTATCTTGCCTCTTTGGAGGAATTGGTTGACCCTTGGGTCACAAACATCTTTATGAACTTGATGAGCTCGTTGAGCTTGGCTGATAAGCCGTTGTTGCTTCCTCTACTCTACCTTCTACTCTGGGTGAAACTTACCATCTAACACTGGCGCGGGCGACTGCTGGATCAACTGATGAAGGAGCGATTGGCTGCCCTTCACAAGCTGAAGGGGGCAATCCGTCGTCCGTGCCGCATAAGGGCCCTAATAAGTCTTGGATTTGAAGATTGTGACCACCGTACAACCACATGCTAATGGGCTCTGGCTGGGTCAAGTAAGTTAGTCAGCCTTTGGTGTCGATGTCGCCGTACCGCAGATGGGGTGTCTGCCTACGGGAGAACCTTCGGCACAGATGGGGGGACCGGTTTGGGGACGTACTCTCAGTTCCGGCGCCATACCCGGTGGGCATGTCACATCTTTGGGGGATCTAGCTAAAAGACCTTGTCACGAATTCTCTATTGCTATGCTAGCGACGGCTGGTTGCAATTAGGCGAGTTTGTGACGTGTGGTGAAAGTGTACCACCTCTGCAGAGTGTAAAACTATTCGAATAGCCGTGTCCACGGTCATGGACGACACATGAATCTTTCTTGACATACAGGAACCCTGTTTGCTACTTCCCTCTACCCCTATTCTGAGATCCTATGGAGAACGTGAGGTGTCGAGGACACTCACGATGATGAGAAACATTACACTGAATACAAAACTGTTTTCATCTAAAATCGTTTTTTCAAAACTACTATGGTATTGCAAACAAAATTAGCTTTTATGCAAAAGAACCATATAGCCTTCCTTTGAAGCCACATGTAGCTATTATAGGTCTTGCATGAGGGGGCACGCTGAGTACATTATTATGTACTCATCGCATTGCTTTGTTGATTATTCAGAGTACAACGAAGAATGAGAAGACTACGACGACGACGATGACGCTTAAGACTGAGGCCTCGTGGACTACATCGACTGCTGTGGCTAGATGGAGTCACTTCGCTTTTATATTTCCGCTGAGCTTTCTAATTGTAATAAATGTCACAAGACATTTCACTATTGCTATTCAAACTATGTAATAATACTTTTTGAACGTTCTGCAATGGTATCATTTCGCTGTGTTGTCAACATTGATCTTGGGATTGACATGATTACACAGGGGTCTGGAAGTGTAATTCCGGTCCTCACAGAAGTGGTATCAGAGCCGACGTCGACCTAGTCGCGTGGCCTTAGTTAGAAATGGAAAGCTTTAGAGACCGTTTTGACGAAATAAAAACTATTTTCATAAATCCTCGTAGTCTAATTCTCGACTATTTCTATTCCTTGTCTTCTCTTGTTCTACATTGTGTTTAACTGCTTCTTCCCTAAACTACCTCTTTAGTATACCATATCCTATCCAAGAGAAGCCGTCTCAAGAACTCAAGGATTCAAGAGTCATCAACCACACGCTGCGTTCTTCAATGTCAAAGATCGACACCAAGACAAGTGATGACCAAACAATATAGGATAAGATTGGAAAGACCCTGATAGGTATATAGTTTATATCGTTTAGACTTTAAAAAGTTTTTGCTTGAGCAATGTCTGCATATTTTTGCCTTCCGCACCTTTTTATGTGCAGTCATGCTAAAACCATATGCAATTTCAAAGAAGACATATTATTCTCCTGTTTAAAAAGCCCTTTGGTTATTTTCGCGTTTTATTTTAGGATACCCTCCCAAGCTAGGTTCGTTCACTCATCTTATTCTTTTCCCTCTTACCTATGAGCCCTTGGAAACAAAACAAATAGTGAATGTCGATGATACTGATTACCATGAAGCTCTCAAGTCCCATATGATGAAGGAAAAGTAATGTGTGCTACCTGCATAGAGGACTTTTGTTTCCACCGTCCAAGCAAATCAAGGAGGAAGAAGAATATCACTACCCTTCTTAGTGCTCTTTGTGGTTCAAGGTGCAATCGGGCAATGCACATAATACATGCTAGCTGACCTCAAGAAGATGCGTGAGGAATATTACTAACTGAAATCCAAGTCATAAACGGGAATAAAGCAAAGGAATCGCCATCACATGAGGAAGTCTTACACAAAGGAGCAGCTTCATTCACCTGCGACTTGGAGACGCATGAATATTTAATCAAGTAAGTTCAAGCAAACAAAGGCGAGCACACAAGTAGTTACCTTGTCAACATTGCAGGGAGGATTTGGCCGAGATATGGAGACGAGAGGCACTCAACAAATATTTGCCTTAACACGTGGAGGAAACCAAGACCAAACAATGTGCCTTGTCACACATGCTCGGCAATTATGAATCGGAATTCTAAATGGCTAACTGCATTGCTACAAGAATTTTATGCTACTCCTATGGTGAAGATGGATAGTTTGCCAATACCTATCCAAGCAAGAAGGCAATACCAATCTCGCTTGGAGTTAAACTTTGAATATACATCAAAGATCTCAAGACCCAAAAGGGGACGGACGTGGGGCCAAGATTGAAGATAAGCATTGTTTCGGTTGTGGCGGCCTATGCCATATTGCGAACAATGGCCCATAAAGAAGACCTTAACATCGGAGGAAGTTAACAAGGAGAATCATACATCACCTAAGAATTATTGAAGTATCACGGTGTTGTATGAAAAAAAAAAAACCAACAAGAGTTCATTTAAGGGGGGTAGCGGACAGGTATCCGAAGCAAAGAAGATTGAAAAAGCTCAACCGAGGAACCCATCAATGGTAATCCCAAAAGCCATCCAAAACCTATTCTATAGTGAGCCCGAATCTCGGGGACGAGATTCTTTTAAGGGGGGTAGAATTGTAACGGTCCGATTTTTGGTGTTTTCAAAAACTTTTCTCTGAAAATGAGTACTAGAAAATTTCGTCCGAATAAATAAATGTTAACTGGAAATTTTCATGCACGAACGGTTTAATTTGAATTAATACCAACGAGAATTTAAATCTTAATTTTATTGACCTCGAAACTTGGTTTGTATTTTAAATAGTTTCGGCATATTAAAATATGCTACTCTAAAATTTCATTTCGTTTTCAGAGTTTATTTGATATTACTCGAAGCTTTAAAGCATTTTCTGGATTTCCCCCAAAAGGAAAATCTATATCTTTTCTTTCTTAAGTTTTAGAATTAATTTTCCAATTTCCTGCTTATTTAAATCTGGTTCCCTATCCTCTCCAAAAATTCATTGGAAGGTTATCCATAGCCATGTACGTGCAAGCAGTGCTATTAGCATGCACTGATCGATCCTTTACTCGTGTCTTTCTTGTTCCTACCAATGCACTTGCACATGCACGTATAGACCACCTTGGTCTGATTCTGTTCTGTACATTACTGCACACACCCATCGATCTTTTCCTCGTTTCTTTTCTTCTCATTCCTCGTTTAGCGATGCGTATCCACGGGATTCGTACATCGCACTAACCCAGCAAGCACAAGTCGAGCCATCCCAGCCGAGCGGGCGCTCGACTAGCCTCGCAAGGAACGCAGCACCTCCAGCCAAGCGAAGCGCCGCATGGCTTCTTCTTCCCCTTCCCGCACGCACTGTACGCATCCAGCCAGAAACGGCAGCTCCTACAGGAAACTGCCTCCGGCAAGAAACTGCCGCATCAAATCCTCTTTACGCCGACATTCATTGTCCAGTCCGTTCTAGCACCGCTTCCTCTTCATGCACGCTGCACGCACCCATGCGCGGAACGCCAGTAAGCCATGCATCGCCCTGCCGCCTCGCTCCTGCCCATAGAAAGCACTGAGTCGCTCTCCTTGATCTTCTTTTCCATCTCGAGCCGCCAGCACAATCCATATCTCTCCCCACGATCCAACCCGGTGGAGCTCCAATACAGACCACCGTTGGACGTCGTCCATGCTCCCAGCGACTCCGGCTACGCCATGACGCACTGTCGTGCCAGGACGACTACGAGGAGCAGAAGGACCGATTCAGGCAACCAGGAGCTGGATTGGTTGATTGCAGTAGACGAATTTGGCGACCACATATTTTCGGTTCATCGACTTCATCGGACGAATTAATCACGTATGGTGAGAATCTGATCAATTCCTTTGCACCGTAGTCTCATATCATATATCCCTACTTCCTAGACAAGCTTTGATAGCCGATCTGCTCCATTGACCACGCCAACTATTAACCATGCCATCCGACATCGACATGGTTATGCCATCTTTAATTTTCAGCACATTTTTGTCATATCCTTTCGCGTCACTTTGTGCAACTCGTCTCCAATAGTCCAGAGAAGAAGACAGATCTTTAATCCGACCAACAGAGGAGAAACGCCATTGATGCCAATTCATCAAAGACCAACGTCATCTTGGCATACCATGTTCTATTGATCTTTAAGCTTCAGACACAACATGTCAAAGTGTTTGGTTGACCATAGAAACCATATGGTGGAATCGTATTTTATATCTAGCGGGTAGAATTTAAAATAGGATATCTTTCAATTTAGGTCAAATTCAAATGTTATTTGAATTGTGTGCTTGATTTTGTGTGTGACCTATTCTTCCTAGCTAAATCACATGTGTAGGAGTTCTCTGCATTTTCTATTTATTATTTCGTGACATGTTTAGATGGTCATTTGTATTTAAATAGTAGTTTGTGGCTTATTATTATAACTAGCATGATTATGGTGATATTGTGTGGTGATATATTGTGCAATCTTGATCCATGTTTAATCCCTTATTCATGCATGACTTGTTACTATTAGTTTGTATTGTGAATGCATGTTTATCTATTAGTTTGCTCACTTGTTTATCACTTCTAAGTACTTCCGTGAAATAAGTTAGTATATTTTACAAGTAGATGGTATTCTTTGATTGCTCATGTCGTCTAGTCATGCATATAATTAGTTGTCGGGTTCATGTTATAAGTAGCTTATCTCGTTGTTGCGTTTATGTTGTTGTTCTTGTTTATTATCCATGCTTAATATGTATCATGGATATCTTGTGTGATGTGTCTTGAATATGATTTATTCTAGTCTCATAGCTTTGTCTTATGATGTATGATAATGTCTTGTATGTATGTATAGCTATATAGGATTTACCTTCATGTCACATTCGACTGCTCCGTTCTTTGTGTTATATTTATGAATGTTTAGATTCTTTTCATATTAGCATTGCATGTGATACACGACTTTATCTCTATGTATGCAATCATAACTTTACTTGTTTACTAGATAATAACATGCTTTGAGTGGTTGTTTGGTTTTAGATGTATATTGTGTGTCTAATACATGTATGTTACTTTACTAGTTGTGTGTTACTTATTGTAGTAGATCATCTCGTGCTTATGATAGTTTGTATGACACGTAGGTACTGCATATGATAATATCATACCATTGTATATACTTGTGAGCATGTGTTTTATTTTAAGTAGATCATAGAATGGCATGAATATGATTTGTAGTATATACTTGTATGCTTTGTTATCTAATATTGGTAATGTTATGCTTGATCGTTATTTCGTTATTATGCTGTTGTATCTCCCAAATGTAGAAGACTTGTATATCATTCGTGATTAGTCTCATATAGTGTTATATATGTTATGACCTTTGCTTAGTATATAATATGCTTTGTTCATATATGCTTGTGATGGTATTCTTGTTATTAAATGTATCTATATATGTTTATTGTTGATGGCATATATTAGTTTGATATCTTGCTATGGCATGATTCATATGTTTTACATGTTATTACGCCTTGTTTAGTTCTTAGCTTATTATCGCTGAATTATAGCATGGTTGTAGTTGTTTATTGTTTATGTTACTCTCATGTGTTTAGTTGTGGAGCTATATGGTTTGCAAGTGTAATGTGTGTTTCAGCTGTATCAAATTTCGCTTGCAATTGTTGTCGTTTTATATATGATGATGTTTACCTTAGCTCTTGTTTTGCTTATATGCTTATGTTAGCATGCTAAATAGTCCTAGCTACTGTTTATATTACTAGTATGACAGGTGTTGGTTTGATTATTGCAAACTAGTATGATATGGTTTGTTGATATGTCTTGTTTACATGTTTGCTAAGTATCTAGTTTTTCTATAGTTTATACGTTATTGAGTTTATCGGGTTACACGGGTACGACCAACTATGTTATAGCCCCTATGTTGGGTTTGTAGACAGTATAGTAAGATCTACATGTATCTCTTTATGACGACATTCTAGTATGATAATCTATCCACATATCTAATCCTAGCTCTTTATCTTGATAATCTATCCTAGCATCCTATCCATGCCATTTGATTCATATCTGAGTTGTCACAACTCACTTTCACAATTCTATCAAGTTGTTCTATATTCTTCTCCCACTACTACTCCATGCATTCTCATTTGTATTTCATTTGGATTTGGTAATTATTGCTCTGGTATTTATTTGGTTGCCATTTGCTACTGTTACGACGAGTAGGGAGTGACGTGGTTGGACGGATATAATCAGCTTATTGAAGAACGTGGTTATAATCAGCTTACTGAAGAAGAATAATAAGAAGAAGATTCGTCAACGAAGGCATGCCCCCCCTCTCATGTTTTTATCCTATGTTTTTAAAAGGGGCATTATTTATTGTTTTAAAATTATGCATGCTATTTTCAATTTACTGGCGTGTCGATTGACACACCAGCCTGATCCGCTTGTCGCCTTATATACTTGATACCCTGAGTAGAAATTATATAGTAATCCTGTAGAGTAGAAATGCTTAGCCATGCCTAATATCCAGTAGGATATCTTTATCTTGCCTCTTTGGAGGAATTGGTTGACCCTTGGGTCACAAACATCTTTATGAACTTGATGAGCTCGTTGAGCTTGGCTGATAAGCCGTTGTTGCTTCCTCTACTCTACCTTCTACTCTGGGTGAAACTTACCATCTAACACTGGCGCGGGCGACTGCTGGATCAACTGATGAAGGAGCGATTGGCTGCCCTTCACAAGCTGAAGGGGGCAATCCGTCGTCCGTGCCGCATAAGGGCCCTAATAAGTCTTGGATTTGAAGATTGTGACCACCGTACAACCACATGCTAATGGGCTCTGGCTGGGTCAAGTAAGTTAGTCAGCCTTTGGTGTCGATGTCGCCGTACCGCAGATGGGGTGTCTGCCTACGGGAGAACCTTCGGCACAGATGGGGGGACCGGTTTGGGGACGTACTCTCAGTTCCGGCGCCATACCCGGTGGGCATGTCACATCTTTGGGGGATCTAGCTAAAAGACCTTGTCACGAATTCTCTATTGCTATGCTAGCGACGGCTGGTTGCAATTAGGCGAGTTTGTGACGTGTGGTGAAAGTGTACCACCTCTGCAGAGTGTAAAACTATTCGAATAGCCGTGTCCACGGTCATGGACGACACATGAATCTTTCTTGACATACAGGAACCCTGTTTGCTACTTCCCTCTACCCCTATTCTGAGATCCTATGGAGAACGTGAGGTGTCGAGGACACTCACGATGATGAGAAACATTACACTGAATACAAAACCTGTTTTCATCTAAAATCGTTTTTACCAAAACTACTATGGTATTGCAAACAAAATTAGCTTTAATGCAAAAGAACCATATAGCCTTCCTTTGAAGCCACATGTAGCTATTATAGGTCTTGCATGAGGGGGCACGCTGAGTACATTATTATGTACTCATCGCATTGCTTTGTTGATTATTCAGAGTACAACGAAGAATGAGAAGACTACGACGACGACGATGACGCTTAAGACTGAGGCCTCGTGGACTACATCGACTGCCTGTGGCTAGATGGAGTCACTTCGCTTTTATATTTCCGCTGAGCTTTCTAATTGTAATAAATGTCACAAGACATTTCACTATTGCTATTCAAACTATGTAATAATACTTTTTGAACGTTCTGCAATGGTATCATTTCGCTGTGTTGTCAACATTGATCTTGGGATTGACATGATTACACAGGGGGTCTGGAAGTGTAATTCCGGTCCTCACACAAACCCTTCGATCATAACACATATTATTCTCGTACCAATATCATTCTCTTTTCTCATTCCGTATATTTGTTGTCCCGTGATAATCACGCTTGTGTCTGGCCAGACGATTGTGGTGACAACAATAATACTGAAATGGACTAGAGGATGTATCTCTCTCTCTCCATCGCCTGGAGGAGTAAGTGTCATTCTTGAACGATCTCTGTTCCAAAACATTATCCTAGTTCAAGCCCAAAAGCCACCTATCATAGTCCCATGTTACTGCAAGACGTTTGGTGGAAATCAAAACTCGAGTGTCGAATAAGCGGTGACAAGATATTCTCATAGCATAGGGATCTAGCTAACGATAACTAAATAGATGATCAATCGCTATTTCATCGTCGACGATTTGTCTCATAGCGAGATCAAATGGTGGGTCGGTTCAGTGCGATTATCATTCCGATAAACCACTCCTATAGTTGAATGACTTATACAAAGTCCATGATCAGGAAAACATGATCATCGAGCAACAAGATAAGCTAGTCTTAGAGACAAGACCAGGAACTCTTTTACCGTTCATATCTCTACACGTGTATCGGAGGTTTTCCTCTTGTATACGTTGTATTTGCTATACAAGTACCCAATACAGTTGTAGCATAAAGATATAAACATTAATAATAAACATGGAGATAAATAATAAACTTAATTATTATTGTCTCTAGGCCATATCTCCAACAGACCCGTCAGTCCGGTCACTCTCAATTTGGTAAGGGCGCAACTTCCTTATCTCATGGAAGTGCTTGTGCACCCGAATCCAAAACATTGTGCCCTTTTGTTGAGCACCAATGGTGGCATTTTGGCTCACCATCATCCACGTCTCACAAAGGACTTTATCCTCCATGTCCGTGTATGACGCCGTGCGGGCATTCCTCTTCTTGAGGTTGGCGACGAGGGCGACGTGCTCCTCATCAAAGTCGAGCGGCTCTTCGTCAATTGAGACACCCTCGGTCGGTTGGGTCTTGTGTCTCGGCGTCTTCGATGTTGACGTAGCTTGGGCCGGTGAAGATCATGTCGTCCATGAAATCATCACCGTCCTCCTCATCAAAGAAGGCCGGGTCGGACGGCGTCAAGGGTGGCTCCTCCAATTCGAGCATCCTTGGCGCGGGTACGGAGCCCGCCGCCAACATCGACCGGCTCTTCGGCTTGACGCGCTCGCGGCTCACGGCTGGCGTGACGTTGAGGTCGATGGGCACCACAGGGGCTGCGGGGACGGGGACATGTGTGCCCATCTCCGGTGACGCCTCGCGGGACCCGAGCCGCGAAATGGCAGCCGTGGTAGGGTGCCCTGCCGGTGAGGCCGTAGAGAGCACGGGGGACGCTGACCTTGGCGGCTTCCCTTTGGCGGACGAGGCCGAACTCGCCGCCGAGGCCACGAGTTCGGGGACAGCGGATGGGATGAGGCCGCCGAGAAGAAGCACCGCCTAGGCCGCGGCCTGAGTGGCTATGAGGTCATTGGCAGCGCGGGCCTCGATGGCGGCAATCCGCTCCTTCTCCTCGGCCGCCGCCACGGCCGCCATGTCCTTCACCCGCTTCTCCCTCCGCTCGGCCCTCTTGTCCGACGCCGGCAGCCTCTCCTTCTTCACCTTCAACAGGGCGGCGCCGGAAGCGGCCGTGGCCGCCGAAAGTCCGTCCTCCATCGTGGGCGGCGGCGGTAGCTAGGGCGGCGGCGGCGACGGAGGGTGGGAGCAGGGAGAGGGTTTGTGTGGACTGGGGTTTGTTTGGCTAGCCACTGGCCAGACGCGGACAAGGGAGGACAAGAGGCTGTCCGTTTTCGCCCCCAAACTTGGGCCAGGTTTGGGGCCGAAAACCTGTCCGCGCGGACAGTTGTCCCTATGCGCCGGCCCGTTGGAGAGGCTCCTCTGTTCGGAAGGACAGATTAGGACAAGCCATGTCCATATGCGCTGCCCGTTGGAGGTGCCCTTACAGCACCGCTTTTCCTGTGAGTCTCGTTTGTCACCCAGTCCCAGAAGACCAGAAGCTAATCTACCAAAGAATGGAAGAAGCACATGATAAAACACACATGATAAAACACAGCGAGAACAGACAGCACACTTGCTAGTACAGTGCGGCTGAAACTTGCAGAATGTTTTTACACTAGACCTTGCAGAGTTACAGGGTACATCTGAGAGAGGCTATGATATTCCCAGAGCAAAAGTCAGTGTTGCAACAAACTTGCGAAATGTATCCTACAAAAGCTGCAAGCCTATACCAAGAAAAAGGTGAAAAATAAAAGAAATCTGGCAAAAAGGTGTGCCAAGCATCATTCCACTACACCTGTAGTTGTCGAGTTGTTAAGTGTATCATAAGCACGTTCAATACCTTGAGACTGCCCCAACATCACTTGCGGGTGGCTGAATCTTCACATCAAACGGCCGGCATACTGTGCTCTAGGGTATTTTTGTTGCAGCTGGGGCCACTGCACGAAAAACTGATCCGCTAACCGTAGCTTGTACAACAGTAAACCACTTAACGAAAGCTTCTTCACTCTTGCGATACTTTCAATATAGAAAATGGAGGACCATCCCAAACCAAGCACCTGCAACGATGGAGCAATCCAGTACAATAGATTATTGCATTGACTTGATACTTAGGAGAAATAATCCGTTTGATGATTGAATTTATGGGAAACATGGATTTATGACAACATTGACATCCTACTCTTACTTTCTCTCCTACAATGAACAAAAAGGTATTACGAGTGCGATGGCTAAATCCAGCCTTAATCTTCCACTGAGCTAGCATAGAACGTAGGATGTAAAGTTACCTTCAAAAGAAAAGCTGAAGCACATAGAGGAATGCATGTTCCCGGACCATTGCAAAATATCTGCAGGGGATATTACAAGCAATCAGTATAATTGTGTTCATGCAGCATAGTCGGTGCTAATAAGTTTGAAGAGTGCACACCACTTGTGGTCTGATTCGTATTATTAGCCACATAGCATGCAAAATAGCAAGCAGTGTTGTTGCGATGGAGGTAATGTAAGATTGGCCCACTTCACGGCTACGATATATCTGCATGAACTGAGCGTTCACAATGATCTTCTCTCCAACACCCTAAAAAGGCGCCATTAGTCATACTCAAAACTGGAATCACTTGCAAAAAACATCATAATTCGTCTAGCAAGATAATTGACCTCCACCTGAATCAATGACTTCTCATAGACCTGTGCCTTCTCAAGGCTCATGTTGTCAGTAAGTGCAGCCACATAGTACCTTGGCGTAAATCTATCCTTCTGAAGCTCGCTTATAATGTTCATCATTTCTGCAGTATGCCCCCCTGCGGAAGAAACATGAAACGTAATAGATGAACACAATGCTACATTCTTTTGAGGGGATCTCTGATTGTATAGTACAACCTAATGCTTTCCAAAAACTGTGGAAGCGAAATTGCCCGGTAAAATAATAAGAATCTGAATACACAACATGATAAAATGTATGGAACCGAACAGAACAACACGTGTACTCATGATAGAGCTGACGGTGAACATACATCTGCTTATTCCTACCAGATTGTAAGTTCTGAATAGAAAGATTGATTTACACTAGAACCAGAATTAAACATGTGCAAGACATATAGGGTCAGAAACTTGTAATGAAATGCATCCCAACCAAATACAAGCAAGAAATATGAAATGAAAACCTGTAAAGAACATAAACTGGTGCTTAAAAATAAGTGACCTAGAGTAGTTGAGATTGGACGCAGTGTTTCATCGCAGTTGCACAAGGTGCGCAACATTTCCAGATGTCTAAACAGAGACCACAGCTACCCAAAAAACAGCTCGGGTGCTTTAATACTCCATGCACTCTGCGTGTGATGGGTTGATCTTTCTACGGAAGAAGAGTATGACATGGATAATACACACTGAATTTTATTCTAGGTCAAAAATTTCAAACATGTTATGCCTAACATCTCCTTTGGATTAACAAATTTGGTAGCCCAGGGGATGGGTATGAGCGAGATATACGATTTGACAATAAGAAATTATGTAGCGAAAACTAGTTCCACAAGGAGAATGCTCGAAACACAACTGCAGGAATGTCTTCATTGTTCAACTCGAATTAAGATTTTGACCTACGGTTAATAGAAAACTATAGGTAATGATTAAGCTGAGATGGAGGGACGCGTAAAGCCAAACAATTCCCACTGAAACCTGCTGCTGCAAGCTAGTATTACGTTTGGGCATCTTGGTTCAGCCCAAGGCCTGTGCTTTGGGGCCTGGGTATTTTTCTCTGTAGTAAAATCGAAAATTGTTATTTGATGGCCAGGGCGTACTCACCAGACCCGAGGACGATTAGGCACCGCAATCCGGCAGCACGAGGCTTCGACGGCGACAGGCCGCTGCGGCAGAGCACGTAAGCCACGCGGACGACGAGTAAGGATACGAGTACCGGAATAGCACAGCACGCGGCCCCCAAGGCGTCGAGCCCCATCTCCGTCGAAGCGGCGGAGACAGGGTATGAGATCTGGGCGGTGCCGATCAGTGGCGCCGACCTGATGGTGGGGAGGACGCTGGCTCGCCGGGCTCAACGGCAGCTGCGCGTCGCACCCGAGCAGGGGAGGGCGCTAGGGCAGCGGCGCCCCGCCGAGTGGATGTGGGGTCGCCAGAGCCGGCGTTGGCGACGGGAGCAAGGGCGGGGATGGCGCGACGGTGGTAGAACCGGAGAAGATGGCGGCGCGTGCTACGGGCGTGTGCCAGTCGTGTGGGGTCCCGCGGCGGCGGACGGCTCCGGTGGATGTATGCTTCAGATCTGGGCAACGACGGTTCAGAACTTGAGGGATATCGGACCTCCCGGCAACGACGCCAGAAAAAGGCTTGCTGTTAGGTGAAAGACAAGTTGGAACCCCAAGTGAAAGGTATGATAAGTACAGCGGCAAGTTTTTTCTCAGTATGAAACGAATGTTTAATCGAACCAGTAGGAGATCAGAGTCACTTCTGAAAGTTGTTATTGAACGAGTGTAGTGCGGCGCAACACCAGGGATTCCGGTGCCAACGTGGAACCTGCACAACACAATCAAGCTACTTTGCCCCAACTTAACATTGAGGTTGTCAATCTCACCAGCTTGCTGAAAACAAATGATTAGACGTATAGTGTGGAAAATTATGTTTGTTTGCAGAAAATGAAAAAAGAACAATGATTGCAGTAGGTTGTATTTCAGATGTAAAAGGATGGACCGGGGTCCACAATTCACTAGTGGTGTCACTCCATAATAAATAACTAACAAAATAACTAACATGTTGGGTAAATAAATTACAGCTGGACAATTAACAATATTGATAAGTGCATAACATGCATGTGCAAGTTGTGGTGTCTACTATGAGATTCATTTGGGCATTACGACAAAGTACACAAACCGCTATCCAGCATGCATCTGTGCATAAATAGTCCACCTTCAGGTTAGCGTCCGCACCCCTTCCAGCATTAAGTTGCAAGCAACATACAATTGCATTAAGTAAATTGCATAATGTAAACAACACATTCATCCTTAGACAAATCATCATTAGGTTACCCGTGGCAACAGCACATCCACAATCTTAGGGGTTGCTGTCACTCCCCCAGATAAAATGGAGGCTGAACCCACTATCTTGCATAAATACTCCCTCTTGGAGTCACAAGCATCCACTTGGCCAGAGTATCAACAAGCAACGGAGAGCATGCACGATCATAAAAGACATAGACATAATATTCAGTATTCAACTTGATATGGTATCAATATTCATCGGATCCCAGCAAACACAACATGTAGCATTACAATAAGATGATCTAGATCATGATAGACAGCTCACAAGATCTAAACATGATGGCACAAGAGGAGAAGACAACCATCTAGCTACTGCTATGGACCCATAGTCCAAAGATGAACTACTCACACATCACTCCGGAGGCAGGCATGGCGATGTAGAGCCCTCCGGTGATGATTCCCCTATCCGGCAAGGTGCCGGGAAGAGTTTCAGAACCCTCCCGGGTTAGGGTTGACGGCGGCGGCTCTAGAACTTTTCGTGGAAATTGACTCGGGTACTTAGGGTTTTACCGAGGAAGGCAATTTAAAGGCGAAGGGGCAACTTCGGTGGAGGCCCGTGGCCCCCTCACCATGTCACGGCGCGGCAGGAGGTGGGACCGCACCGCCACGTGGTGAGGACGGCCCACAGCCCCCCTTCGTCTCTCCTTCGGACTCCGTGTACGTGTCAGAAAAATAGGGACTTTGGTTTTTGTTTCGTCCAATTCTGAGAATATTTCCAGAACAACTTTTCTGAAACCAAAAACAGCAGAAAACCGGAACTGGCACTGTGGCATCTGGTTAATAGGTTAGTCCCAGAAAATGCATAAAAATGATATAAAGTGTATATAGAACATGTAGCAATTGGCATAATATAAGCATGGAACATCAGAAATTATAGATACGTCAGAGACGTATCAGTGTACTCCTAACCTTAATGCAACTAAATAACCCTATCCTTTCTCTACTCCTCTATGTTTATTTCAGGATGTTCGAGCAATCCTATTCGAAAATAGTGAACCAATGATACTATTTTATCTATCATTGATACCAATTTTTATTTATGTCTCGCTAAATTTCTTTTTGTTCATTTATCATTGTTCGTATTAGGATAGACGCAACAACGCGCGTCTTTTCCTTCTAGTTCTATCTAATCCTCCACATGCTCAAATCCCAAAACACAACATTTTAGAAATACAAGTGATTATGACTAGGATTTTAGAAATCCTCCACATGCTATAATCACCTCCAATGAGTTCGACTCAACTAGTATTTTTGCGACCTAGAGATTCCGTTGAGTTTAGGGCTTTTTGAATTGCCGTTGAAACTCACCCACTGTATCATGCAGATGATCTATTCACATTCAAAACAAGGAGTTTTTTATACGCCATTTTGGATGATCATAGCATAACAATTAGTTGGCAAAATGTCAATAAGGTGGACAAGGATTACATCAAATATGATAAGCCCAGTTTCCTGGGAGAGAGCTTCCTGCGTGTAATAATGAGTATTGGCGGAGCCTGACATAGATTGCGACGTGGGGGGAGGGGGTAGTTAAAATATCAATGTTTTAGGGGTGAAATACTAATGTTTTTCTTAAGCCCTTCCTATAAAAAAAATCTCTAGGTTTTGCTCCAAACGCGGGGGCAATGGCCCCCTACCGACACTAAGTTCAGCCTTTATATATATAACGCTTCGGGAGGCGAGGGCGCGCTCGCGAGGGTGGCGGCGTCCTAGGCCAGGAGGGCGATGGCATGGTGGTAGGCGGCGGCTACACGCCCGTCCCTGTCTGCTCGGAGAAGACGTCGGGTCGGGAAATCAGAGCAGCCTGCGTTCTAGGGTTAGGGTTAGTAACTATATATACGAAGGACCTATTTGGAGTTTTCGTAAAACTCAAGGGTCTATTTGCAAAAACGTGGCGCGTACTGTTCAACAGTATTCATCTACAGTAACTGATACAGTACCACGATCGTTGAGAGCTCGCGAAACGGACCGTCTTTGATATAGTTAGTAATACCCCGGTACCAAGATCTTTTTGGTTTGCATGATTCAGTTCATTGTTACCGTACATATGATGAATATGGGTTCTATACTTTCTGTGCCCTTAAAGAACATAGCCAAAAAAATAATTCGAAGGTCAAGGTTTGTTTTAATACCAGCACGGTTCGAAGATACTTTAAGCATTATGGTTTGCTTTTGTGTTTTTGTACGTTATCTATTTAATTTTGTGGCAATTAAGTGTTGTCAGCATACATGATCATATTCCTTTTTAAAAGTTAAATTAGGTTCTTATGTCTTACTGATGTATTACCTTGAAAAAGATTACCCTTTATCATTTGATGAGGAAAGTATTATCAAGCAGGTGTTTGGTGGTCGACTAAAAAGCCAGGTATGTACTTTGTTGCTGCTTATTTGTACTTTGTGGACTTGTGTTTCAACTAGTGATATTATGTTCATATAGTTGACATGCCATGCTTGTAGTCACTGCTCGGAGACATTTGAGACCTTCCTTGATCTCAATTTGGAGACCGATCATGTTGATGATCTTGTTGCTGCTTTGGATTCGTTTTACAAAAATTAGAACATCAATGTTTTAGGGGTGAAATACTAATATGTTTCTTAAGCCCTCCCACAAAAAAATTCTTCGGATTTTGCTCCAAACCCATGGGGCCGTGCCCCCTCCCTAACTACACTTAGCTTTGCCTATGTATATAATACCCCAATCCGCCGTGCCAAGATCTTTTTGTTTCCATGATGCAGTTCATTGTTACCATACATATGATGAAGATGGGTTCTTTCTGTGCCTTTAAAGAACATATAAAAAAATCAGTTCGTAGTCTGGGTTTGTTTTGATACCAGCACGGATCAATGATACTTTAGGCAGTATCCTTTGCTTTTGTGATGTTGTGCGTTATATAATTAATTTTGTGACAATAAAGTGTTGCCAGCATACATGGTGGTGTTCCTTTTTCAAGTTAAATTAAGTTCTTATGTCTTACTGGTGTATGGCCAATGATGTTTCAATTCTGTTGGATTCATTGAACAAGATTCACCATAATTATCTTCAACATTTACACCATGGCACCAAGAGGATGCACATGAGTTACTTTGTTGCTTGCTGGATAATTTGAGCAAGTGCACCCTTGATCCCGAGTCAAAGGAGACACCCTTTTATGATCTGATGAGGAAAGTATTGTCAAGCAGGTGTTTGGAGGTCGACTAAAAAGCCATGTATGTACATTCCTGCCACTTATTTGTTCGATGTGGACTTTTGTTCCAACTAATGCCATTATGTTCATACAGTTGTTATGCCAAGCTTAGAGACATCAGAGTCCCTCCTTAATCTCAGCTTGGAAATCCATCAGGTTGATGAACTTGTTGCTGCTTAGGAGTCATTTACCAAACTTGGAGGCCCTCCTGGGGGGTGCCGGACATCACCTCGGGCATGGCCCTGACAGCGCTGGCCCGCCCATCATACACACGACGCGCCGATGCCCTGAATCATTCGCCCCCACAGCCTCTCCTTTGTTCCTCTCGCCGGCGATTCACACCATCACCGCCACTCTCGTCGTTGCCTGCTTGATTCGCACCTAGGGGACCTTGGCGCAGCGCTAGGGACCGTCTCGCGCCGCTGGTCTCTGACCTCGTCGAGCGCCGGCGCATCTAGTCCGAGCCCGGGTACGCCTCCTCTTCCCTCCCGCCCCGCACGCAAGTTGTTTGACGATTGGCTGAATTCGTTGATTCGTCAAACAGGCAATGGATAGCGATGACGAGGTCATGTTTTTTGAAATGATGGCGGAGGATGCCGCTCTTGCGGCCGACGCAGAGGAGAATGAGATGATGATGACCGCACTTCTAGATGTCGCAGTCGAGGAAGACGCGGCGCCGAAATTTGGAGGATCATCGAAGGGGCGGCGGCCCAACAAGAACCGCAACAGAGCAACTGGGCACGCTCTGTTGTTCCAGGACTACTTTGCCGAGAAACCGACGAACTTGCCTCATGAATTTCGCCGGCACTATAGGATGAGCAGGAAGTTGTTTTGGAAGATCTTGCACGGCATTCGGGACTACAACGACTACTTTGAGCTGAAGAGAGACTGCACCGGCTTGATTGGGTTCTCGTCTATTCAGAAATGCACGGCGGCCATACGATGCCTTGCTTACGGGCTACCCGTGGATGCTCTGAATGACTACCTCCGTATGTCGGAGTCCACAGCCGTCGAAGCCACCTATAGATTCCGTAGGGCAGTTGTGAAGGTGTTTGGCGAGCACTATCTGAGAACACCAAATGAGGAAGGCACGGCGCGTATTTTGGCACAAGGCGCAGCAAGAGGATTTCCAGGGATGCTTGGAAGCATAGATTGCATGCACTGGAACTGGAAGAACTGCCCCTATCAGTGGCAAGGGATGTACAAGTCAGGGCATCACGGGAAGTGCAGTGTTATACTTGAAGCCGTGGCAGATCATGAACTTTGGATATGGCATGCCTACTTCGGCACCGCCGGTGCCGCCAATGACATCAATGTGCTCTACAATTCCACTGTGTTCAAGAAAGTTGTGGATGGCCTAGCTCCACCATGCAACTATGTGATCGGCGGCCATGAGTACAGCAAGGGGTACTATCTTGCTGACGGTATCTACCCTAGTTGGGCTACATTTATGAAGACAATCCGCAACCCTGTCGGCGAGGCACATTGCCATTTTGCAAAGAGACAAGAGGCTATTCGCAAAGATGTGGAGCGGGCTTTTGGTGTGCTGCAGGCCAAGTGGGTTGTTTTCCGCTACCCTTGTCTCTCATGGTCGCCAGATGAAATGGATGCTATCATGAATGCTTGTATCATCATGCACAACATGATCATTGAGGACGAGCGTCCTACAAGGAGGCAACAGGTCAACGAGCAGTTCGATTTCCAGGGGCCTATGGCTAATCCACAGTCGGGCGTGCCGACGGCGTATCGTGAATTTGTTGTCGTAATTCGGGAAATTCGCGATGAAGCTACGCATAACCGACTGAACAATGACCTCGTGGCGCACGCATGGGCTGTCAAAGCGAATCAGCCGGCGAGGGCAGCGCCAGAGTGATATGTTTTTAAGTTTAATTCGAATTTAAACTTTGTAACCGAATATGAACTTGTGTTGTACAAGTTAGAACCTATTTATTTTCAACCTTTATTAATGCATGCACGTACTATATTACAGATGATTACTCGTCGTCATCGGCCTTGGGCGGCGGTGTCCCAGGCACGTCGTCCGCCGGCACCGCGTTAGGAGTTCCCGGCTGCCACTCCGATTCTAGGGCCTGGGGAACGGCCGGTCCTGCATATGCCCCTGCCGCACGGGACAGCCACGGCGACCAAGGTTCCCAGGGAGAGAAAGCAGGGCGTGCCGGGGATGGAGTTGCGGGCTCGCCGTCCTGTTCCGCCGCGTCCTCTTCCTGTTGATTGATAACCCACAAGTATAGGGGATCACGTGTAGCCTTTTCGATAAGTAAGAGTGTCGAACCCAACGAGGAGCTAAAGGTAGGATAAGTATTCTCTCAAGTTCTATCAACCACTGATACAACTCTACGCACACTAAACGTTTGCATTATCTAGTAAATAAAACTACGGTAGCAATACGGGTATGAGAGATAGCTTTGCAAGATAATAAATGACAAGAAAGTAAAAGTTAGTGCTGCAGCAATAAAGTACACTAAGTAACCATATACTAATAGTACCATGAGTGTGGAAAAGTGGTGGTAATTGTGGTGGCTTTGTCCAAGATTAATTAGTGAAGACATCTAGTTCATTGCCTTTGATGCAGTTTTCAATGTGGGAGAGGCTAAATATACATGCACTCCACTACTTGGGATTACAAGTACTATATGATTGGATTGTTAGCAAACATCCGTAAATACTAACAATGCATTAAGGTTTCTCCAACCATAGCCTTAAAGTTTATGGTCCTCTTACTCCCATACGTGCAACTAACCGGTTTTGAGTCCTTAGATTCCTGTCACTCCGGCAGAACTACTCCCCTTCCTTTGCACATACTACTAACCCTAGGGTGTTGATCCATGCGCGCACAAGTATAATGGACACCAAAGGACAGTACCATATCAACATACAACTCTAATGAACCATAGACATTCAACAAAGTAATCAAGAGACAAATAAACTACATAAACATGACATAGATCATACGATAAATATTATAGCATCAAACACCATGTTTACATAGGACGGTACAGAGGTTTGTGGGAGGATGAACCACTGAATACAAGGAGGAGATGGTGATGCAGATGGCGGTGAAGACAGCGGAGAGGGGCAGCGCGGCGGCGGCGCCGGCGGTGCGGGGAACTACTTTCCCCGCCGCCGCAAGCTTGGGGAGCGCCGCCCCTTAGCCTCCCTCCTTCGTGGCTTCTTGGGAGCCCTCCCCCATGGAGATGGGATCCATGGGGCAGGTAAAAACGTGGCTTTTGGTGGCTGAAATTCGTGGGTGGAGGTGTCCTCCACGAGTTAGGTTTCCTCCCTTTATATATCTTCTCGGATTTCCGTCAGCCCCTTTTAGGGTTTCACCATATTGGGCATACAGGTCGCATACGAACTCCGATTGGGCTGATCTCAGGCTCAAACTCTTCGTATGAAATTTCTGACAACTTTGCAAAGGCAATCATACCCTTTTGACATCATCTTCGAGGGTCAAACTGGCAAACTCCGAAAACAGTTCTGGGACAGATTTCAGCAAAGTTCCAATTCGACTCCAACAAGGTTTCCTCTTATATTCTTGATAATTCCTACACATCAAAGTGTAAAACAAGAACATTGTGCACTTTTGCAACTATTAATAGGTTAGTCCAAATAAATCATAAACTTAATATAAAAACAAGTGCCAAAGACATAATTTGAACATGAAACAATCAAAAATTATAGATACATTTTGGACGTATCATTGATCGTCCACCAGCACGGCCTCCCTCTCCTCCTTCTGATCGACCACCACGACCGCCTCCTTCTCCTCCTCCTGATCGGGCAGCACCGCCTCCTGATACGTCTCCAACGTATCTATAATTTCTTATGTTACATGTTAGTTTTATACCAATAGCTACATGTTTTATTCACACTTCATAGCATTTTTATGCATTTTCTGGGACTAACCTATTAACAAGATGCCACAGTGCCAGTTGCTGTTTTCTGCTGTTTTTGGTTTCAGAAAAGCTGTTCTGGAAATATCCTCGGAATCAGACGAAACGAAATCCCAGATGCCTATTTTTCCGACACGTTCACGAAGTCCGAAGGAGAGACGAAGGGGGACAGCAGGGCGCCGTCCCCACACCGTGGCGCGGGTGGGCCCCCTGCTGCGCCACCCTATGGGGAGCGGGCCCTGCGCCTCCACCGACGTTGCCCCTTCGCCTATTTATTCCCCAGACGCGAAAACCCTAAAACACCGAGCCATTATTCCAGAAAACATCCGCTGCCGCCGCCGTCAACCCTAACTCGGGGGTTCAGAAGTTCTCCTTCGGCACCCTGCCGGAGAGGGAATCATCACCGGAGGGCTCTACATCGCCATGCCTGCCTCCAGAGTGATGCGTGAGTAGTTCATCTGGACTACGGGTCCATACAGTAGCTAGATGGTTGTCTTCTCCTTTTGTGCCATCATGTTTAGATCTTGTGAGCTGCCTATCATGATCAAGATCATATTATTGTAATGCTACATGTTGTGTTTGTTGGGATCCGATGATATTGAATACTATGTCAAGTTGATTATTGATCTATCATATATGTGTTGTTTATGATCTTGCATGCTCTCCGTTATTAGTGTAGGCTCTGGCCAAGTTTATGCTTGTAACTCCAAGAGGGAGTATTTATGCTAGATAGTAGGTTCATGCCTCCATTTAATCTGGGACAGTGACAGAAAGTTCTAAGGTTGTGGATGTGCTGTTGCTACTAGGGGTAAAACAGCAATGCTTTGTCTAAGGATATTAGTGTTGTTTACATTATGCACCATACTTAATGCAATTGTCTGTTGCTTGCAACTTAATACTGGAAGGGGTGCGGATGCTAACCTGAAGGTGGACTATTTAGGCACAGATGCATGCTGGATGGCGGTCTGTGTACTTTGTCGTAATGCCCAAGTAAATCTCATAGTGATCATCATGACATGTCTATGCATTGTTATGCACCTCTCTATTTGTCAATTGCCCAGCTGTAATTTGTTTACCCAGCATGTTAGTATTTTATTATGGAGAGACACCACTAGTGAACTGTGGACCCCGGTCCATTCTTTTACATCTGAAATACAACCTACTGCAATCATTGTTCTTTTTCATTCTCTGCAAGCAAACATCATTTTCCACACTATACGTCTAATCCTTTGTTTTCAGCAAGCCGGTGAGATTGACCCTCACTGTTTCGTTGGGGCAAAGTAGTTTGTTGTGTTGTGTGCAGGTTCCAAGTCGACGAGTCAGACCTCCCCACAACTCCACTTTTCACCGTTGACACCTTCAGAGCAACGTCGACTTCCTACTGGTTCGATAACCTTGGTTTCATACTGAGGGAAAACTTGCTGCTGCACTCATCATACCTTCCTCTTGGGGTTCCCAACGACGTGTGACTTTACACATCAAGCACTTTTTCTGGCGCCGTTGCCGGGGAGGTCGAATTGCTTCTGCAAGGGGAGTCTCTCACTTCCAATCTCTTTACTTTGTTTTTGTCTTGCTTATTTATTTTTATTTTGTCTTGTTTGCTTTCTTTATATCAAAAAACAAAAAAAATTAGTTACTTGTTTTACTTTTATTATTTCGGCCTAGTTTTTATTTTTGCTAAAATGAGTACTCCTGAGAACACCAAGTTGTGTGACTTCACTAGCACAAATAATAATGATTTCATATGCACTCCTATTGCTCCACCTGCTTCTAAAGCAGACTTTTATGAAATTAAACCTGCTCTATTAAATCTTGTTATGAAAGAGCAATTTTCTGGTGTTAGTACTGATGATGCTGCTGCCCATCTTAATAATTTTGTTGAACTTTGTGAGATGCAAAAGTATAAGGATATAGATGGGGATATTGTAAAACTGAAACTATTTCCTTTCTCCTTGAGAGGAAGAGCTAAAGAATGGTTGCTATCTTTGCCTAGAAATAGTATTGATTCATGGACAAAATGCAAAGATGCTTTCATTGGAAAATATTATCCTCCTGCTAAAATTATATCTTTGAGAAGTAGCATTATGAATTCAAGCAATTTGATAATGAACATGTTGCCCAAGCATGGGAGAGAATGAAATCTATGGTAAAGAATTGCCCTACCCATGGACTGACTGCTTGGATGATCATCCAAACCTTTTATGCAGGATTAAATTTTTCCTCAAGGAATTTGCTGGATTCGGCTGCTGGAGGACCTTTATGTCCATCACTTTAGGTGCAGCAACAAAACTTCTTGATGATATGATGATCAACTACTCCGAATGGCACACTGAAAGGGCTCCTCAAGGTAAGAAGGTAAATTCTGTTGAAGAAACCTCTTCCTTGAGTGAAAAGATTGATATCATTATGTCTATGCTTGTGAGTGGTAAATCTCATGTTGATCCTAATAATGTTCCTTTAGCTTCATTGGTTGCTCAAGAAGAGCATGTTGATGTGAACTTCATTAAAAATAATAATTTCAACAACAATGCCTATAGGAATAATTTTGGTAATAACAACTATAAGCCATATCCTTCTAATAGTGGTAGTGGTTATGGTAATTCTTATGGTAATTCTTACAACAATAGTAGGAGTGTACCCTCTGATCTTGAAGTCATGCTTAAAGAATTTATCAATACACAAACTGCTTTTAACAAATCTGTTGAGGAAAAGTTTGGTAAAATTGATGTTCTTGCTTCTAAGGTTGATAGTCTTGCTCTTGATGTTGATCTTTTGAAACTGAAAGTTATGCCTAATGAGGTTAAAGATACTAAGTCTTTTGCTACAGCAAATGCCATCCAAGTTAAAATTGACAACAATATTAGGATGTTGGCTGAATTGCATGCTAGGTGGGAAAGAGAAGCTGAAATTGATAGAAAGAATAGTATAGCTCGAGTTTGTACTATTCACCACTAGTAATGCTGAAGCTTCACATGTTGATAAACCTCCTACTATCAATGGTAATGTTATTGATGTTGGCAATGTTTCCACTTCTACTATAAAGCGTGCAAAATTGCCTAAAACTGCTGAAACTGTTTCTGATAAAGTGCTGAAATTTTTCGAAGTATTGGAGGCAATGGTCCCATTACTTTTGATCATAATGATTTTGATTTTGATAGTTGTAACATCTCTGAAGTTATTAAGTTCTTGCAAAAGCTAGCTAGAAGTCCTAATGCTAGTGCTATAAACATGGCTTTTACAAAACATATTACAAATGCTCTCATAAAAGTAGGGAAGAGAAATTAAAACTTGAAGCTTCTATCCCTAGGAAGTTGGAAGATGGTTGGGAGCCCATCATTAAAATGAAGTGAATGATTTTGATTGTAATGCTTTATGTGATCTTGGTGCAAGTATTTCTGTTATGCCTAAGAAACTTTATGATATGCTTGACTTGCCACCTTTGGAATGCTGTTATTTGGATGTTCATCTTGCTGATAACTCTATGAAGAAACCTTTGGGGAGAATTGACAATGTTCATATTACGGTTAACAATAACCTTGTCCCCGTTGATTTTGTTGTTTTGGATATTGAATGCAATGCATCTTGTCCTATTGTTTTGGGAAGACCCTTTCTTCGAACTGTTGGTGCTATATTGATATGAAAGAGGGGAATATTAAGTATCAATTTCCTCTCAAGAAAGGTATGGAACACTTCCCTAGAAAGAGAATGAAGATGCCTTTTGATTCTATTATTAGAACAAATTATGATGTTGATTCTTCTCTTGAGAACACTTGATTTTCACTTTCTGCGCCTAGCTGAAAGGCGTTAAAGAAAAGCGCTTATGGGAGACAACCCATCTTTTTATTTTCTGTCATTTTATTTTATTTTGAGTCAAGGTGTGTTTACTTCTGTAGCAACTCCTTTGTATCTTTATTTTATTGCATTGTTGTGCCAAGTAAAGTCTCTAGTTGAAAGTTGTTGCTAAAATTGGATTTCTGCGCAGTGACAGATTTTTGCTGTCCACCGTTTTGAGCTGTATGCGCTACAGAAAATTCGAAAAATTCTGAAAAAATCACGCATGATCCTTATATATGTACGCAACTTTCATTAGTTTGGTTTCTTCCATCTGAGCAAGTTAAGTGCCTCGAAAAAATTCGTCTTTCCAGACTGTTCTGTTTTTGACAGATTCTGCCTTTTATTTTGCATTGCCTCTTTTACTATGTTTGATTGGATTTCTTTGCTCCATTAAACATCAGTGGCTGTAGTAATGTCCAGAAGCTTTGGTAATGATTGTGTCACAGTAGAATATGAGAATTTTTGATTATGCACTAACCCTCTAATGAGTTACTTTGAGTTTGGTGTGGCGGAAGTTTTCAAGGAGCAAGAGAGAAGGATGATATGATGTGATCAAGAAGAGTGAAAAGCCTAAGCTTGGGGATGCCCCCGTGGGTCATCCCTGCAATATTCAAGAAGACTCAAGCGTCTAAGCTTGGGGATGCCCAAGGCATCCCCTTCTTCATCAACAATTTATCAGGTCATCTCTAGTGAAACTATATTTTAATTCTTCCACATTTATGTATTTTACTTGGAGCGTCTGTTGCTTTTATTTTTTTGTTGTTTTTTTTTCTGAATAAAGTTGGATCCTAGCATTCTTGTGTGGGAGAGAGACACGCTCCGCTTTTTCATGTGAATACTCATATTCTTCACTTATATCTTTTGAGTATTCTTATCTAGCTACTGTATGCTTTTAGCTCCTGTTTTTCATGCATCTCTTTTAGAGCTGTTAATTCTTGTGGAGTAGTACTCTCTTGTTTCATTTGTAAATCATTGGAGAGTTTTTGTTTAGTTGCTTGGTTGATGTGTTGGTTCAGAAAATGCTGCATGTGGTAGTGGTATAGTAATAACTTGCATAATCTTGTAGATCATTGAACTTTGATGACTTGATTCTTTGCAAATGTTTTGAGGTATTTAGATGGTAAAGCTTGCTGGTTAATTAAGTTAAAATTATTAGTGGATAGTTGTCTTTAAGCTTGTACCGTACTACAAACTCTATTTAAATTGTTGAAGGTGTAGTTGGACTTGATAGCTTTCCATGTCTAAAAGTGATTCGTAATAACTAAGTTGTGCTGAAGGTCGAGGGATCTAACGGGGTACTTGTGCCGCCGTGAACGGCCCTTCTTGGAGTAAACTTTAATCATGTTCTTAATGTTGAACCTGCTAGATGTTTGCAATAAGCTTGTGAGTTCTTTTTGACTAATGTTGAGCTACGGTTTTTGGCACTTCCACCATCCATATTTGCTAGCCTCTTCGGTGTGTGCATTGCCTTCTGCTCACATTGAGAGTTGTGCATACTTCGCCAGTACATCCAAACCCGTGGGAGACTTTCTCTTGTTCTCCTACACATAAACCCATACATCTTCCTCAAAACAGCCACCATACCTACCTACTACAGCATTTCCATAGCTGTTCCGAGATATATTGCCATGCAACTTCCATCTTACATTACATGACTTGCTGTCATTCATCATATACATATTGCTTTGCATGATTCTATACAGCTGATGTGCGGTTTACCCATGTTACGCTAGATCATTGCATATCCTGCTACACTGGCAGAGGCATACAGTTTCATACATCATGTTTTAGTTCGTTGTGAGTTATTTGTAACAAAAAGTGTGTTGTCATATTAGAGTGTTGCCCCTGAAAGTGAAAAGAGCCATGGAGGCCATCGAAAAGAGAAACAGAAAAAGAAAAAAAAAGAAAAAAGAGAAAAAAAAAAAAAAAGAAAAAAGGGGCAACATTACTATCCTTTATCCACACTTGTGCTCATGTTTCAGCACCTGCATTATTCATAGTCATCATTTGTGCTCATGTTTAGCACCTATACTCCATGTGAGAGAGTTTTCATGTTTTACTAGTATAACTATGTGGGGAATTTACACTATAGAACTTGGGTTGTATATTCCAATGATGAGCTTCCTCAAAAATGCTCTAGGTCTTCATGAGCAACCAAGTTGGATGCACCCCCACTAGTTCCATTGGAGAGCTTTCATACACATATAGCTCTATGTGCATCCGTTGCATGGCAATCACTACTCCTTACATAGCTTCGATTATAAGACTTCCTCTTGTCTAATGATCACTTATAGCTTTGTGAGACTTTCTTCCTTTGGCCTTCCAAACCCCCATTAATGTTCTTTTAGCCATAACATCCTGGTGCCAAAACCAAATGCTTACGCTCACCGGTTGAGTAGACTTCGAAACAGTTGATTCATGATGTTCATGTTTATTTTTACTTGGCTGAATCCTCTTTGTTGTGAAAGATTACTTGATGCTTGGAATTGAAGGATAGAACTCCTACATTGGATACTTAACACATCTTTAATGAACCTTGTACGGTTTCATGTCTTTAAAGCAATCATTCATGAAAACTTTTAGCTTGTTTAACTAACTTGTTTTGTTGTCTCTTATATCAATTATAGACTTTTGCTTTGAATGATTTGATCTCAGCTCATATGCTTTACAATATTATTGATCAAGATTATGTTGGTAGCATGTCACTTCAGAAATTATTGTTGTTATCGTTTACCTACTCGAGGACGAGTAGAACTAAGCTTGGGGATGCTTGATACGTCTCCAACGTATCTATAATTTCTTATGTTCCATGCTAGTTTTATACCAATAGCTACATGTTTTATTCACACTTCATAGCATTTTTATGCATTTTCTGGGACTAACCTATTAACAAGATGCCACAGTGCCAGTTCCTGTTTTCTGCTGTTTTTGGTTTCAGAAAAGCTGTTCTGGAAATATCCTCGGAATCGGACGAAACAAAATCCCAGATGCCTATTTTTCCGACACGTTCAGAAGTCCGAAGGAGAGACGAAGGGGGGCAGCAGGGCGCCGTCCCCACACCTGGCGCGGGTGGGCCCCCTGCCGCGCCACCCTATGGGGAGCGGGCCCTGCGCCTCCACCGACGTTGCCCCTTCGCCTATTTATTCCCCAGACGCGAAAACCCTAAAACACCGAGCCATTATTCCAGAAAACATCCGCTGCCGCCGCCGTCAACCCTAACTCGGGGGTTCAGAAGTTCTCCTCCGGCACCCTGCCGGAGAGGGGAATCATCACCGGAGGGCTCTACATCGCCATGCCTGCCTCCGGAGTGATGCGTGAGTAGTTCATCTCTGGACTACGGGTCCATACAGTAGCTAGATGGTTGTCTTCTCCTTTTGTGCCATCATGTTTAGATCTTGTGAGCTGCCTATCATGATCAAGATCATCTTATTGTAATGCTACATGTTGTGTTTGTTGGGATCCGATGATATTGAATACTATGTCAAGTTGATTATTGATCTATCATATATGTGTTGTTTATGATCTTGCATGCTCTCCGTTATTAGTGTAGGCTTGGCCAAGTTTATGCTTGTAACTCCAAGAGGGAGTATTTATGCTAGATAGTAGGTTCATGCCTCCATTTAATCTGGGACAGTGACAGAAAGTTCTAAGGTTGTGGATGTGCTGTTGCTACTAGGGGTAAAACAACAATGCTTTGTCTAAGGATATTAGTGTTGTTTACATTATGCACCATACTTAATGCAATTGTCTGTTGCTTGCAACTTAATACTGGAAGGGGTGCGGATGCTAACCTGAAGGTGGACTATTTAGGCACAGATGCATGCTGGATGGCGGTCTGTGTACTTTGTCGTAATGCCCAAGTAAATCTCATAGTGATCATCATGACATGTTATGCATTGTTATGCACCTCTCTATTTGTCAATTGCCCAGCTGTAATTTGTTCACCCAGCATGTTAGTATTTTATTATGGAGAGACACCACTAGTGAACTGTGGACCCCGGTCCATTCTTTTACATCTGAAATACAACCTACTGCAATCATTGTTCTTTTTCATTCTCTGCAAGCAAACATCATTTTCCACACTATACGTCTAATCCTTTGTTTTCAGCAAGCCGGTGAGATTGACACCCTCACTGTTTCGTTGGGGCAAAGTAGTTTGGTTGTGTTGTGTGCAGGTTCCAAGTCGACGAGTCAGACCTCCCCAACAACAACTCCACTTTTTCTAACGCCGTTGACACCTTCAGAGCAACGTCGACTTCCTACTGGTTCGATAACCTTGGTTTCATACTGAGGGAAAACTTGCTGCTGCACTCATCATACCTTCCTCTTGGGGTTCCCAACGGACGTGTGACATTACACGCATCACCTCCTTCTTCTCCTCCTGATCAGGCAGCATCGCCTCCTTCTTCTCCTCCTGATCGGGCAGCACCGTCTTCTTCTCAGGCGACGACATGGCGAGCGAGTTGTGAGCGGAAAGAATGAGATCGATGTGCGGACGCGAGGATTCTTATATTGGTGCCTAGCGGTGCAAACGCAACCCGAATCGCCGCGGCGGCGGTTGCAATCCACACGAAGCGTCGTAATGCGGAGCGTCGAGGCGGCGAACCGGCGGCGGTTCGTGCGCCCGCAAGGTGTTCAACAGTTCGCTCTAATTTCGGGCCGTTTGGGGGGTGGGCCTTTGGGGAGTACCACTGTGGGCGGCCTCTAAAAGTTTCCCGGACACATGTCCGGCACCCCCCAAAGGAGGCCCAATTGGGGGGTACCGGACACACATTTGGAGGCCCCGGTGGAGATGCTCTAAAATAGTTTAATCATCCTGTCAACAAAAATAGTTTAATCATAAAATTCAAAAAAAAAAAATACTCCGGAATTATGCAACTAGGGGATCCCTATGTACCCTATACCAAAACACAGCAGTTTTAGAAATACAAGAAATCCTAACTATATTGTCAGCCACTATTTACTTTCCTAAAGCAATGAACAAAAAACACTAAACCAGTTCAATCGAATCATCCACATGTTTTTTTGGTACAAGGTGATCGAATCCTCATCTCTACATAATACAATCCCACTAGAATTGGAGCCTCTCATTTTTTCACGTGTCAACATCATGGTAGAACTCACTTAGCTCATGTTATTAATTTATTTATAGTTCATAGTTTTAAATTCAGTTGAAAAAAATTCTATTAGACATATACATATGTTCGTGCTAATCTGCCAAAACACATGTCAACATCATGGTAGACCCTCACATTAGTTCATAGTTTTAAATTCACATCTATTGGATATATACATATGTTTGTACTTATCTGCTAAATTTTTGGTGAAATAAAAAGAGATTTCCATCATAAAAAAAACATGTAGACCAAAATACAAAAAATCTTCTAGAGTGCATACAATACCTACACGTAGTTTTCTTTTATTTCAAGAAATGGAAACCTAAACATATCTTTTCGATTTTTTTAATGCGGTGAGTCCAGAGCTACTGGCGCTACCTGACAACTCTATCTCTTATCTATGCCGTCAACATCCACCGTAGCGTCGTGCGGTCTCTGTCACACAACAACATTTCTCTCCCTTTGCCTCCCTCGAGCCGTATTCTAGTGAAAAGAGTCGTCCCTGCGCAAAGTTTGTCTGTCTCTCCGCACACATCTCTGGCTCCGTCAAACACCTGGGACTACAGGGCACCTCCATCCCTGATGGCACTCCCTGAGCCGTAGTCCATAGTTAACTGGCACGCCACATGCGCTCCCTCTGTGGCCACCCAACACCACCGAGCTGAAAGGCTTCCTACAACCCTCGCAATAGTTGCACATGAACACCCATGTCGCATCTCGCATCGACCGCCGATGTCACCATTATTGTTAGTACTGCTCGACTCGGTGGTGGTGGCAGCTGCGGATGAAACCGTGAACGACAAATCGATCATGAATGCGGGGTGAAATGATGAGTTATACGCCTCTTTGTTAGATGCCACCTATTACTGATGAAATATGATGTGAGTATTTAAATTTGAACTTTTTCTACGTATATTTGCTTATATCTCACTTGTATTCAGAGAACGAGTCAGATTTATGTTATAAAATGTTGTGTGTATTTTGTAGATGGTTGAATGCCTACACTAAGAAGGACCTATGCTTGCCTAGCCTCAGTTGCAATCATTAGAAAAGTTGTGACCACGAGGGTACAATAATAAAATATTGTGGTGTTGAACCGTGTGGCGAACATGACAAACTATAGGTTATGAGAATGACATTCATCTAATCAGATGCATAATTTTGATGGTATTCATACAATTTATTTATGTTTATATTTCTTTTATGCAATCTAGATGCAATGCACAAATTAATATAGCATGTAAACGGTGTAAGATCTCAGTTTTCAATGTATTTTGGTAAATTATTTAGTATTTATTGGTGGAATGTTCTTCTGTTTTTATATAGTATCGATCATATTTGATGCAATTTATTTAACTATGTAAAATAATTGCACCAACTATTATTATTGATTTTGGCCGGGATAATTATGTCAGAACAATCTACATGATTTCATTATATTAAAATCAATGTACACAATTGAACTTTCGTGACATTTCAAAATTGTCGTTGTATCCTAACTGAGTGTAAATGTTTTTAGGGGCGGGAGGTCATGCTCTTTCTGTTGAGTGGTGTATGCTGTTACGTGAAAGACACACGTTCGTTGTGAACCCCAAGTGGAAGGTATGATGAGTACATCAGCAAGTTTTCCCTCAGTATGAAACCAAGGTTTAATCGAACCAGTAGGAGATCAGAGTCACTTCTGAAGGTTGTTGGTGAAGGAGTGTATTGCGGCGCAACACCAGGGATTCCGGTGCCAACGTGGAACCTGCACAACACAATCAAACTACTTTGCCCCAACTTAACAGTGAGGTTGTCAATCTCACCGGCTTGCTGAAAACAAAGGATTAGACATATAGTGTGGAAAATTATGTTTGTTTGCAGAGAATGAAAAAGAACAATGATTGCAGTAGGTTGTATTTCAGATGTAAAAGGATGGACCGGGGTCCACAGTTCAATAGTGGTGTCTCTCCATAATAAATAAATAACATGCTGGGTAAACAAATTACAACTGGGCAATTAGCAATATTGATAAGTGCATAACATGCATGTGCAAGTTGTGGTGTCTACTATGAGATTCAATTGGGCATTATGACAAAGTACACAGACCGCTATCCAGCATGCATCTGTGTAAATAGTCCACCTTCAGGTTAGCGTCCGCACCCCTTCCAGTATTAAGTTGCAAGCAACAGACAATTGCATTAAGTAAAGTGCATAATGTAAACAACACATTCATCCTTAGACAAAGCATAATTAGGTTACCCCGAGTGGCAACAGCACATCCACAACCTTAGGGGTTGCTGTCACCCCCCAGATTAAATGGAGACTGAACCCACTATCTAGCATAAATACTCCCTCTTGGAGTCACAAGCATCCACTTGGCCAGAGTATCAACAAGCAACGGAGAGCATGCAAGATCATAAAAGACATAGACATAATATTCAGTATTCAACTTGACATAGTATCAATATTCATCGGATCCCAGCAAACACAACATGTAGCATTACAATAAGATGATCTTGATCATGATAGGCAGCTCACAAGATCTAAACATGATGGCACAAGAGGAGAAGACAACCATCTAGCTACTGCTATGGACCCATAGTCCAAAGATGAACTACTCACACATCACTCCGGAGGCAGGCATGGCGATGTAGAGCCCTCCAGTGATGATTCCCCTCTCCGGCAGGGTGCCGGGAAGAGCTTCAGAACCCTCCCGAGTTAGGGTTGACGGCGGCGGCGTCTCTGGAACTTTTCGTGGAAATGACTCGGGTACTTAGGGTTTTCCCGAGAAGGCAATTTATAGGCGAAGGGGCAACGTCGGTGGAGGCCCGTGGCCCCTCACCACGTCACGGCGGGCAGAGGTGGGACCGCGCCACCACGTGGTGAGGCGGCCCACGGCCCCCCTTCGTCTCTCCTTCGGACTCCGTGTACGTGTCAGAAAAATAGGGACTTTGGCTTTTGTTTCGTCCAATTCCGAGAATATTTCCAGAACAACTTTTCTGAAACAAAAAACAGAAAACAGGAACTGGCACTGTGGCATCTTGTTAATAGGTTAGTCCCAGAAAATGCATAAAAATGATATAAAGTGTATATAAAACATGTAGCAATTGCATAATATAAGCATGGAACATCAGAAATTATAGATACGTTGGAGACGTATCAAGCATCCCCAAGCTTAGTTCTACTCGTCCTCGAGTAGGTAAAACGATAACAACAAAATAATTTCTGAGGAGACATGCTTCACACAATCTTGATCAAATAATATTGCAAGGCTCATGTCATGAATGAAGTGACTCAAGGCAATGGTCTATAGTTTGCTAACAAATAGATAAGAGTAAACAACTGAATCATATAAGCAAAAACTTTTCATGAATAGTACTTTCAAGACAAGCATCAAAAAGCTTTGCATAAGAGTTAACTCATAAAGCAATAGATTCTAAATAAAGGCATTGAAGCAACACATAGGAAGATTTAAGTTTCAGCAATTGCTTTCAACTTTCAACATGTATATCTCATGGATATTGTCAACACAAAGTAATATAACAAGTGCAATAAGTAAGCATATAAGAATTGATGCACACAAAGTTGACACAAGTGTTTGCTTCTGAGATAGAAAGAAGTAGGTAAACTGACTCAACATAAAGTAAAAGAAAGGCCCTTCGCAGAGGGAAGCAGGGATTAAATCATGTGCTAGAGCTTTTTAGGTTTTTGAAATCATATAGAGAGCATAAAGTAAGTTTTTGAGAGGTGTTTGTTGTTGTCAACGAATGGCAGTGGGCACTCTATCCCCCTTATCACCCAGACTTTCAAGAGCGGCTCCCATGAAGGACGTTATTTCTACCCAAGGGTAGATCATCCCTCTTCTCTTTTGTTTACACATGCATATTTATAAATTGGTATGACACTCCTCCCAACCTTTGCTTACACAAGCCATGGCTAACCGAATCCTCGGGTGCCTTCCAACAATCACATACCATGGAGGAGTGCCTATTTGATAAAGTTTAACATTTTGAAATTTCTTTTGATAAATCATTGGCAAACATGTGAAGAGAATCAAGTGTTAAAGTTGTAATTAATTGGGACTGGGCACCCCATTTGCCAGCTCTTTTTGCAAGTTATTGGATAAGCGGATGTATATGCCACTAGTCCATTGGTGAAAGTCTGTCATGAGTAAATGACAAGGTGATAGAGTAAACGCCACAAACTTCCTCATGAGCTATAAAACATTGACACAAATAAGGAGTAATAAAGTTTTGAATAGTTTAAAGGTAGCACATGAAGTATTTACTTGGAATGGCAGGAAATACCACATAATAGGTAGTTATGGTGGACACAAATGGCATGGGTTTTGGCTCAAGGTTTGGATGCACGAGAAGCATTCCCTCTCAGTACAGAGTTTAGGCTAGCAAGGTTGTTTGAAGCAAACACAGGATATCAACCGGTACAGCAAGACTCACATAAAAACATATTGCAAGCATTATAAGACTCTACACTGTCTCCCTTGTTGTTCAAACACTTTACCAGAAAATATCTAGACCTTAGAGATATCAAACATGCAAACCAAGTCTCAACAAGCTCTACGGTAGTTCTCCACTAATAGGCTTTAACTACATGATGCAAGAGCTTAAACATGATCTACTTGAGAGCTCAAAACAATTGCAAAGCATCAAATTATCCAAGACAATGATCTACAAGAATGAGTATGTCTTTTCAATATACCATCTACCACATGTAGCATTTTCTGTTTCCAACCAAACACCAATCAACTTATTTCAACACAAACTCTCCAAATAATTCAACAATGAAACAAGAGAGTACTTCTCTACAAGAACTAACAGCTCTGAACAAGAGATGCATGAAAAACAGGAGCTAAAAGCATTGCAGTAGCTAGTTAAGAATACTCAACAAATATAAGTGAAGAATATGAGTATTCACATGAAAAAGCGGAGCGTGTCTCTCTCCCACACAAGAATGCTAGGATCCAAATTATTCAGAAAAAAAACAACAAAGCAAAAATAAAAGCACACAGACGCTCCAAGTAAAGCACATAAGATGTGAAAGAATTAAAATATAGTTTCACTAGAGATGACCTGATAAGTTGTTGATGAAGAAGGGGATGCCAAGGCATCCCCAAGCTTAGACGCTTGAGTCTTCTTGAAATATGCTTGGTGACCCATGGGGGCATCCCCAAGCTTAGGCTTTTCACTCTTCTTGATCATATCATATCATCCTTCTCTCTTGATCCTTGAAAACTTCTTCACACCAAACTTAGAGTAATTCTCATTAGAGGGTTAGTGCATAATCAAAAATTCACATGTTCTGTGATGACACAATCATCTCCAACACTTCTGGACATTAGCTACAGCCACTGATATTTTGTGGAGCAAAGAAATCCACTCAAACATAGTAAAAGAGAGAATGCAAATCAAAAGGCAGAATCTGTCAAAAACAGAACAGTCTGAAAGACGAATTTTTTCGAGGCACTTAAGTTGCTCAGATGCGAAAAGTCAAAACTAATGAAAGTTGCGTACATATATGAGGATCACGCCTGAATTTTTCAGATTTTTCTGGAGTGCATACAGCTCAAAACGGTGGACAGCAAAAATCTGTCTCTGCGCAGAAATCCAAATCTAGCATCAACTTTCTATTAGAGGCTTTACTTGGCACAACAATGCAATAAAATAAAGATACAAATGAGTTGTTACAGAAGTAAGCAACTCCTTGACTCAAAGAAAAAGAAAAATTGCAGAAATAAAAACATGGGTTGTCTCCCATAAGCGCTTTTCTTTAACGTCTTTCAGCTAGGCACAGAAAGTGAAAATCAAGTGTTTCCAAGTGAAGAAGAATCCAAATCACCAAAGGCTTCATCTAAAACACAACTTGTCACAATAGGTACTTTAGGTATCTCCGAAGATGTTCCAATGTGTAAGTCACCATTAATTGTACTAAAGGTTTTATCAATTTTAAGCGCACTAGGAAGCTTTGGCTTAGGCGTCTTGGGAACATAAATGAACTTTTGCTCTTTACCCACAAAGGCCTTCTCCCTCTTAGTTTTAAGAGAAGAAAAAGTCGAACTTAATGTTTCCATAGCCTCCTCTAACTCACCAATTCTATGATTTTGAGTATCATGAGTATTACTAGCCTCTAAAACACGATTCTTTCATTGATGTTTACTATTGATTCATTAGCCTTAGTAACATTTTCAAGAAAATTTGGCAAGTTTTTCTCCATAGCATCCAACTTCTTTATAACATCTTCCAAAGTGATCTCAGTTTTAATATCTTTAATAGGTGGTATCCCTACCAAACTTTCAATTAAATTGCAAGCTTCCAAAGCAGGAGTACCCAGAAAATTACCCCCTGTAAGAGTGTCCAGAGCATACCTATACCAGCTAGTGACACCAACATAAAAATTCCTAAGAAGTGTCAAGGTAGAATATTTTTAGTACATCTATGATGAGCATCACTTATCCTATACCAGGCATCTTTCAAACTTTCTCCCCCTTGTTGCCTAAACGAACGAACTTCAACTTCAGGAGTATTCATTTTGGCAAAAAGAACACTAGGCCGAAATAACAAAATAAAAGCAAGTAACTAATTTTTTTTGTATTTTTGATAAAGAGAGCAAACAAGACAAAAAAAAATAAACTAAGAAAGACAATAACAAAGTAAAGAGATTGGAAGTGAGAGACTCCCCTAACAAAGGCTTGACCTCCCCGGCAACGACGCCAGAAAAAGGCTTGCTGTTACGTGAAAGACACACGTTCTTTAGGAACCCCAAGTGGAAGGTATGATGAGTACAGCAGCAAGTTTTCCCTCAGTATGAAACCAAGGTTTAATCGAACCAGTAGGAGATTAGAGTCACTTCTGAAGGTTGTTGGTGAAGGAGTGTAGTGCGGCGCAACACCAGGGATTCCGGTGCCAACGTGGAACCTGCACAACACAATCAAGCTACTTTGCCCCAACTTAACAGTGAGGTTGTCAATCTCTCCGGCTTGCTGAAAACAAAGGATTAGACGTATAGTGTGGAAAATGATGTTTGTTTGCAGAGAATGAAAAAAGAACAATGATTGCAGTATGTTGTATTTCAGATGTAAAAGGATGGACCGGGGTCCACAGTTCACTAGTGGTGTCACTCCATAATAAATAACTAACATGCTGGGTAAACAAATTACAGCTGGGCAATTGACAATATTGATAAATGCATAACATGCATGTGCAAGTTGTGGTGTCTACTATGAGATTCATTTGGGCATTATGACAAAGTACACAGACCGCTATCCAGCATGCATCTGTGCCTAAATAGTCCACCTTCAGGTTAGCGTCCGCACCCCTTCCAGTATTAAGTTGCAAGCAACAGACAATTGCATAAAGTAAAGTGCATAATGTAAACAACACATTCATCCTTAGACAAAGCATCATTAGGTTACCCCTAGTGGCAACAGCACATCCACAACCTTAGGGGTTGCTGTCACTCCCCCAGATAAAATGGAGTCTGGACCCACTATCTTGCATAAATACTCCCTCTTAGAGTTACAAGCATCCACTTGGCCAGGGTATCAACAAGCAACGGAGAGCATGCAAGATCATAAAAGACATAGACATAATATTCAGTATTCAACTTGATATGGTATCAATATTCATCGGATCCCAGCAAACACAACATGTAGCATTACAATAAGATGATCTTGATCATGATAGACAACTCACAAGATCTAAACATGATGGCACAAGAAGAGAAGACAACCATCTAGCTACTGCTATGGACCCATAGTCCAAAGATGAACTACTCACACATCACTCCGAAGGTAGGCATGGCGATGTAGAGCCCTTCGGTGATGATTCCCCTCTCCAGCAGGGTGCCGGGAAGAGTTTCAGAACCCTCCCGAGTTAGGGTTGACGGCGGCGGCGGCTCTGGAACTTTTCGTGGAAATTGACTCGGGTACTTAGGGTTTTACCGAGGAAGGCAATTTATAGGCGAAGGGGCAACGTCGATGGAGGCCCGTGGCCCCCTCACCACGTCACGGCGCGACAGGAGGTGGGACCGCGCCGCCACGTGGTGAGGACGGCCCACGGCCCCCCTTCGTCTCTCCTTCGGACTCCGTGTACGTGTCAGAAAAATAGGGACTTTAGCTTTTGTTTCGTCCAATTTCGAGAATATTTTCAGAACAACTTTTCTAAAACCAAAAACAGCAGAAAACAGGAACTGGCACTGTGTCATCTTGTTAATAGGTTAGTCCCAGAAAATGCATAAAAATGATATAAAGTGTATATAAAACATGTAGCAATTGGCATAATATAAGCATGGAACATCAGAAATTATAGATATGTCAGAGACGTATCAGTGTACTCCTAACCTTAATGCAACTAAATAACCCTGTACTTTCTCTACTCCTCTATGTTTATTTGAGAATGTTCGAGCAATCCTATTCGAAAATAGTGAACCAATGATACTATTTTATCTATCATTGATACCAATTTTTATTTATGTCTCGCTAAATTTCTTTTTGTTCATTTATCATTGTTCGTATTAGGATAGACGCAACAACGCGCGTCTTTTCCTTCTAGTTCTATCTAATCCTCCACATGCTCAAATCCCAAAACACAACATTTTAGAAATACAAGTGATTCTGACTAGGATTTTGAAAGAAATCCGCTAGAACTGTTGGGTTCCAGATTTTAATCCAATCCTCCACATGCTATAATCACCTCCAATGAGTTCGACTCAACTAGTATTTTTGCGACCTAGAGATTCCGTTGAGTTTAGGGCTTTTGAATTGCCGTTGAAACTCACCCACTGTACCATGCAGATGATCTATTCACATACAAAACAAGGAGTTCTTGATACGCCATTTTGGATGATCATAGCATAACAATTAGTTGGCAAAATGTCAATAAGATGGACAAGGATTACATCAAATATGATAAGCCCAGTTTCCTGGGAGAGAGCTTCCTGCGTGTAATAATGAGTATTGGCGGAGCCTGACATAGATTGCGACGTGGGGGGAGGGGGGGGGGGGGTAGTTAAAATATCAATGTTTTAGGGGTTAAATACTAATGTTTTTCTTAAGCCCTTCCTATAAAAAAATCTCTAGGTTTTGCTCCAAACCCAGGGGCAATGGCCCCCCTACCAACACTAAGTTCCGCCTTTATATATATAACGCGTCGGGAGGCGAGGGCACGCTCGCGAGGGTGGCGGCGTCCTAGGCCAGGAGGGCAATGGCATGGTGGTAGGCGGCGGCTACGCGCCCGTGCCTGTCTGCTCGGGAGAGGACGCCGGGTCGGGAAATCAGAGCAACCTGCGTTCTAGGGTTAGGGTTAGTAACTATATGTACGAAGAACCTATTTGGAGTTTTCGTAAAACTCAAGGGTCTATTTGCAAAAACGCGGCGCGTACTGTTCAACAGTATTCATCTATAGTAACTGATACAGTACCACGATCGTTGAGAGCTCGCGAAACGGACCGTCTTTGATATAGTTAGTAATACCCCGGTACCAAGATCTTTTTGGTTTGCATGATTCAGTTCATTGTTACCGTACAGATGATGAATATGGGTTCTATTCTTTCTGTGCCCTTAAAGAACATAGCCAAAAAAATAATTTGAAGGTCAAGGTTTGTTTTAATACCAGCACGGTTCGAAGATACTTTAAGCATTATGCTTTGCTTTTGTGTTTTTGTACGTTATCTATTTAATTTTGTGGCAATTAAGTGTTGTCAGCATACATGGTCATATTCCTTTTTAAAAGTTAAATTAGGTTCTTATGTCTTACTGATGTATTACCTTGAAAAAGATTACCCTTTATCATTTGATGAGGAAACTATTATCAAGCAGGTGTTTGGAGGTCGACTAAAAAGCCATGTATGTACTTTGTTGCTGCTTATTTGTACTTTGTGGACTTGTGTTTCAACTAGTGATATTATGTTCATATAGTTGACATGCCATGCTTGTAGTCACTGCTCGGAGACATTTGAGCCCTTCCGTGATCTCAATTTGGAGATCGATCATGTTGATGATCTTGTTACTGCTTTGGATTCATTTTACAAAAATTAGAACATCAATGTTTTAGGGGTGAAATACTAATATGTTTCTTAAGCCCTCCCACAAAAAAATTCTTCGGATTTTGCTCCAAACCCATGGGGCCGTGCCCCCTCCCTAACTACACTTAGCTTCGCTTATGTATATAATACCCCAATCCGCCGTGCCAAGATCTTTTTGTTTCCATGATGCAGTTCATTGTTACCATACATATGATGAAGATGGGTTCTTTCTGTGCCTTTAAAGAACATATAAAAAATCAGTTCGTAGGTCTGGGTTTGTTTTGATACCAGCACGGATCAAAGATACTTTAGGCAGTATCCTTTGCTTTTGTGATGTTGTGCGTTATATAATTAATTTTGCGACAATAAAGTGTTGCCAGCATACATGGTGGTGTTCCTTTTTCAAGTTAAATTAAGTTCTTATGTCTTACTGGTGTATGGCCAATGATGTTTCAATTCTGTTGGATTCGTTGAACAAGATTCACCATAATTATCTTCAACATTTAGACCAGGGCACCAAGAGGATGCACATGAGTTCCTTTGTTGCTTGCTGGATAATTTGAGCAAGTGCACCCTTGATCCCGAGTCAAAGGAGACACCCTTTTATGATCTGATGAGGAAAGTATTGTCAAGCAGGTGTTTGGAGGTCGACTAAAAAGCCATGTATGTACATTCCTGCCACTTATTTGTTCTATGTGGACTTTTGTTCCAACTAATGCCATTATGTTCATACAGTTGTTATGCCAAGCTTAGAGACATCAGAGTCCCTCCTTAATCTCAGCTTGGAGATCCATCAGGTTGATGAACTTGTTGCTGCTTAGGAGTCGTTTACCAAGTTGGATTAAGCTGGTGATACAGAGAACAAGCTCACACGTGAAACTTGTAGTGTTGAAGTTTGCAAGGAGAAACAACTTGCGCTTGACAAATTGTCACGTACATACACTTGTCCAAAGGCAAATTAACAAAGCGGATGCAAGGCAAGCTATCAGAGAAAAGCATCCGACGACTACGCTCCAGCCGGAGCCATGCGAGAAGGACAGGAACCTGACGATGGGCATGAGGTTGTAATTTCACAATTGAACCCGTCGGGTGACTATCTCTCTCCCCTCCTCTCGCTTCGGCGTCACGCTGAGAAACTTGTATCCGACCCCGAATCATGAGTCCATAGATCAAGCTCGTGTGGCATAATTCACCTGATGCCGTTGCATCTGACCTAAAGTTTCACCACGCTTGACGGTTCCCTTGGAAAAATTGACAAACATGTGGCACACCCATTATAACTTTTTTTTGAATTTGCACACCCATTAGAACTTGATTTGAAGCTATTCCACAATTTTGTTTCGAGGCAAACGAAACCACACGAAACAAGTACTTGAAAAAACAAAGCGTCTTTCTCCGCCTAATGGGCCAAACACACTGTATAGTAGGGGTATATGGGCGTGCTCCGGAATTTGCTGCTAAAAGGCGGTACTGGCAACGCGGCGCGCGGCAAAAGATCGCCCACCCACCGCTACTGAGCGGGAAGGAAACCCACACGTCCCGGGCGGCGAATCGCTGTTTTCCCACTTCCCCCGCCCGTTCCCCATCCCCCCCCCCCCCCGTCCCGTCCCGCCCGCCGCGTGCGACACATTTCGACGAGCCCGCCGCACTCCGTTTCAAAATTTTCCCTCCGCCCAGCAATTCGCCCGCCCCCCACCCTAAGATCCCCCGCCACTTCGATTAATCTCAATCAATCTTCCTCCTCCCGATTCCCCCCAGTTCCCGCGGCTCTCCTCTTCCCTCCGCCCGCCTCAACTTACCGGCCACCTACCCCCTGCCAAACCCTAGCCGGCGACTGGATTGGCCCCGACCGATGGCGGACGAGGACGTCGCCGTCAGCTCCAGCCAGCCCTCCCCCGTCCAGGTGAGATTTGCTTCCTCGGTCTATTTGTTTCGGTGTCTAATTTGGCTGGGGCTTCGACTTCGAAATTAACATTTAGCTTGCGCGGTACGACTTGATCCTTAGTTACTGCAAAGCCGGGATGTCATTTGTCTCTGCGCGCGGTTGACTTTCCGCCTGGTGATTGTTCGGGGGGTTAGCGTGGCGAGTATGTTTTTTCCCCGGTTGGATTGCTGCGGCTGCGGTGGGTTTAAATCGAATCTCCACCAGGTTGAATGCTGTTCCTGTGTCCGAGAAAATCCGGATTTGGTCACTCGCGCTGCCATTTTTGATAGCCAGTGATTGCTTTTAGTCTAGTAGGTGGTAGCAATCGAAATGGTGGTCCGGTCAGAATTGTTTTGACCCGACGGTCTGCCTGTAGTTACACGAATTAAAATGGTGATAATTATGAACTTCCTTTTAACCGAGCCTCATGTTGTGGGGTAAATGTTGCAATACCTTTTTGGTTGTCATGTAAACGCAGATCTAACGGCGAGGATTGTTTTGTCAGGGGGACATCTCTGGAGAACACGGGGATGCCAAAGTGGAGCAGTGCCAACCATTTTTCTCCATGTGCCAACCGCTTCGCACTGTTGTAAGATACTTAATTGTACTTGTGCCCAACCAAATTTGTACACTGTTTTGCTATTGTGCACAAGTTCCTAATTTGGTTATGTTCGTTTCTGCTTAATAGAGCTATTCAAATTCCTGGGATGGCGTTTGTGCTCCTGCAGCGACGGAACCTTGCCAAACTGTGAGCTTGTAGCTGCTGTCAGCTTGGGATTTAGTGTGAATGTGCACCTTTTGAATTTCAGTATCTTGTAGTTCTTATGGTGTGCATTTTATGTGGTGTAGAGCGGCTTGGATTCACTGGATGATGCACACACACCAAGTGCACCTTGCTTTCCTGATAGCAATCAGCCCCATTCTGAGGTATGTTCTCTTCTCTTCCAGCCTTAATTCCAGAATTTGTTTTTTCTAGTTAGTCTCCTGTGATGGTGGTCCTTGCTAAGTTGTGTTTATCAATGTGCTGTTTCAGAGCATCTCTGATAAAGTAGACGAAGAAAACAAGTTCTGCTCACTGCCTTCAACTGATAAGGAACGTGACGGGGAGGAACTTCCGCTGGAATTTGAATATTTAATGGTAAGAAGTGTGAGCCTTTGGTTTAGAACTCAACCCAATTCGAGGTCTATTGTAATTCATATGACTTAACTCATTTTCAATACATATAGCTTGAAACTTACACCATTTGTTTAAATTATATTTATATGAGTCTTACAGCTGAAATCATGTGTATATTCAAGTATAACTAATTCTGCACACTGGAACTTTCTGTAACTATTCACAAGCCATTTCAATAATTTTGCCAATAATCAAATGAAATCTTATATCAAGCAACGCTTGTCCTGCAGCCATCTAATACGCAATTCTAATAATACATAATATCCTGAAATTTGGAGTTGTATGTCATTCCTGCATGGATTCCTTTTCTTATATACCAGCTCCCTAATCACGTTTTTTTTCTGGTTGCCATCTTAGGAGAACCCAGGTATGCTAGATGGGGACGCAAAGCAGCAGCCAGAACCCCTTATCACTGAGAAACCCAGTTTGACTGTAAGATGTAAACCTTGTGCATTTGTATATATAGTTCATGTGTGGCATGTGATTAAGTCATGCATGATTGATGATACACAGAATAAGCCATGGATTGGAATATATTTTCTTAGGTATAACATTCCCTACTTTTTTGTTGGTACTGCAGGATCAAATAGAAAAACGGGAGGATGAAACGAAGCAGCAGTCACCACCCATTGCTAACAGTAAGCAGTGGAGCTCCAATGTATGAAGCTTTGTACTTATTATCCCACTCACATTTTATATCCTTAGAGATTTCAGATTAGATCTTTTTTACAGTTTGAGACAATTTTACTGATTACTTCTGTTTTTAACAGTGGGGCATTGAACCACGTGACAGGGAAAATAAGCGATTTTCCTTCTCATTTAATCGCTGCAGGCAACCTCAGTCAGTGGTATGCAACATGTTCTCTGCTAAGTTTTGATACACTAGTGTCATATCTTGTTTTTCTAGAGGTAATTTCTTGGTGTTTGTTCCTTTACATTGTTATATATTGTCCCCATTTGCAGGGAGCCGGTCTTCGGAATATGGGCAACACATGCTTCCTAAATGCAACGCTTCAGTGCATCACTCATACTGTTCCGCTTTTTAAGAAGCTCTGGGGCACTGACCACTCTACTCCATGCTCATGTATGCATAGTATCTGATAATCATTTTTCTTGTTTGAATGTGTCCCAATGTTTTTAGGTTTGCTTTGTATGATTCAGTTTATTGTTACCATACAGATGATGAAGATGGGTTCTGTTCTTTCTGTGCCCTTAAAGAACACATCGAACAATCAATTCGAAGGTCTGGGTCTGTTCTAATGCCAGCACGGTTCAAAGATAATTTAAGCAGTATCCTTTGCTTTTGCTTTTGAGTTTTATGTGTTATCTATTTAATATTTTTCACAAGTGTTGTCAGCATACATGGTCATTTTCCCTGATTTCTGAACATTAAATTAGTTCTTATGTCTTGCTAGTCACTAATGTATTGTCGGCGATGTTTCAATTATGTTGGATTCCTTCACAAGATTTGCCAGAATTATCTTCAGATTTTAGACCAGGACAACAAGAGGATGCACATGAATTCCTTCGTTGCTTGCTGGATAATTTGCATAAGTGCACCCTTGATCCCGAGTCAAAGGGGAAACCCTCATCATTTGATGAGGAAAGTATTGTCAAGCAGGTGTTTGGAGGTCGACTAAAAAGCCAGGTGTGTACTTTGCCGCTGCTTATTTGTTCTCTATGGACTTGTGTTTCAACTTTCAACTAATGCTATCATGTTCATATAGTTGACATGCCTTGCGTGTGGTCACTGCTCGGAGACATTTGAGCCCTTCCTTGATCTCAGCTTGGAGATTGATCAGGTTGATGACCTTGTTGCTGCTTTGGAGTCATTTACCAAGGTGGAGCAAATTGGTGATGCTGAGAACAAGCTCACCTGTGAAAGTTGTAATGTTCAAGTTTGTAAGGACAAGCGGCTTGTGCTTGATAAGTCACCTGATGTCATTGCATTTCAACTCAAGCGCTTCACCACACTTGACAATTCGGTTGAAAAGATTGACAAACATGTGGCATACCCATCAGAACTTGATATGAAGCCATTCCACAGTAATCCAGACAATGAGGTGAGTTTTTTGTGCTATTGTCTGCTTGTAGGCCAACCGTGAAGACATATTTTGATGTGTTCCTTGTATTTTCACATTCAGCAGGAACTGAAATATGATCTTTATGGTGTTGTCGAGCATTCTGGCTTACCTAACTATGGCCATTATGTCTGCACGATTCGTTCTTCACCAAGCAGTTGGCACTTGATGAATGACTCAAATGTAGGTGTCACAGGTCACTTGTTCTTCCTTTTATGACGCAAATCTTTTCACCTTGTAATAGTCACACTTGTGTGCAGGTTGAGTCCATTACTGAGACAAGCGCACTACGCCAGGAAGCATATATTCTCTTCTATGTTAGGCAAGGCATGTTTCCGTGGTTCTCAAGCTTGCTAGAGGAGGCTTCGAGTGGTGCATCTCCCGTGTCAGTTTTGGATAATATAGATGCAGACTGTTCAATATCTGGTAACAGTGGTTCTGCTGAGAAGTTTGAGATTGATGAAGCAAGTCAATGCAAAACATCACTCCTTCCTGAGGAGCCAAAGAGGCGATGTTCAGCTGATGCTTTCAACAGCATGAACAAAAAAGAAGAAATCAGTCCACAGAGAGCACCTCTGCAAGTTGATGTGGTGATGAGGCGTGCCCCTAGTGCTACTGAAATCACCAACCCTGAGAGACCCTCAACTCCACCTCCACGTCCCAAGCGAATATTGCCCCTCAATGACCTTGGTGTTTTTGAGTTTGAGAACTTAGGTAAGGATTTATTTTCAACTGTACTTGCAACATCTGTTTATGTTTCACAAACAAGTGCATTCAAGTACAGTACCTGGTGCGTCAACAATTTATAATCTTGTTGTCACAGTATATGTTTAACTATTTAATTACAGTTGAACAAATTGTAGAGAAAGTGATTCTAATTCCTTAACTGAACATCAGAAAGTTGCACTAGCTAAATAATTTGTCAGTCCGGTCATTACTGTACCGTTTACTCCTTTCCACAATTTTTATATTTTAAAATACAAGAAAGTTCATCTTCCTGCATGTCTCATTTACAGATGACGAGGAGGATATTCATTTGATGCCAGCAGCTGAACATCAAAAGAAGGCAAAGAAACCGAAGGCTGCATCTGCATCTAAATCTGTGAAGGGCTCTTGCCTGGACAAGAATGCAAAACGGTTAATGAATAACATGTCATCTACACGAAGAAAAGGTTTCCTGGACTGCATGCCCACGCAGGGCAATGTAGAGATGCGGACTCGCAGTGGCCCTCGAAGTGACCCTGTGGGCAAAAAGAAGAGGAAGTATAATGTCTCGGTTCCAGTTCTTCAATACTAGTATTTTTCTTCTCAGGCTTGTGGTCTGATTTTTTTTTTTTGCTGTATGTAGTTTCGCATCCATGCTTTTTTCCAGCACTAGCTCAAGATGCAATAGAGCTAAAATGTTTAGGCTGCTTAGTCGAAGTTCCTTTTTTTTGCTGCTTCATGATGTGGAACGCCTCGCCAATATATATATATATATATATATATATATATATATATATATATATATATATGATTATTATTTTTGTTTCACTGGCTGATTTATTTGGGCTTTGTCTGAATGCCTATGGTGAATACAATATGTGGTTCAAGCTCATTTGTTACAGGCTAACAGCACTTCTGTACTCACTTTATAATACACCAGTCAAACATGCCGGGGACATAAATAATTTGTTTACTTTTCCTGGGCAAAAATATCTATTACAGGAGAGAGTAACTTGGAGTAAGAGAAAAAATAACTGAAAGTCACCTCTTGCAGCAACTCAAATTTTATCACCCACTTCAAGTGAATGGAGCAAGGCCTGTGGTTCTATAATTTCGCAAGTACTCTCAATCTCTCATCACCCAGCCACACGGCCCACACGCATATATATCCCTAATTCAAATTCCGTTACTACTATCTACTGCTACACAGAAATTAACAAGAGAGCACTTCTCCCTCTGTAATTGTGAACGCTCGTTTAAGAAAGCGCACAGCTTTTACAATCAATGTCCTTGAAGCCAAGGAAGAGATGGCTAGATACAGAAGCACAGGGTTCTTCAGGGAGCTCATGAACTCTGGCCCTCCTGCAGCTGATTTTGCTGTTGCTGCTGCAAGTTGACAAGCTTGTGGTAGGCGCCCTTCTTGTTCTCGATCAGGTGCTGGTGATTCCCCTGCTCGATGATCTTGCCGTCCTGGAGCACCGAGATGACGTCGGCGTTCTTGATCGTCGACAGCCGGTGCGCCACCATCACGGTGGTTCGGTTCTTCATCACCCTGTCCAGCGCCTGCTGCACCACGCGCTCCGACTCCACGTCCAGCGCGCTCGTCGCCTCGTCCAGGAGCAGGATGGCCGGGTCCTTGACGATCGCCCGCGCGATGGCGATGCGCTGTTTCTGCCCGCCCGACAACTGCACGCCGCGCTCCCCGACCTTTGTCTGGTACCCCTCCGGCAGCGAGCTGATGAAAGTGTGCGCGTTCGCGAGCTTCGCCGCCTCGACGACCTCGGCCTCGGTTGCGCCGTCCTTGCCGTAGAGGATGTTCTCATAGATCGTCGTCGCGAACAGCGCTGGCTCTTGCTGGACTAGGCCGATGTGCTTCCTTAGCGAGTTCAGCCTAAGCTTCTTGATGTCCTTCCCTGCAAAACGCATCGGTGTACTATATGATCAGCCGATCTCCTCATCCGGAACTGAAACTGTTGCTGCTTGAACAGCAAATTTACCATCGATCAAGACTTTTCCGGCGATTGGGTCGTAGAAGCGGAGGATGAGCGAAAGAACGGTGCTCTTGCCGGAGCCGCTCATCCGACGAGCGCCATGCTCTTGCCGGCCTTCATCAAGAGGTCAAGGCCTTTGAACACGGCCACCTCGGACCTCGAAGGGTACCTGAATTCCACATCTCGTAGTTGGATCACGCCTTCGACTTTCTTGACGTCCTCACCGGTATCGATCCGGACTTCGGTCTTCCTGTCCAGAATCTCGAACACTGAAGACGCCATCTGGTTCCCCTTGATGATGTCCGGTGCCATCGCCAGCGTCTCGCCCATCGCCAGTGCTGTCACTATGAGCACCATGAAGGACTTCATCACGGACTTGAAGGTGGCCAGCTCTTTGCTCATCAGCTGTGATCCGTACCTGAAGTTTCTAACATTTCAGATGTTGCTCTTGGATTACAGCAAATTTAGACTCAGTTTCGCTGTGTTTAAATAGCACTTTACCACAATGCCAGCGCGTAGGAAGAGAAGAGGAAGAATTGAGAAACTCCATAGAAGACGCCGGCTCCCTGTCCTCGCCGGAAGGACCGCTTTCCGGGTTCCCTGAGCTCATCCTCGTAGAGCTTTATCACCTTCTCCTCCGCGCAGAAGGCGGCCACCGTCTGCATGTTGCTCACCGCCTCAGCGGCAAGCATGTTGGCCTTCAGATAAGACTTGCCGAGGTTGCCTCCGTATCCTTTCATGAACATTTTCTGTGGCATCACAGCATAACCAAGATCAGTCATTCTGATTAGGCCACTGAAATATGGCAGAGACTGTCAATGTTTAACAGATTCGTGTTCACCTCACTAATGTGGCCGCTGACCATGAGTGGATATGTGGCAAGCACCACCAGCGTAATCCTCCAGTTGAGTATGAAGGCAATGATGAGCGACGTGACGATCATGCCGACGTTCTGCAGCAGGATGGTGGAACGGTCGACGACGATGGTGCGCACGAGCGTGGCGTCGGTCTCGAGCCGTGAAGCCAGCATCGCGCTGGTGTGCGTGGTACTGTCAAACCACCCGATCTCGTTCCGCAGGATCGCCGCGAACATCTTCTCCCGGACACGCAGCGTGAGCCGCTCGCCCATGATGCCGAAGCTGAGGTGCTCGATGGCGTGGAACACCACGGTGAGCACCGCGCCGCAGCAGAAGAGCACGGCGATTTTACGCACCTCCTTCTTGGTGGTCTCCCACCCCATGTAGTAGGACACGAGCGCTTGCGTGACGCCGAGGGCGAAGAGTGGCATCTGGGCGCCCGCCACGAAGGCGCTGATGGTGCCTGACAGCCCGAACATCCAGTCAGGCCGCACCATGGAGTAGAGTTTCTTCATGGAGACGGGCTTCGCCTTGTGCCCTTCGTCGTACCCTCCGTGGCGCCGTATCGGCTGATGGATTCCTTGTCTGAGCGGAAGCTGGCACCCATGCTCGTCCTCCCTGACAACTCCCTCGAATACTTGGAACTATGTACCAGAAAACATGTTAAATCCCTCATGGTGGAAACTTTTGGCATCAAGCAATGATATGTCATATCGATGTACTGCAAAAATACCTTAGCGGCCTTGTGATGCTTGTGCTATCCGAGAAAGACGGCTTGTGCTGAAGCTGAGCAGCCTCCTGCAGCTGGATCAGCGAAGCGTAGGCGCTGAGAGGGTTCGCCATCAGCTGCTCGTGCGTGCCGGTCTCGACGATCCTGCCACAGTCCACAACGGCAATGGTGTCGGCGTTCCTGATGGTGGACAACCGGTGCGCGATCACCACGGTGGTGCGGCCTACCATGACGCGGTCCAGAGCCTCCTGCACGCTCTTCTCGGACTCGGCGTCGAGCGCGCTGGTTGCCTCGTCCAGGAGCAGTATCGACGGGTTCTTCAGTATCGCCCTGGAGATCGCGATCCTCTGCTTCTGCCCTCCCGAAAGCTGTATCCCGCGCTCGCCGACCTGCGTCTCGTACCGCTCGGGGAGGTTGTTGATGAAGGTGATCGCCTCAGACAGCTTCGCCGCGTGCTCGATCTCCTCTGCCCTGGCATCGCCCTTGCCGTAGAGTATGTTCTCCCGGATGCTCGTCGCGAACAGCGCCGGCTCCTGGTTGACGAGCCCGATCTGGCCACGCAGCCACTTGACGTCCAGACTCCTGATGTCGTGCCCGTCTAGGAGGATCGTGCCGGAGAGCGGCTCGTAGAACCGCTCGATGAGGGACACCACAGTGCTCTTGCCGGACCCGCTCCCGCCGACGAGGGCCACGATCTTGCCCGCGGGGAAGTCGAGGCTGAATTTGTCGAGGATGACGACGTCTGGTCGGGACGGGTACGCGAAACGAACATCGCGAAAGGCGATGTTCCCCTCTACCGCCGACAGCGTGCTTCCAGCCTTGGAGCTCCTCTTGTTCACCGTGCTCCTCTCGATCATCTGGAAAATAGGGTACGCCGCCGTCCTTGCACGCAGGAACGTCGATATGTTCGGCGCCGCTTGGCCAAGGGATCTGAATGCGCGCGTACATTGCAAATGCAAAATTGTCATCCGTCAGCTGACATGGTCGGTCGACATGGACATGAGTACATGACAACGGGAAGGGTATAGTGCAGTGTACTGACAGGCCGGCGATGACGACGTTGAGCATGGTGGTGAAGGACTCGCCGCCGTTGGAGATGCCTTTGTGGACGACGATGCCGGTGAACCAGACGAGCAGCGCCCAGGAAAGGAAGAGCGTCATGTGCATGGAGCCGAGGCCGAGCCCCTTAGCGAGGCCACCCCGCTTGCCGTACTTGTATGTCGTCAGCAGGGCCTCCCGGTACGTCCTCACCGCCTTCTCCTCGCCGACGAACGCCTGCACCGTCCGCACGTTGCCGATCACCTCCTCAGCTATCTCGCCGGCCTTGACATAGGACTTGCGGACGCGGGCCATGAGTCCGATGGTGACGTAGGCGTAGGTGCCACCGGCGATGGCGATGAGCGGGACGATGGCGAGGGTGACCAGGCTGATCTGCCACACCCGCGAGAAGCCGATGGCGAACCCGGCCAGGAAACGGCTGATGTAGTGCATGAAGTTGCCCACCTGCATTGACACATCTATGGTCAACGAAACCGATCAAACAGCTGACTACTGCCTCAGCCAGTGTGTGCAGTGCAGGTGGCCGTTCGATTTAGATCTGAGGTTAGCAGATCATCTGTTCTTTCTTTGACGCTGACACAATACGACATTGTCCTACCGTATAATTTTGGTTACAAAATAGAAATGATATCAGATGTACAATTGCAAATATAAAGAGAGTTACAAAGAAGAAAGACCAGAAGTTCTGTGGTATCCAATCTCTTAAACCCTGTGCCTTTTTGTGCTTTGCCCTATGGGTAATTAGAGCAAGATCCTGTCTCAATTTCTTTTTCCAGTTTTGAACACTTGAGAGTTTCATTCTTGAAGTTTGTTTCTATTCTTTTTATTCCAGATGTTCAATCATCCCAAGCGTAACTAAAGATAAATAGTATGTTTTTGGAGCCTCTAACTGATAATGGATATTTCATCACAAAGGGAAATTCCTTTATGATTCCTGACAATAAAGAGTGCCAACTATCTTGAGCAAAAAGAAGAAAAAGAGCAGACCCTGTCAAGTTCTCGGAATATCATGAGGGGCCGGGACGGAGGAAGGGGGGGACGAGCATGGGCTTAGTAACAATTAGATTTTCTTCACGAATTACTTAATACTCATGCTCATATTAGCAATTCTAAACCATTTTCGCCCCCTCCAACAAGATTTCGCCCCCTCCAAGCCTGGGAGCTGGCTCCGTCCCTGATGAGGGGCAGAGTCAACTTGACAAAGAGCAAGGCCGATACAATAAAACTTACTCTGTTAAAGAATCTGATGGAAGCCTTTCCCCTTTCCATGATAAACAACCGATACAATTTTTTTTAAGGATACGTCCAAGCAGACGTATCACTTTCAACAACCGATACAATTCAAAAAGGTGCGCATGGCCATGGTGAATCTAGGTCTGCCCGGGCTTGCCGACGGCACAACCCTTTTGTTTTATTATTAATATAGCAATTATGTCCGAAACTGACATCTTAACCTTGTTCGCCCAGGCTTTCAGAAGTTTGTGGGTTACTATGTGGGTTTACTGAAAATCAGATAGTCCTGACAAAGTCACCACAACAGGTTTGTATTAATAAGTTGTATCACGCACTAGCACAAAAACCACGTTTGATCTTTTCCTTGGATAAATTGAAAAATCTTTTCCTTGGCTAGCTATTATATAACGATTATTTATCTGTTTCCACATATTTGAATTAGAGGTTTAGAAAAAATATATGAATTAGGTAGTACCTATAGCTTAGTGATTACAACCATTCAGTTCTCTTTGAAACTTATGTCAAAATCATGTGTATCGTGTTTGGTACAAATTCTAAGGAACCCTCTCCGAACATACCAGATGTAGGAGGGCAACTTAACATCGAAATGATCAGCTTCAAGGTGAGTCCTCATGATGACCGTTATGTTGACCGAGCTCTCGCGACGCGCCGCTCCGGCGCCCGCGCCCACCTCCGCCGTCGCCCAGCCAGCTCGGTCGCCGGAGTCACAGCCCAGCACCCCACAGCCATCCCCCAGCTTCCCACCGGGCTTCCCCTCGCCCAGTTTTGCGAGCAGAGCCCTCGCCCTCGAGCTTTTCCCGCAGCTTCGCGACGTCCCAGATCCGGATTCGTCGCCGGCTAGATCGGCCCGCTCTGGTTCGTCCTTTGTCCCGGATTCGTTGGAAGAGGTGCTGGAGACCTCGTCCGCGTCCGATGGTCACGGCAAAAAGGTGAGTTTTGCCCCGTCCGTGCAGGCCGCTGCTCTGCCTCAGGCCGGCATTCATGGTGCGTTGCGGCCATGCCTCAAGTCTGCTCCCAGGTCTGCAGCACTCAATGCTGCTTCTGCCGACAGGCCGGGGTTGCGCGCGGCGCCATGCCCTGCCCCGAGTCACCCCGCTGCTGAGCCAAGATCTTCCCCTGCTCGCGAATCCCCTGCCTTCAATGCGGGAAGAAGTTCTGCACTCCATCCCGGTGCACAGAGTTCAAGCGGCTCTTCGGATGATAGCTGGCAGCCGGTGCGTGCTCCGTACTGGTGGAGAAGTCCTAGCCATGGTCAGAGGCATTCAAGGCGAAGCAACAGGCAGGCCACCTACCGGCCTTCAATTCGAAGCTCAAGTCAGTCGCCTTCAATTTCCCCGGCCGCTCGCAGGCCATATGTCAAGCCAAGCAAGAGAGAGTGTCACCGTTGTCTAGCTCGCGGCCACCATCCTGTCTCGGAGTGCCGAGACCCAATACGGTGCTCCAACTGCCGTGGCTGGCGGCATCGGGCACGGGACTGCAAGCAGCCTTCCTCATCCTCTGGTCCGGCCGAGAGCTCCTCTTGGACACGAAGCCCGCCATCGACCTCGCCCTCGCCCTCGCCTCTGCCTCGACAACCTGCGGCTGCTCCCGCCACGACCTTGACGCCAGCCATGCCGCGCATCGGAGACGCGTCGCTGCGGCCGGCGGTGGGTCACGTCATCATCCCTTCCACGCCAATGATGGAGGCCCAGGCTGCTAAGCTCGCCAACCAAGGCGCGTTCATCTGGCTCGGAGGGCGGCGCCCCTCGGTGTGTGCTGCTGATATCAAGGAGGCGCTCGCAGCGCAGGCCCGCACCGACCCCAGCCTCATCAAGGTGGTGCCGCACTACCCGCAGGACTTCTTCGCGCTGTTCGAGCACAAGCACCACAGGGACATCATCACGGCGCTTCCAGGGCGCTTCCTCCACGGGAACCTCGACATCCATGCCGCGAACTGGAGCGAGTTGGCTCAGGCTGTGCAGGTGGACATGTTTCACCATGTACATTTGTGTATCGAAGGCATGTCCTTGCAGGCTTGGACGGACGACAACGCGGCCCGCGTGCTGGGGCCGAACACGATGGTGCACTACTTCGACATCGCCACCTTGCAAAAGGAGGATGTGACGGTGTTCAGCCTGTGGGCGTGGGCGGCAAACCCCTCCGACATCCCCAAGGTGCAGATGGTGACGCTGGGGGCCACTCCGGGCTCGGTGGAGGCTATTGGGCGACGTGGGCTGGAGAGGAAGGTGCTCGTCCACCTGGACATCCACGAAGACTACACCCCAGGAGCGGATGGCCAGGTGCCACGCCGGCCGCACTACTCTCACCGCTTCGACTGGAAGCTGGGAGTTGTGGACGGCGAGCGGGAGCTGACGGACAGGGCCAAGACCCCGGCAAGAAGAGCCGAGGATGATGACCATGGCCAGCACCGCCGTGGTGGAGATCGAGGCCATGACAGGAGACGGGATGACGACGACGATGATCGGCGTGGTCGGAAGGACGACCGCTCATGGACGCAGCGCATGTTCCGCAGCCGCTCGAGGGCTCCGGAAAGAAGGGGAGACGACCGCTCGGACAAGCGCCGTGATGATCGCGACAGGCGCAGCTACAGAGATGATAGAAGAGACGGCCGTGACTACCGTGGAGAGGGGCGGCGTTACGCCGCTGCTGCGATGGAGTGCAGTAGGGCTCCTGACTTGTCCCGTGTGCAGGTGCTGCGGGGAGGTGGTGTCATCCCCTCTGGTAGAAGGAGGCGTGAGGCCTCGCCGGAGAGCTCCCGGAGGCCGCGAGAGAAGAGCGGCAGAAGCGAGGAGGGCCGTGGGCGGTCTCCCCCCACCTCTGCGGCTGGGCTAGCTCGCTACAGCCTGGGAGAGATGCATCTTCCGAGGGCGGCCACGCGGGGAGCGCTCTGGTTCAAGTCGTTGGCCTGCTTCGGCTCGCCCGTCAACGCTGTCATCGACAGCTCTGACGACGAGGTGCTGCCGCCGCCGCCGCCTCTGCCCACTGGCGGCCCTTCTCCGACGCGGCTCTTCATTCCGCAGGCCTCGCCCATGCCGGTGCCCTCTCCTGCAGGGGAGGCCGGGTCGGGCTCCACGGTGGCCTCTCCTCGCCGTGGTCTGTCTCCTGAGCCCGTGACACCAGTTCATGGCTCTGGCATGCAGCCAACTCCGGTGGTGGACCGTGCCGATGCCACGCCTACGACGACTACCACGCCTACGACGACTACCACGCCTACGATGACTACCACGCCTCTCTTCGTCCCAGTGCAAGCACCTCTGCTCCAGGGACCGGGTTCGACGCCGCCGAGACGCCCGCGTCCGCGCCGCAAGACGCTGGCAGGGGTCTCCGGCTTCGCGGGCTTCCCGGTTCAGCGTTCGAGTTCCCGTCTCAAGGCTAAGAAGCGCAGCATGCCGATCGCGAAGCTGGCGGAGCAGGTCTTGTGCCACCGCCTGGGGATTGTTAGCGAGGGAGAGCCAGTCACAGAGGCGGCCATCGCCAAGTTCATCCAGATGTTCAAAGGACAGCTGCCGGACATCGCCATCGCGGCGCTGCGTGCCCTGTTCCGTTTGGACTGTGATCTTGCCACGGCCGTGGAGGATGCGCTCGTGGCCCATGGTGGTGCCGCGGCTGTGGAGCTGACCGGGGACACGGCCACTGGGGTCGAGGCCCAGGCCTAAGCTGCTGCCGTTGCTGCCCCTTGCTGCTACCGGTGTGTGCTGCCTTCCAATGTTAGAAAACCAGAAGATGATCAAGTTCCAGGGGTCGTTGTTGTTGCTAGCTACGATGTTGCTGTTGTTTGTGTCCATGTCTGTCTGTAGCCTGTTTACAGCTCGTGAGAGCTGGGATCACTTGCCTTGGCTGGGCACCTGTTTGTGCCGTTTAAAGTTGTACTCATGTTCCCAATGTTAGACATCAGTTTCAGCTGTGTTAACTGGAACCCCAGAGGGTTAAATGATGCTAAACGTCGTGATGTTGTTTGTGAGCTCGTGCAGTCTACTCCCTGTCATATTGTGTGCCTTCAAGAGACCAAGATGCAACATGTTGATGTGATTACCGCCTCTCATCTGGGAGGCTACAGGCTCCAGAATTTTGCCCAGAGGCCAGCGATCGGCACCAAGGGAGGCATCCTCATGCTGTGGGATGAAAATGCCGTGCAAGTGTCCAACATCACCATTGCCACCTACTCTATTTCAGCGACCATTCTCCTTGTTGAATCGGGCATTACCTTCAAGTTTACCACCGTCTATGGACCGACCCGCTCCAATCTCAAAGCTGAGTTTTATAACGAGATCATCGCTTCCAAGCCGGCTACGGGCACGAAATGGCTAATTACGGGCGACTTTAACCAAATTTACAAGGCAAGTGACAAAAACCGTGGAAACGTCAATAGAGGAAGGATTGTCCGCTTCCGGAATGCTCTAAATTCTTGCGAGCTAAAGCCTATTCACCTCCAAAACCGGAAATTTACTTGGAGCAACGGCCAACATGAGCCTACGATGAGCAAGCTAGATGGCTTCTATTGCAATGAGGAGTGGGACATTGCCTTCTCGGATCATATACTCCATGCCCTCTCCTCCGCGCAATCCGACCATTGTCCTCTTCTACTTGCCAACGGGCGGGGGCCTAAGAGGCCCAAGTCATTCCGGTTTGAGAATTTTTGGATAAAAATGCCGGGCTTTAAGGACGTCGTGACCAAGGCGTGGTCGGGGCATACTAACCACATGGAGCCTTGCCACCGTTTATTTCACAAGCTAAAGAAAACGGGCCATGACTTGAGACGTTGGAGCAAAACTCTCTTCTCCAAAGCCAAGGTGGAGCTACATATGGCGCTTGAGGTTATTCTTCGTCTTGATACCGCACAAGAGACAAGAGCTCTTAGCTTTGAGGAGAGTGAGATTAGAGCAAGGTTGAAAAGACGAATCGTTGGTTTGGTCGCTTTGGAAAGGTCGAGGAAGCGGCAATGCTCGAGGATAACGAAGCTCAAGGAGGGAGATGCCAACACTAAGTATTTCCACCTCCGTATCAATGCGAGAAGAAGGAAAAACTTCATTCATAGGTTGAAGCATAACAATGGGTGGGTCACGGCGCATGAACAAAAGAGCGACATCATCCATGACCACTTCAAAGGAATCATTAAAAAAGGTCCTCCCCGTTCCATCAACTTCAATTGGAATGCCATCCCTAGGCCGGTGTGTGACCTCTCCAACATTGGCATGCCTTTTTCGGAGAAGGAGGTGAAGGCCGCGGTGGACAATACCGCTTGTGATAAGGCCCCGGGTCCGGATGGCTTCACGGGTGCTTTCTTCAAATCTTGTTGGGACATTGTGAAGTCCGACGTAATGGCCGTCATAAATCAATTCTCAACACTCCATGTTGACAACCTTCATTGGCTCAACTCCGCAAACATCGTCTTATTGCCCAAGAAGGATGGAGCCGAGGAGGTGACCGACTTTAGACCCATTAGTCTCATCCACGCCATCGCCAAGCTCATATCCAAGATGTTGGCAACCCGTCTTGCCCCTCATATGCACAAGCTTGTCTCCAACGCCCAAAGCGCTTTTATCAAGAAGCGTAGCATCCATGACAACTTTCTCTATGTCAAGAGCCTAGCCCGGAAACTTCACAAGACTAAAACTCCGACACTCCTTCTCAAGCTTGATATTAAGAAAGCGTTTGACTCGGTGAGATGGGACTATTTGATGGAGTTGCTACAACACCTTGGCTTCCCTTGCATTTTTAGAGATTGGGTCTCCGCGCTCCTATCCACTTCCTCATCTAGGGTGCTTCTCAATGGCATTGCCGGGGCTCCGATCAAGCATGGGAGGGGATTGCGGCAAGGGGACCCCCTCTCCCCTCTTCTCTTTGTGTTGGCCATTGATCCTCTACACCATATCCTCCGCAAAGCGACCGCCCAAGGCCACCTACAAGAGATTAGGGGGAGGGCTCCTACTATTCGCACCTCCCTCTATGCCGATGATGCCGCCATCTTCGTTGCTCCGAGAAAAGAGGACATTGACTTTCTTGCCTCTACGCTTGGCCACTTTGGCATGGTCACCGGCCTCGTCACAAATTGCAACAAAAGTCAAGTGGCTCCCATTAGATGCGATGGGCTTGATCTAGACGGCATTTTACAATCATTCCCGGCTTCACGTACTTCATTTCCTATGAAATATCTTGGTCTCCCCTTATCGGTCACACGCCTAAAAAGAATCCACTTTCAACAATTGGAGGATAGGGTCGCCGGAAAGCTCCGTCCATGGGAAGGGAAGCATACCACTATGGCCGGAAGAGCGGTCCTTGTCAAGTCGGTTCTTACAAGTGTGGTCATCTACTTCATCACCGTCCTTGATGTGCCTTTGGAGTCCCTCATGAAGATTGATGGCATTAGACGTGCTTTCCTATGGGCGGCTTGTGAGAAGGTTACCGGTGGAAAATGCAAAGTTAATTGGGAGCAAGTATGTAAGCCCAAAAGTTGGGGAGGGCTCGGAATTCTCAACCTCAAGAAGTTTGCCGCTGCTCTTCGTCTTCGTTGGCTTTGGTTTGAATGGGAGGAGGTGCCCAAACCATGGGTAGGCCTTGGGAATCCTTGCACCCCAAGCGATGTCAACATGTTCGCCGCCGCAACTAAGGTAGTCGTGGGAAATGGAGATAAGGCGAGCTTTTGGAGCTCTTCTTGGCTTGAGGGGATGCGGCCCATGGACTTGGCCCCTCTCATCTTCGGCATCTCCAAGAGGAAAAAATTTACGGTTCGCAAGGGCATGGAAAACGATTTTTGGGTCTCACACCTAAACTTGCAAGATGGTCTCTCCGTTGAACATATTTCTCAATTCGTCACCCTTTGGAGAGCGCTTCAAGATATCCAACTTGACCCGTCTACACCGGACAAAATAACTTGGAAGTTCTCCAAGGATGGCAATTATTCCTCTTCTTCGGCCTACAACATGCAATTCTTGGGGCAAACTTCCTCCACGATGCCTTCTTTGGTTTGGAAGCCATGGGCGCCTCCCAAGTGCAAAATCTTCTCGTGGTTGATCCTTCAAAACCGAGTTTGGACGGCGGATAGGCTTGAGCGGAGGGGGTGGCAAAATTGTGGGCAATGCAAGCTTTGCAACCAAGTGCAAGAAACGGCGGCGCACCTCTTCTTTAAATGTCGGTTCACCAAAAGGATTTGGTCCTCCTTGAAAGCTTGGCTTGGGCTCAATGCTATAGATCCTTTGGAGTGGGACTCTTGGGGAAGCGTCAAGGATTGGTGGGTTCATGTCATCCACAAGAGAGGCGCCAATCGGAAGGCCTTAACTTCGCTTGCCATGCTTGTCTCTTGGGAAATTTGGTTGGAGAGAAATGCTCGGGTATTTCAAAATAGGTCGGCCACCGCTTCTATGATCCTTCAAAAGATTAAAGATGAAATGGGTTTGTGGTCGCACGCTGGGGCCAAAGCGTTGTGTAATATTATGCCGCGAGAGTAGACTATATTTGTGTATGCCTTGCCCCTTTGGCGGGCAAGGCTTGGCTTGTAACACTTCTAAAACTCCTTCCTTAATTAATTAAAATGGCAAATCTTTTGCCTCGTTTCAAAAAACTTAACATCGAAATCCCAACGAAATTAACATCATTAATCCGTTTCCACATATTCACATAAAACGTGCTGCGATATATAGCCTATTTATTCATGGCATGATCCTAGCATTTATCTAAAATCAAGCATTTTTCTTCCCCACAAGAATCTATTTATCACTTTTCTTTTCTCAACTACAGTCGAAACACAAGTTACAGTTGAGAAACCGTTAACTGAATTCTTGTGGAGTATTGCTCCCAAAATGTTTGTTTGAAATGCAGTGGTGTAATTAAAACTTCAAAACTCACGAGTGAGCATAATCGTATGATCATTGTCCTATGATTTTCTTTGGTGACTTGAGTTTTACACACATGCTTGCCAGTACGAGAGTACGATTGTCCCAAAGAGTAGGTGAGGGAATTGGTTTCGAGATATCAATATCACACACGAACTTTGTGATAGTGATAGCTAGCTCATGATAGAGAGAACCCTTGCAACATAAACCGCTCATTGATCATAAGCATGCATATATAGGTCGTGCTATCTTAAGAAACCACCAGGGTAGATGGATGGGAACTGTGTGAGCAGAAGCATGCATGTTGAGTTCTCTATCTAAACAGTCGGTGGATCAAGACATCCATTTATTATGATTTACTAGACATCTGAGCGCGGCGACACGCCGCACACGTGTGTTTAAATCCGAGTTTGAAAACGGTGACATTATAAAACTGTTTAAGTTTGGAAATCATTGAATTTCAAAAGTTTTCGTTTTAAGAATGGTAGGGTTTTATAGGTTGCTCAAATTTGAAAATATTTGTAATCCGGGGAAAAATACGTTTCAGAAACGTTTAGATTTTAAAAATTGGTTAACGTAGAAACGTTTTAAGGTCTGAACTCTTTTCACGTTTACAAAATGGTGTGTTCATGCTGATATGTTTGCCATATTTGTAAGAACCGCAGTGTAAAGAATTAAAATTTGGGAAAATTCACCTTCAATTTTGTTCAGGTTGGAGTCAACTGAAATTGTGGACAAATTTCAAAACTATTAAACTTGGAAAGCTATTTGCATTTGAATTTTATTTACATTTATTAAATGATCAGATTTGGAAGCCGATGTAAGTTTTGAAATATTAAAATTTGAATTTTGATCGTACACCACAAGCAGTGAACGTTTTTTTTTGTGTTCATGTCGATATATCTGTGGCATTTATAAATACTGTGGCGTGAATTATATTTATAAGTTGCTTAAGTTTAGAAAACTGGTAAAAGTGGAGAACTATCCGTATGTTTTTTTTTCACGGTTTTTTGAATGCTCAGATTTGAAAGTCAGTGAAAATTCTAGAGTTTTCAAATTTGGAACATCTTTTGGATTGTTAGATTTCGAAGCAGGTGGAAATTTTGAAGTATTCAAATTTCAAAGTTGGTCATATGTTATGAATAGTCAACGTTTATTTTTTGTGCTAATGTTGAAATGTTTGTCACAATTGTAAATACCGTTGGGAGGAAAAATTGGAATTTCAAAATGTCGACATACAAATGCTGTTTTGATTTGAATGCATCGGAATTAGGAAGGAGAAGTTGACGTTTGCAAACTGTCCAAATTTTGAAATCGTTAAAAGTTGTTTGCATGTGATATTGTTTTATGGTTTTCAAATGCCCAGATCTGAAAGGCATCAGAAATTTTAAAATATTTGGACTTGAAATTTGTTCAAATGGTACAAACAGTCGTCGTCTTTTGGTCGTGTTAGTGTTCGCATGTTTTTCACATTTGTAAATATACATGTATTTGAAAAGTTACTAAAAATTTGGAAAACAAAATCGTTAAAAGTTGTTCGCATGTGATTTTTTTTATGGTTTTCAAATGCCCAGATCTGAAAGGCATCGGAAATTTTAAAATATTTGAACTTGGAATTTGTTCAAATGGTACAAACAGTCGTCGTCTTTTGGTCGTGTTAGTGTTGGCATGTTTTTCACATTTGTAAATATACATGTATTTGAAAAGTTACTAAAAATTTGGAAAACAGGAAAAGGGAAAAGGAAAAGCAAAAAAAAAATAAAGGCCAGGCGCAGCCGGCCGCCAGCCAGCCCGGCCCACGTAGCGGCCCATCTGGCCCGCTGGGACGACGCGGTGACGTCACCGCCGGCAGGGTCCGCAGCGGCGGCGCGGAGCTCGCCGGCGTCACGCCGGCGTTCTGGCACGTGCGCGGCTGCGCTTCCGAAGCGCGCGGACGTAGTCAAGCGGCGGGTGGCGGCGCCGCCCCGTTTTGGTCGCCGGGCGGCCCCGGCGGCGTCGGAACACGGCGGAAGGCCACGCGCGCGGCGGCGCCGACTCCGGCGAGCTGGCGGAGCCCCGGCACGCGATTCTCGACCAGGAGGTGCAGCAGAGGACGGCGCACCTCCCCGTGTCCGCCAATTTGGCCGGGGAGGCGCTGGGCGGCGGCGATGCGCGGCGGCGCCGGCGCCGACCGCGCCGGGTGAGAGAAAGGAGGAGGAGGGGTCTGCGGACCCTTTTCCACGGAGGCCCCTGGATTTGCGAAATTTTTTCTGTTTGGTCCTTCGCGGGGTGTTTTCTGCAAAGTGGCGAGGACTTTTCTGTGAAGTTACGCGTCAAAGATCGTGTGGGGCGACGTGTCGGTTCCTGATTGGCAGAAATTGTCGTGCAACAGTAGCACTGTAGTGCTACAGTGTTTGATGGGTTTCTGGACGATCTAGGCCGTTCGTGAGCTCAATCGGACGGCCGAAATAATCTGGGTGCGTGGATGGCTGATTTGAGGGTGAAACACACCAACTTTTATATACTAGTTTATATTATATACTAGGGAACTAGGGAATGTGAATCCGGAGAGATGGTCATGCATCAGGGCACATTTATGTCCTTGCAGCACATGATTTTTTTTTTGGCGAGCAGAATATGCAAACAGTGTTTTGCCAAGATGGAAATCGTAAAGTACGAGTTAAAATTAAAAAATGAGGATCTAGTGAAAATTCAGATTCACATAGGGAGCAGATCGAAATGCACGGGCCTGAATACGCATAGGAGGTGTCCACCCACACCTGACTGGAAAATTCAGATCCAGGGAGCGTTAAGATTGGACACATGGGGGGACGATCGGAACTGTATCCCGTTCGCGTAGGATTCAATCTACTCCATGACGGAGCTGTTGTACTAAAGTTGTTCGATCGATGAAATCGTCCTCCTCCAGCACCCGCGACGCCTTCAATGCCCTTCACCAACTCTCATAACTTCCGCCGTATCAACCAGTCAGTCAGTCAGTCACCACACTGTCTCCGGCCGTTTCCACTTTCAACCGCGATGAACGGCCGGTTCGGCATGGACGGAACGGCGAGAAAAGGCAAGAAGCGCATACTACGTACGAATGGGAGAGGTCAGTGATCGGTAGGAGTAGCCATACCTTCTCGGAGATGGCGTCTTGGACGACGAGGATGTCGCTGGTGATGGCGTTGATGACCTCGCCGGTGGAGGCCTCGGTGTCGAAGACGGCGATGTCCTGGTCCAGCATCGACCGCAGGTACGCCAGGCGCATCTTCGCCGCCTGCCGCTCCCCGGTGTGCATCCAGCAGGCCACCTCTGCAACAGACCAAACAAGCATGAGAGATGAGACACGTAAAAGCACTATGCATTTGTGCGAATCCGGACAAGCTTGGCGACGCACCTGTCCAAGACGAGAAAAGTATGACGACGCCGAGGTAGACGAAGTCGAGCGAGTACTTGGCGACGCGGCCGGACACGGTGGTGGGGAAGAGGGAGGCGAGGCCGATGATGTTGATGAGCTTGCCGAAGAAGATGAAGAAGACGGGCACGGAAGCGCCGTGCGCGCACGCGCCCACGGAGCCCACCGCCATCAGAACGTAGTCCCACCGGTCCGCGAACGAGAAGAGCTTCATGAACGGCACCTTCTCCACCTTCTCATCCGCCGCCTTCTTCTGATCCTTTTCTTGTTCAGCGCCGTGCACCGACGAGCTCATCCCGTCCTCCCTCCACGGTGAGACCGACGATCTAGCTGCGTGGAGACACTGTCCAATTTGGAGAAACTGAGAGTGGAGAAGATCGGAATCTGCGCTGTGCCTGTGCTGTGTGTGGGGGGGAGGTAGGGCTTTAAAGGCCCGCTTGGACACTCGGCGCAGTGGTTGTAACTTGCCACCATTTTAGCTGTGATTGCGTAGGTAGCCGTGGGCCGTGGCCGAAGAGGTGATCGGCGTGGTAGTAGCAGAGCAGATCAGCAGAGCAGGGCCGAGGGGGTTCGGCAGTTAAACGGTTAATGCGGCGCGAGCTTCGTTTGACTCGATCGCAGCTAGGGTCACTGCGTCAGTTCCAACTCCCAAGCTGCTACTACAGTATCTAGTGAAGGGGATTTGTCTGAGAGCTGCCTCTGGATTTGACTACAAAGTTTATCCTCGTGCTCACTTGCTCAGAGCTTCGGAAGATTTAGGTGCTTTTTTGGCTTATAAGCCAAAGCCAAAAAAGCCAAAATAAGCCCAAACGAAAGGGTCCTTAGTTCATTGCGTGTTTGGCTGGTGAAGATTAGTTAATAACATATGTGCGAATGGAGCTCGTTTTCAAGTCAAATATTGACGGATAATGTGTATGTAGCGTTCATTTTCTTTTCATTTGCAATGCTGCATAAGTCCTTGTTAATCCTATACGCTTTCTCCTTAATAATTGCAGTACTACCATTTAGTGCTTAACCTTACAAGCAGTTACTGGCCCTGTTTGGTTGGGCTTATTTTCTGGCTTTTAGATTTTGGCTTATAAGGCACAAAAGCACCTAAATAGGTGCTTTTGATTTTGGCTTTTGGCTTATACCATCACGTAACAATGTTTAGTCAAAAGCGAAAAAGCAAAAGCCAAAAGCACATATTTAGGTGCTTTTGTGGCTTATAAGCCATAATCTAAAAGCCAGAAAATAAGCCCAACCAAACAGGGCCTGTAGGTGCAGTACAATGAAGACGCACAGTTGTGGAATGCTCATAGTACCTTAAGTAGCCACTAGCTAATGAAGGTATGTAGTTTGTACGAGTACTTTGGTATCTATCTATCTATTTATATACTAAAAACAAAATGAGTTAGTGTTTCGAGACACCACGTTAATCCACATCATCATAATTAATTTCAACAGTCAGATCTGATCTAAAATATATGGCTGAGATTTAATGAAAAGTTAGTAGTTACGTAAATAGTTGACACGTTTTATGTTGCGTTTAACACGTATTCATAAAAAAAACTGATGCGTCCGTTTATAAAACCAACCGTGTACGATCCTATCACAGCATAACCACCTTAGCTGGAACGTGAATACGTGATGGCTGAAAAGACAAAATATCTCGCAGCAACCTGGTACAAGACTAGCTAGCTACGTATGCCATAGGTGCAAGAAAAAAAAACTGGCACGTAGTGGTAAAGGATAGAACTCCATAAGACACCTACTTCATTTTTCCTGCTTTATTTCGGCAGCGTTATGAATTTAGTTAATTAAATCCTATAATTTTCATTGAAGATTTTTTTCCTTAGAAAAGGGGGTGCGGATCACCGGCCTCTGCATCAAAGTGATGCACACAACTAGCCGCTTTATTAAATTTAAATGTAGCAAGTATCAATGTTTACATCTCAAGGATCACAAAGCGTGGATACAAAAATCAGCCACTGAAAAAAACTAAGAGATGGATTGAATATGTACAATTTAAAAAAAACTAAACTAATTAGTACATACTTCCTCTCTGTTTTATTTTTCCCGCGTTATGAATTTAGTGAAAATTAAATTGTGTAAATCTTGATCAAAGATATATTAATAAATATCAACATTCATAATAGTTTTAAAATTGTATAATATGAAAATATATTTTATGATTCTAATTAATATTTTAAGTTATTTGTATATATTTGGTCAAACTTTTCAAAGTTTTATTTTGACTAGAACGCATGTTAGTTTTGAACGGAGAGAGTATGATGTTTTATGATTGATTGAATACACATATAAATTATAAACTTATTCCATGATACCAGCACACTCCCTATACGCTTGCATAAGTTCGAAGTCGTGGAATATTAAAATTAGCGAAGTCACGACATTAGTCGCATTATCTATATTATTTCTATGATTCAGTATGCATAAGTGAAAATTGTATTTGACTGCCCTCAAACCAACACTCCCATACAACGCCCACCAAAATTCAAAGTCTAGAAATTTTAATATTAATAAAGTCAGAACATTAGTTGTAATAAATGGACGTCCCTCGCACTAAAAAACTTGTCGGCTTAATGTTACACATAGCGATGAGTCAACGCTTATTTTCTCGAGGATGTCTTCCAATGAAGGAATACTCGGATTTAGTGAAACATAAAGCGTCAAACCTTCAAACTTGATAAAGATACAAACATTAGTCGAAACATTATGGATGGGAACGTCCCTTACACTATAAAATATATTGACTTAATGATGCACATAGGGATGAGTCACCACATATTATTTCTTAATATGATTCATTTAGTATCCACAAGGTGTGTCAAATACTATTTTTAATCCGAGGACCTGAAAAGCGTGCACTTAATTCTTATGAACTGTTTGGCGGATATTGCTTGGTTTGTATAGAAGACATATTTGGAATTTAGTACGTGTCATTCTCTCATGTAACAAAATCAACATAAGAGCATACATTATTCAGTTGTACAATTGTCGGGGATGTAACCCCAGGTACCCCAGAGTTGGTGGTCTTACGGAGTTAGCAGAGAAGAGGAGCAGAAGTTAGACAAGTAAAGATAAAGGAAATGGCGTAAAAGATGGCCTGGGCCGAGTTCTGGGAGTGCTCTGACCGAAATGTGTTGAGCTCGGTGGGCCGAGGTGCTTTTTACCTCGGGTAGGCCTCTCTTCACTTCGGCTGGGCCGAAGCCAGCACACCTCGGATGGGCCAACTTACCCCAGCAGGCCGAGCTCCACTGCAGCCTCGGATGAGCTGCTTCGGGCAGGCCTACTCCGGGCGGGCCAACATGTTCCCGGGCTGGGCCGCTTCTTGGACCGAGCCTCAGCAGGCCGAGGCGGGAGCGCTCCCAGGCGGGGAGTCCTTCGACCGACGTCTCGCTCGGACACAACAACCTCGGCTCCAGGATCGCTACGTCGGCTCCTCCCTGGACCGAGGCTGCTCCAACTTGGACTGGGCTGGGATTCCTTCATCGTGGCCTCGGAAGGACCGGCGCATTGCACGGCTCGGAGCAGGCCGTGGCATCACAGCCTCGGGCGGAGACCGGCGCACGCCCGCAGGCCGGGTTGGATCGCTGCATCGCCCTACCTCGGTTTCGACCGATACCAGGCCACCTCCCCTCCAGCTCGGCTGGACCATCAGCTCGGCAGGACCGAGGCTGCCTCCAGCACCTCGGATGGGCCCAGCTCATTCGAGCTTCGGACGGACCAAGGACTTCTCGTCCCGAAGCAGGCCACCGGTTTCCTTCCTCGGCTGTGCAGAGACGTCCCAGCCTCGTCAAGTACATGATTCCTCTGCCATCTCCAGGAGACAAGCACAAGTGGACAAAATGATGACACAGGCAGCGTGGCTATAGTGCCCAGGATGTGACAAGAGTACAACCAGTGACGCAGGCTACAGTGTGACAAGACCCCATTGGTCAAGTCAGCTACAGTGAACAGTGTACAGTGATGTTTGTCCCTTGTCCCCTGGATGTCCCCTGGGCTCTCCCTATATAAAGAGCACCAGGGGGAGGAGATGGGGAGGGCGGCGCACGAGGCCCTGGGCTCATTTCCCCCCGCGGGAGCTCTCCTCTCTGGAGATTAGCAACTTATTTAGCAGTGATTAGAGGCATACTTAGAGGCATCCAGCTCGAGGAGCGTTTGTACACACCGCATATACAGAGGGAAATACACCAAATAGGATAGTGCTGCAGTAGGGGTTTTACCTCCTCACGAGGGCCCCGAAGCAGGGTAGATCTTTGTGTTTGCAGTGTTCTTCGTGTTCTTCGTGTGCGATTCCATCGCGCTGTCCCTCCCCGAATCCACAAGCACCCATTCGGCCCCAGAATAAGCCTACCCCTAGGCATCTGCGTGTTCCCACCACGACAGTTGGCGCCCACCGTGGGGCTGATAGTGGCGCTTGCTGGATTAATTCGGATGGGACCTTCATCATCAACTCGGGGACTCAACTTCGACATCGTCCCCTTGTGTTGACTCATTTTCGAGTTGGCTACAGTGCGAATCCGAGCTGATTCTGGAATCCGAGGTGTTCTGGAATCCGAGCTGATTCTGGAATCCTAGGTGTTCAGGGATCCGAGCTGATTCTGGAATCCGAGGTGTTCTGGGATCTGAGCTGATTCTGGAATCCGAGCTGTTCTGGAATCCGAGGTGTCCTGGAATCCGAGCTGTTCTGGAATCCGAGGTGTTCTGGAATCCGAGCTGATTCTGGAATCCGAGGTGTTCTGGGATCCGAGCTGATTCTGGAATCCGAGGTGTTCTGGAATCCGAGCTGATTCTGGAATCCGAGGTTTTCTGGAATCCGAGGTGTTCTGAAATCCGAGTTAAGACTTCTCCTACAACCTGACCGTGTAAGTATCATTTATATGTCTGCTCATGCTTCTAGATAGTCTCAAACTGTGCTCGGGGACTGGCCCCTCGTTTTTACCTTGCTTTGATTAGTTGTTCTACCCGGGACAAGATGTCTTGACCCGGGAACTGGATTGCCAGTCTGTTTTATACCTTCTCCTAGATAAGAAAAGTAACTCGGGGACTCGGGTGAAACCGAGTCTAGTTCTTTGTGCATAGTATCTGCTGTTAGATTCGTTTTCTATCAAGTGCTATAGCTGGTTTGCCTCGGTAAGTATAATTGTTATTCCCATCAAATACTCTTCATGATATGTATGTTGAACTAACGTTGAAAGGTGACATCGATTTTGTTGAGAATGTTCGTTACTGAGGTATCCTGGAAATCTGAGGTATTCCAGAAATCCGAGGTATATTGGTAATCCGAGGTATATTGGAATTCCGGGGTATGGTGGAAACCCGAGGTATAATGGAGTTCCGAGGTATATTGGAAATCCGGGTCATATTGGTAATCCGGGTCATATTGGTAATCCGAGGTATATTGGTAATCCGAGGTATATTGGAAATCCGGGTCATATTGGAAATCCGGGTCATATTGGTAATCTGAGGTATATTGGAAATCCGGGTCATATTGGTAATCCGAGGTATATTGGAAATCCGGGTCATATTGGGAATCCGGGTCATATTTGAATTCCGAGGTATATTGGTAATCCGAGGTATATTGGAAATCCGGGTCATATTGGAAATCCGAGGTATATTGGAAATCCGGGTCATATTGGAAATCCGGGTCATAATGGAAATCCGGGTTATAACTGAATTCCGAGGTATAATGGAAATCCGAGGTATCATGGTTATATTGATTATCTCAAGTTACCCAAGGTACCCTGACATTATCAGTATTCTCTAGATCGCCGTTTTCGGTTTGCCATAGTATCACGACATTATTTCATATCCCTAATCACTGTTTACTTCGGTTTGTTACAATATCCTGGCATCATTCCATATCCCAAATCATCGTTTGTTCTGTTTGCCGATATATCATGGCATTACCTGTGTACCAGATCAGTGTCTATGTTGGTTAATCAGAGGCAACCTTTGAGATATGTTCTTGCAGGTTATATCTCAAACCAGCAGTGGCTGGAGACATCTATGTCGGTATACGCCCGGAGTGGCTAAGACCGGCATTCGAGATATGCTTATGTCAAACTAGCAGTGGCTGGAGACATCTATGTCGGTATACGCCCGGAGTGGCTAAGACCGGCATTCGAGATATGCTTATGTCAAACCAGCAGTGGCTGGCGGCATTGATGTCGGTAAGCGCCCAAAGTGGCTACCGGACATCCGAGGTACTGAGACATGTGAGTTATGCCCAGAGTGGCCGAGGTACTGAGACATGTGAGTTATGCCCAGAGTGGCCGAGGTACTGAGACATGTGAGTTATGTCCAGAGTGGCCGAGGTACTGAGACATGTGAGTTACGCCCAGAGTGACCGAGGTACTGAGACATGTGAGTTATGCCCAGAGAGGCCGAGATACCAAGACTTATGAGATACTAACATGCAGGTTTATGTCGGTCCAGCCGACGCTGGCGGCATCTCAATTCGGTAAAAGCCAGGAGGGCTAACCGACGCTGGCGGCATCCCAATTCGGTAATAGCCAGGAGGGCTAACCGACGCTGGCGGCATCTCAATTCTGTAAAAGCTAGGAGGGCTAACCGACGCTGGCGGCATCCCAATTCGGTAAAAGCCAGGAGGGCTAGCCGACGCTGGCGGCGTCTCAATTCGGTAAAAGCCAGGAGGGCTAACCGACGCTGGCGGCATCCGAGTTCGGTAAAAGCCAGGAGGGCTAAGAACTGGCATATAATGGTGACCATTCCGGCAACATATTTCCAGTGCAAACTGTCCATCTCGTTGTTGATTCGGGTGAGCTCGGTCGACCGGATGTCGCAGTTGGCCTGGAGGGCATGGCTAAGACAACCGGATTACAGTGACGCCCTTATGCGCAGGAGCTCGTGTACGTGGAGGTTTCGATGGTGGCAATTTATTTTTTGTAAGTCTGCGCGCGACTCTGCGAGTCCCCCGTAGCCTCGGGGACTAATGTCGGGGATGTAACCCCGGGTACCCCAGAGTTGGTGGTCTTACGGAGTTAGCAGAGAAGAGGAGCAGAAGTTAGACAAGTAAAGATAAAGGAAATGGCGTAAAAGATGGCCTGGGCCGAGTTCTGGGAGTGCTCTGACCGAAATGTGTTGAGCTCGGTGGGCCGAGGTGCTTTTTACCTCGGGTAGGCCTCTCTTCACTTCGGCTGGGCCGAAGCCAGCACACCTCGGATGGGCCAACTTACCCCAGCAGGCCGAGCTCCACTGCAGCCTCGGATGAGCTGCTTCGGGCAGGCCTACTCCGGGCGGGCCAGCATGTTCCCGGGCTGGGCCGCTTCTTGGACCGAGCCTCAGCAGGCCGAGGCGGGAGCGCTCCCAGGCGGGGGAGTCCTTCGACCGACGTCTCGCTCGGACACAACAACCTCGGCTCCAGGATCGCTACGTCGGCTCCTCCCTGGACCGAGGCTGCTCCAACTTGGACTGGGCCGGGATTCCTTCATCACAGCCTCGGGCGGAGACCGGCGCACGCCCGTAGGCCGGGTTGGATCGCTGCATCGCCCTACCTCGGTTTCGACCGATACCAGGCCACCTCCCCTCCAGCTCGGCTGGACCATCAGCTCGGCAGGACCGAGGCTGCCTCCAGCACCTCGGATGGGCCCAGCTCATTCGAGCTTCGGACGGACCAAGGACTTCTCGTTCCGGAGCAGGCCACCGGTTTCCTTCCTCGGCTGTGCAGAGACGTCCCAGCCTCGTCAAGTACAGGATTCCTCTGCCATCTCCAGGAGACAAGCACAAGTGGACAAAATGATGACACAGACAGCGTGGCTACAGTGCCCAGGATGTGACAAGAGTACAACCAGTGACGCAGGCTACAGTGTGACAAGACCCCATTGGTCAAGTCAGCTACAGTGAACAGTGTACAGTGATGTTTGTCCCCTTGTCCCCTGCATGTCCCCTGGGCTCTCCCTATATAAAGAGCACCAGGGGGAGGAGATGGGGAGGGCGGCGCACGAGGCCCTGGGCTCATTTCCCCCCGCGGGAGCTCTCCTCTCTGGAGATTAGCAACTTATTTAGCAGTGATTAGAGACATACTTAGAGGCATCCAGCTCGAGGAGCGTTTGTACACACCGCATATACAGAGGGAAATACACCAAATAGGATAGTGCTGCAGTAGGGGTTTTACCTCCTCACGAGGGCCCCGAAGCAGGGTAGATCTTTGTGTTTGCAGTGTTCTTCGTGTTCTTCATGTGCGATTCCATCGCGCTATCCTTCCCCGAATCCACAAGCACCCGTTCGGCCCCAGAATAAGCCTACCTCTAGGCATCTGCGTGTTCCCACCACGACAACAATAAAATTGACGACTAATTAAAGAGCTTTGAACTATGAAATCCAACCCGGATAGTCAATTTTAATAACGCATAACATACATGTGACTAGATGCGTAGAACCATTTGACGAAGATTGGGATAAGTTAAGAGTCTGGAAAACTTTGAATTGTAATTCTCTAACTTTTATTATATATGTATAAACATGTCAACGAATATGCTGAGAATAAAATGATGTATCTTAGCAGCATATTTATACAAAAATAATGGCCAAAGTTTCGCCAAGTTCATGTTTCTAAAAGATTACACATTGCTACATGAAATGTGTAAATGAGAGGAAAAAAGAGCTGAACAAGATAACTTACGCTATTTGATTCAACAATTTTAATTCAAGGAGGATTGACGTCTTATCTTAATTCAACATTTTTTATAAGATAACTAACCTCGCGTAATGATCTATCATGTAAAACTATAGTTCAATTTATAGATTCAATATTACCAACATGGGTCTTTGAACATATGTCATGATAATCATTTTCCCGACAAACTCGCATACGCGGTATTTTTCTTACCTACACATTTGAGATAGTTGTTAAATATAATTTTTTTTGTCACATAATGAGAAATAAAGACGATGCCCTCGCATTGCGAGGGCCACTGTGCTAGTTTTCCATAAAGATACGGGGAAAGTTGGTACCAGAAAGGCTTTTCTCTGTCTCTCGTCCTGTAAAACTGCACTTGTGTTTGTACAATAAACCTCCAAACTGAAACTGTGCTGTCGCTCGGCACCGCACGACAGTAAACAGCACCACCTTACAGATCAGAGGATATATTAAACCGATCTTGCACCTTACAGATCAGAGTTGTAAGTTCAGAAGTTGGCACCAAAAAAGGCTTTTCACTTGAATCTGACACCGGAGCAGAGGCCCTGGCGTAGTACTGCTAAAATCGCACTACTGCTGCCGTGGTGGCAGTAACTAAGCTAAGCTTGATTGATGAACTTAAATGTGGATGGAAAATGCAGTTGCGGATGGGAAAGATATAGGCGAGTAGATGGATCGGTCGTGCGCGACAGATCAGGGCGGAGGTGGTGGACTCGCGAGGCGCTACAGGGACGCTCCGGGGCATGACGATGCTCGCCCCGAATCGGCGGTGGTGTGGCGCCCACATCCCCGGAGACCACGACGTGTGTGGTGGATTTATGTCGGATTGGTGGCGGATCCTCCCCGACTTCCCCTTCGTCCAGCGCGCGCGCCGGTTCGGGATACGCCGCTTCCGTTGGGATCGGGTGCCGCCGAAAGATCGCCGATCTCCATGCCGTTTTCGCCGTTTCCTCGACCCAAGCACGCTTCGCGTTGCGGTTGCAGGGTGGTGTAAGCTTTGCTTCGCTTCGCGTTTTCGCCGTTCCCTTGACTGAGGCATCGCACTAGCTTCACTGAAGTAGCTAGACAAGGGGAAAGAACGGCGAATGGAACGGGAGAAAAATGTGTTTGCAGCAATGGTGATTCATTGACAACACTACTCCTACAAGTGTGTGCTCCAACCCCCAAGCGCATGCATGATGCATGTGCGGCAAGCAATCGTAGCTCTGAGAAATGCGTTGGGAACATGGCTTGTTCGTAGCGAATTCTCTCTACAAAGTATCCAAGTATCATCCCACCGAGCTCACATCTCAGTGGTCCTCAAGCTTCTTATTACGCCCAATGTAAACCGAGTGGACCTTTGTTCTTACAGTGGCAAGCTAGGATGGGGACAAGAGGCCTTGATGGAGACGAAGGACATGATCTGGCTGTCTAAAACATTCCATCAAAGCCAGATCCCTTCATCATTCTCCCAAGAATCGATCGCCACAATCGAGATCCGTCCAAAACCCTCGAACGATTCCTCATGTCCCTCCATCCAAATTATAACCCAGCAAGGAGCAGTTGCTCTCGATGACACAATCGCAAACAACTACGTGAACATTGGTTGAATTGTCGTTCCTAACTTTCTTTGCCCGTTTACCAGCTTCATAAAGATAAAAATACAGATGAGTGGACATGTCCACGTGGTTCATGTTAAGATGCAGTATATGTGTACCTGCAAAATACTACAGTTATTGGATTGGAATTTTTTTTTTTTGCGAGGAAGAAACAGTGATATTCAGAGCACAATTACAGAAAGGTCCACACAAAAATAAGAAATTACAACCAAGACCCTCTGCAACTCGAAGTCAACGCCGGCGAGGACGAGCCGGTGGCGCGCCGGATCCGCTGCAGCTCCACTCGAACCTTGGATTGGAAGCCGCCTCCTGGCAGCCGGGAAGTCGCCGGACAGTGGCCCAACAGGACCTGCACCCAGCGCCGCCGTCTTCATCGCCGTGCTCTGAAGCACCGCCATCTTCTCCATTTTCTGATTTTCCGCACCCCGGATCCGCCACCGTCGAGCGAGCAGCCGCAGATCCGCATCCCCATCACAGCAACTCGCGAGCTCGCCACCGCCTCTGGGGAAGAAGACGGCGTGGAGACGACCAGCTCGCAGAACATGAACTCCACCGCACGCGGCCAGCGCCGTCGTCTTGCCAGCCGCCTGCACGGAGTACATCAACAGCTCCACCACCTCCCCGGCGAAGAACTCACCGGATCGGAGAGAGGGGGTGGAGAACAAGAACTTCACTGTCGCCGCCAGCTCCAGACTTCCGGCGTCGACGAAGCACAAAAGCAGCAACAGCAACACCCCCGATCCGTAGATCGGCGAGCCCGAGAAGTTGGCAGCACGAAGACACCGCCGCAGAGGACGATGCCGAGGAGGAAGACGTGCACCAGCACCATTATTCCGCAGACGCGACGCCGGCTCCACCCCACCGCCGCCGCCGGGAAGAACTAAACTACTACTACTACTCTTCACCGCCGCCGACATCACCACGGGAGCGAAACCAACGAGGGAAGACCTACCTACACCTATTCTACTGCCGCACGACAAGATCCAGCAGATCCCCCCACCTCACGACGCCGCGACGGCGCCGGAGGCGGAGGGATCCATCGGATCCGCCGGCGGAACTCGAAATCGCCTTCTGGTCGCCTCTGTGTACTGTAGCAGGGAGAGGGGAAAGCGAGACGGTCGTATGGATTGGAAAATTTGAGGCAAGGGAAATCATTGAGGAGGGACAACCAGCATTGACATGGAGACATCAATGCGTGCAATTGCAAGGCAAGTTAGCTGGCGCGTGCCAACGTGAATGATTCCACAATGAGCTAGAGGCCAGATCATATAACCTAGTAAGCCAAAAGAAGGTTTGAAGTTACAAAACGAAGAGTGGACGGGAGAGGCTCTGAAAAATATGTGCATATTTTAGCAAACAGTAGATAAAACATGACTAGTATAGTATAGAACTAAAACCAGCCATATAATTTAGCGGAGAGTATGCAAATAACAAGTGTATACATATAGTTTGAAATAGTGTTTCTATCATGATCTCGAACAGATGATAGAAAATCACACAGAGTGTGTTGGAGAGAGACATGTTCGCGTGGTGCCATTGTCGAGAGCCATATTGTAGAAGAGGTTGTCGATGTCAGGAAAGTAGTCGTCGGCTCTGTATGAGAAGAAGTCAGTAGTCGTGCGAGCTCTCGACAAAAATCTTATCGCCCCTCTCCCGTATAGATCGCAAGAGGCGAGATTCTGAAAGCCTACAGTTCCGTTCCATGGTGCATGTCTAAAAACGTGATAAGGAATATCCGAGGGACGGCGCAATGCTCTAAAACTAGGTGGTAGTCACATGTGTTGTGGCTTGTGTCAGAGGGATGAGTAGAGACCTCTTATATGGACATGGTAGGAGTCGAATAGTAGATAACACGTACACATGGCACATCTTAACTAGCTCGACTCGTTCACGAAACACGACACACATGCGTCATGACTAGACGGTGTTATCTTCTCATGGTGATACAAGTGATAAATGACTAGCCTCCTCATAAGTCATAAGGAGGTCTAACTCCCAGTAAATTACCAGTGAGAATAAACTTTAGTCCCCACCCTTTGCCATGTATGAATGGGCAGGTTTTGGGAATTTTCCACTAGGAATTATTGGGTAATATTAATGGGCATGCCTCCGTAATTTCAACCATCTCCCACCGGATTTCAAATGCACACAAACTTTACCTATGGTTCCACATGTTTATATACGGAGCCTGATAATTTGAACTTCCACCTAAAATCTCTATACTACATAATTTTGTAACTTGAACATGTAAAGCAACGCAGTGCTAGGTTTTGGGGGAAACTGCTTAACACCCGATCCGGGTGTGGCTATCTTATATATATATGGGGTACACGTTGTGTACAAATACAGAATACAAGACATATACAAAGCTACGTATGTATATAGTCTAACACCCTACCTCAATCTTAACTGTGGCCTTAAGTACTAAACAAGTTAAGATTGCGCCGACAACCTTCGAACTGAGGTTGAGACAACGGCTTCGTGAAAATGTCAGCAAGTTGATCTTTGGAGGAGATGAACTTGATTTGGAATAGCTTCTGTGCAACATGTTCCCTAACAAAATGATAGTCAACTTCGATGTGTTTCGTTTGGGCATGGAATACCGGATTAGATGAAAGGTATGTGGCACCGATGTTATCACACCATGTAAAGCAACGTAGTGCTAGGTTTTGGGGGAAACTGCTTAACACCCGATCGGGGTGTGTCTATCTCATATATATATATGGGATATGGGGTACACGTTGTGTACAAACACAAAATACAAGACATATACAAAGCTACGTATGTATACAGTCTAACAGAACATTGGACTATGAATTAACTCCTTTATTTTTTAGATCAAGCTTCATAATTTTTTTGACTGATACTACAATGTCTCGCGGGACTACCCCGTTTGTGTTGTACGTAATACTCCAAGGTTTTCATGAGTTTATTAGAAACATCAAACTCTTATGGGTTGTGATATTTTACAGTCAGACTCATACATGTGCTCTTCAAAAGATATTATGTAGGACAACGTCTCTACTTAAATAAGACACTTTATAGGAGTGCAACGATATGAAGGCTAAGCTATATGGCTCTTTTTTTAATCTGCACTTTTGTTTGTCCAATTAATCGAAACAAAAATTATGTGTGAAGATAATTTTGAGATCTATAGTTGTGTATAATGTCAGTGAGGAAGTCATAATAATTTTGGTCTAGGCAAAGAAGACAAATCCGCAGTTCTGGATAGTGAACAGTGCCGAGAAACAAAAATTTGGAAACTTTGCTAGATTTGTCTTTTTTCCCAGGCCAAAATATTACTTTTTTTTGTTAAGATTTTGCACTATTATAGAGCTCAACATTATCACTCAGAATTTTTGTTTCCATTTTTTGGAAGCTCAAAAGTGCAATTTTTTTAAAAAATTATAAAGTGGGAGCCATATAGCTCGGCCTACATTTGGGTTTCTGATACCAGATCCACTCCTGTTTTACCCAGTTTGCTACTTGCTATTTTTCTTCTCCTTTTCTTTTTCATATGAAATAATCTCTTTAGCAGGAACTCTGCTGTTGCCACTGGTTTCAACACTACATAATAAGTTAGAACCCAGAACTGAACTGGAAGAACCTCACTGATCACAGGCAAGCAGCTTCTTCCTTCAAGGACTGCATTATCAGACAACCGATTAACACACAATCGAATCATCATGCACTGGCACAAAACTGGATGTTGGCATTCCTGGAAGCTTTCCTGAACTTCAACACCCTGCGCCTGAACTTTGCCTGCTCAAGGCCATCCATGGAAGGCACAATTGTCATCGTCTCCAACACGTGGGCATTCTTGAGCAGAAGCTTAACCAGCTCCAATCCACTCTTGCTCTCATCGATGTACTCCATCCTAATTACCCTGAGATTCCTCACAATCACCCCTCTACCACCTATAACATCATACTGAACTTCGTCGACGCTGCTGCACCGTCTCCGCTTGGACTGCGATGGCTGACACAACAAGCAATCACATCATTGGCATTATAATTATTCTATTGCAGCATTGTTACCAGAGAGTGAAAAATATCAAGGATGCCTATCTCACCACGACTGAGACAGAAAGTTCTTGCGAATTGGGGCAGCTCGTAAGCAATGGAGCAATGGACAAAACACCTTCTTCCTCCTCTCTATTATGCAGGCCAACCGTCTCACCTTATCTAGCCGCACCTTCGACCACTCCTTAGGACGTGCAAATTGCTTCAAGTTATTCCCAGCACAATAATTAGATCCCTGAAACAAATATTTCTTCACAAGATGAAGAAGTGATATATATATACCTGAATGCACCAGGGCGAAAGCACTAGGCTTCGTACGTTTCCGATCAACGCAAGAAGCTCTCTGAGATTAGGCTCCTCCTGGAGCTTAACATGTGGCTTCTCGATGGCCAGAACGACTTCGTCCAGAGCATCGGCGTCACTGACGAAGTGCCTGTTTGCCATTGCGCCTGAGTAGCGGAGGGCACGCAACGCCGGCATGTCAGCAATGGCGATAGACGAGTGCTGCGTCCAAAGAGCAGTTGGCGATGTCGAGAGAACAGAGCCGCGGCGCGCCGGCTAGTCGGAGAGCGCCGACGTGGCATTGTTCGAGGATCAGGCAGCTGAGCTGCGTGCAGCGGGAGAAGAGGTCCTGGAAGAAGTCGTCGCGGCCAGCGAGCGGGACGGAGGCGAGGTGAAGGCGGGAGAGGCGGCCGAGAGGAGGGAGGGGGAGGGCGTAGCGGTCGAGGCGGAGCGCGAGGGACGTGAGGCCGGTGCAGGCGAGGAGGGAGGGCGGGAGCACGGCGAGGCGGGAGCGAGGGAGGTCGAGCTCCAGCCGCTGGACGCCGCGGGCCGCGGCGTACGCGAGCCAGGAGGCGACGTGGGCGGCCGCGGAGGCGGCGAAGGCCTGGTCGAAGAAGCCGTCGAGCGCGAGGCGGAGGCGGCGGAGCGGGTGCGAGCCGCCCGAGAGCGCGGCGGTGGCGGCCGCCGCGAACGCCGCCCTGCGGCGAGGCGCGGCGGGGAAGGCCGCCGCGAAGTCGAGGTTGAGTGCCGGCGCGGCGCGCCACCGGCGCGAGGTGGCGGAGGCCGCGACGGCGGACCGGAAGGGCAGCTTGGAGACGATCAGCCCGAGCACCGCGTCCGGGAACCCCTCGAACGGGTCGACGGCGCCGGCGCCGGCGGCGTCGCCATAGCGGTGGTGATCCTCGCGGGCGGCGTGGGCGTTCGAGTAGGTGAGCCCCGCGGCGTGGTTGGGTATCAGGTGCTTGGTGCGCATGGTTGCGCCCCACCGCCGGCCGCCGATGTTCGAATTTCGAAAGGAGGTTTCTTGGGAGTCGATGTTAACCATAGCAGCTAGGCGTGCGCCTGTGTACTTAGTCAACCAGCACGACCTAGCTTAGCCCATGTTCTCCCAGACACGATCTCCATGATCGGTAGTTGAGTGTACACGATCCCAGCGCCCATTGCGCTTGTAATCTGGGTATTTAAGCCCCAGCGATATCAATACAAAGTGTGTTGAATCCCATCCTTGCTTTCATGGTATCAGAGGAGGAACTGCTCAACCCCTTCTCGCAGCCCCTCTCTCACGCTTCCGCTTCCGCAACCCACAACCCCATGGAGACACCCAACTCCTCCCCCGACGGCACGCCGCCCGGCACGCCGGTGCACCCTGCCCTCGTGCGCGCCCTCAACACCGCGCCCCCTTCTTCTGTCCCTGCGGCCTCCGTGATCCAGACGGTCGCGATCCGCTCCCACGTCCCGATCACTCTTGATCTCGCCGCCGGCAACTATGCCCAGTGGCGCCGCTTCCTCCTCACCGTCATCGGCAAGTTCGGCCTCGGCGACCACATCAACCCCAACGCCGTCCGCCGCGTCGACGACCCCGACTGGGTCATGATCGACCACGCCGTTGTACACTGGCTCTACCTCACCCTCTCGCCAGAGCTGCTCGACGTCGTCATGCAGCCCGAGGACACCGCCGTCACCGTCTGGGAGGCTATCGCGGGCATCTTCCGCGACAACCAGCTCTCCCGCGCCGTGTACATCGACGCCGAGTACCACGCCGTCGTCCAGGGCGACATGACCATCATGCAGTACTGCTCGCGGCTGAAAAGCTTCGCTGACCAGCTGCGCGATCTCGGCCAGCCCGTCTCGGAGACGCAGCAGGTCTTCAACCTGCTCCGCGGCCTCAGCCGTCAGTACCACGGCGCTATTCCGCATATCACCTCTCGTGTGCCTCTCCCGTCGTTCCTGCAGGTTCGCTCGTTCCTCATGCTCGAGGAACACCGTGCGCAGCAGTCCGCTCGTCAGCAGGCGGCGCTCGCGCTCTACGCCGGCCATGCACCGGCCGCGCCCGCCCTGCACCTGCTGCCCCTGCTCCGTCCCCGGCACAGGCGTACTACGGCGCGCCCTCCGGCTCCAACCAGAACAAGGGCAAAGGAAAGAAGAACAAAGGGAAGGGCAAGGCTCCCGAAGCTTCTTCCTCCTCAACGCCGGCTCCGCCACCAGCGCGCCCGCCGGCCTACCCTGCCCCTGCACCAGGATCCAACTCCTGGACTGGCTTGGTACAGGCATGGCCTGTCGCTTGGCGTGCGCCGGGTGCCAGTCTGCTTGGGGCTCCTCCTGGCTCGCACCCGCGCCAGGCGTTCATGGCTGCTCCCGCGTCCCCGTACATGCCCGCGTCGCCCCCAGCGTCGTTCTCCTACATGTCCGCGCCCACGGCGGGAGCGCCTCTGTTCACCGGCGCAGGCTCTACTGGCGCCAGCTCCTCCACCGCTCCGCCTCAGCCATGGGACATGGCCCCGCTCCAGGCCGCGCTGAACTCCGCGGCGCCGCCGTCTCCGTCCAGCAGCCCGTCCGACACCTTCCTCGACACGGCGCCTCCGCGCACATGTTCTCCAACCCTGGTAACTTGCGCTCCATCCACCCTTCTTCTTCTTCCACCCAAATTGTTGTCGGTAACGGTGCCCTTCTTCCCATCACACACACGGGCACCGGGCACATCGCCACCTCCGCCTCTCCCCTGCAACTACGCAATGTTCTTCTGTCCCCTTCCTTGATTAAAAATCTCCTTTCCGTTCGTCAATTAACCCGCGACAACCCTGTTTCCGTTGAATTTGACGCGTGTGGTTTTTCTGTCAAGGATATCCATACGGGGGCGGTGATTCTGCGCAGTGATTCAGACGGCGATCTGTACCCCGTGCACACAGGCTCTCCGACCGTGCGCCGTCCGTTCGCCGGCGTCGCCTCCGTCGACCTGTGGCACCAGCGGCTTGGGCATCCCAGTCAGGCCGCACTTCATAGTGTTTCTAGACAATTTCCCTTTAGCTGCAGCAAATCCGACCCGCACTCCTGTCACGCATGTCGGATCGGCAAGCACACTAGACTCCCATTTGCACAATCATCTAGCTGTACATATTTCCCCTTTCAATTGCTGCACCTTGATGTATGGACGTCTCCGGTTGTAAGCATCTCAGGCTATGAATATTATTTAGTGATCCTTGACGATTTCACCCATTATGCTTGGTCGTTTCCTCTCAAACAGAAATCTGAAGTCGCCTCTGTAATCACCAACTTTTTTGCCTATGTACACACCCAATTTCAGCGTCCTATCCTCTCATTACAAACCGACAACGGGCGCGAGTTCGACAATCTCGCCGTCCGCTCACTTCTCACTCGCCATGGCGCCGTCATGCGCCTGTCATGTCCCTATACTAGCCAGCAGAACGGCAAGGCAGAGCGCATCCTCCGCACTCTTAACGACAGTGTGCGTGCCCTTCTCTTCCATGCCTCCATGCCGCCGCGCTTCTGGGCTGAAGCTCTGGGCACCGCCACTTACCTGCTCAATCGCAGGCCGTGCCGTTCTTCCTCGCCGCACACCCCTCACGAGCTCCTCCTCGGTGTCGCTCCGGATTATAGCTTGCTCCGCGTGTTCGGCTGCCTCTGCTATCCTAACACCACCGCAACCTCGCGTCACAAGCTGGATTTCCGCTCCGTCGCGTGCGTCTTCCTCGGCTACTCTCCGGACCACCGTGGCTACCGGTGCTACGACAGCGCCTCCCGGCGCGTGCTCACCTCGCGCCACGTCACCTTCGTCGAGCATGACTTCCCCTTCGCGCGCAGCACGTCAACGACACCACCACCTGCCCCCGCAACTGACGGCGATCACGTTCCCCACTTCCTGCCTCCTATTCTGCAGGCTGATCGTGGCTCTGTGTCCATGGCGCGAAATTCAAATGGAGGCGGGCCGCCTTCAAGCGATGTTGGGCCTGGCTCGGCCCGGGATCTCACGGCCTCCTCCGCGCGTGGCCCATCTGCTTCATCCACTGCCTCGTCCCACGGCGCGCGCTCGTCAAGTTCAAGCTCAGCCGCCCGATCCTCATCCAGCGGCTGCCCCAGCTCCTCGACGCCAGGCTCGCCGATCCCGTCGTGCTCACCACCTGTTCGACAGATGGTCACGCGCGCCCAGGCCGGCATCTTCAAGCCAAATCCACGGTATGCCAACGTCGCCTCCACGACGGTCTCGCGGATGCCTCGCCGGTGCCGCGCTCCGTCCGCAACGCCGTCAAGGATCCCAATTGGCTCCGCGCCATGCAGGAGGAGTTCGCCGCGCTCGTCGGCAACCGCACCTGGGAACTGGTTCCCCGTCCACCGCGCGCCAATCTCATCACCGGCAAATGGATCTTCAAGCACAAAACGCGAGCTGATGGCTCCCTCGAGCGGTACAAGGCCCGTTGGGTTGTGCGAGGCTTCAACCAGCGCCCGGGCGTGGACTACGGCGAGACCTTCTCGCCGGTCGTCAAGCCCGCCACCATCCGCACGGTCCTTGCACTTGCTGCATCCCGTGGCTGGCCTGTTCATCAACTGGACGTGAAGAATGCCTTCCTCCACGGCACGCTCGCCGAGGAGGTCTACTGCCTCCAGCCCGCCGGCTTCGTCGACCCCTCCAAGCCTGACCATGTATGCAGGTTGTCCAAGTCTCTGTATGGCCTGAAACAGGCCCCGCGCGCCTGGTTCATGCGCTTCGCCGGCTTCCTCGCCACGCTCGGCTTCTCTGCGACACGCTCCGACAGCTCGTTGTTCACCTTCACTCGTGGCCAGGACGCGGCGTTCCTCCTTCTCTACGTCGACGACATTGTACTTACGGCGTCCAGCACCGCTCTACTGCAGCGCATCGTCGACAAGCTCACAGGCGAATTCGCCATGAAGGATCTGGGTGCCCTCCACTACTTCCTCGGCATTCGTGTCACTCGCACTGCTGCGGGCTTCTTCCTCTCGCAAGCACAGTACGCAGAGGAGATCCTGGAGCGCGCTGGCATGGACAACTGCAAGCCGGCCTCCACGCCGGTTGACACCAAGGGCAAGCTTCCCTCCGCCGATGGACCTCCTGTCGATGACGCCACGGCCTACCGCAGCATTGCCGGCGCGCTGCAATATCTGACGATCACTCGTCCAGAGATGGCTTATGCCGTGCAGCAAGTTTGCTTGCACATGCATGATCCGCGGGAATGCCACGACGGTCTGCTCAAGCGGGTGCTTCGCTATGTCCGTGGCACCACGAGCTTTGGACTCCGGCTCTCTGCTTCATCTTCACTGTCGCTCCGCGCCTACACCGACGCGGACTGGGCCGGCTGCCCCGACACGCGCCGCTCCACCTCCGGCTTCTGCGTCTACCTCGGGGACTCACTAGTGTCCTGGTCCTCCAAGCGCCAGGCCATTGTGTCCCGATCAAGTGCCGAGGCGGAATACCGCGGCGTGGCCAACGCCGTTGCGGAGTGTGTCTGGCTTCGACAGCTGCTGGGCGAGCTTCTGTGCCCGGTTCGCAGCGCCACGCTCGTGTACTGCGACAACGTCTCCGCCGTCTACATGTCGGTCAATCCCGTCCATCACCGTCGCACAAAGCATGTGGAGCTGGACATCCACTTCGTCCGCGAACGTGTGGCATTGGGCGACATTCGGGTCCTTCATGTGCCCACTCGACAACAACTCGCTGATGTGATGACCAAAGGGCTGCCAACGAGTCTCTTCGAAGAGTTCCGTTTCAGTCTTTGCGTCGCTGACGACGTCACGACTGCGGGGGGTGTTAACCATAGCAGCTAGGCGTGCGCCTGTGTACTTAGTCAACCAGCACGACCTAGCTTAGCCCATGTTCTCCCAGACACGATCTCCATGATCGGTAGTTGAGTGTACACGATCCCAGCGCCCATTGCGCTTGTAATCTGGGTATTTAAGCCCCAGCGATATCAATACAAAGTGTGTTGAATCCCATCCTTGCTTTCAGTCGAAGGCGACGTCCTCGGGAAGGCAAAGTGCGGCGCCCGGCACGGTTTCAGTCGCTCTTCTTCCGCGTGTGCTTTTGCCGCCGTCACGCCGTGCCGTGGAGGCCAGCGGCGAATGGCCCGGCTGGCGTGACGAACAAATCGCCAAATTTCGGTGTGTGTGTGTGTGTGGGGGGGGGGTTGTTGGCTCTGTTTCCGCGTGCAGGGGTTTCGCTTTATCCAGTCCGGCGAGACCGGGGCAGGAGTTCGTGCGGGACGTGGGTTGCGCTTCCGCACCTTGGTTTGTATGGACGTGGTTTTGGGTCCGGTTTGGAGACTGGACTCCAGCCGGGTCACCTGGATCACGAACCGACCTCTGTCCCCCCAAAAAAAACGAAACCAAACTATTTTTTTTTGAAGATTATGTTTTCTAGTTTTAAAACGGGGGCAAAATCTTTGTCCCATTCAACTAATTAAGAAGTTGTAACAAGAATTCTTGTCAAAAAGAAGTTGTAGCAAGAAATCGGATAAACACAATATATTACAATCGACCAGATCTTTCCGCCCATCGGTAACACATAATTTTGCCTTCTTTTTGGACCTTATCGGAGATGCCCAAAGACGCCACATGCTTGCCACGGAATACCCTGCATTTCTTTCATTCGAAATCTATCAAGAAACCAACATCGTAATCTTGGAGCTTCACGCCTCGGTTACCTGATCTCTCTAGACGGTCGGTTGTGCAATTTTTTTTATATAACTCAAGCCAAGGAATAATTTAATTTTTAGTGGCATTCAAACCTTACAAATCACAAGCTTCTTGCTAGTGGAGGTGGCCCCATTAAGAGCCTATTCGGATCCTCTTTGCTCCACCAAACCGCTCCGGTGCTTCCGACTCCATGGAGCGCGCGGAGCTCAGTTTTAGCCACTCCGTGAAAATGAACTGTAGTCAGTCAAAGGAGCGGAGAGGATCCGAAGTGACCCTAAATTGTACTTTGTAGACCGAATCTGTCGTGTATTGACCACACTCCGTAAGCTTCCAAATAATGTCATTCACCACATCCTCTTGTAAATGGGAAGAGCTCCATGTGTGCAAAGGTAAACGACGCGGTCATGTCTTGATTTTACTGATCCATCCAAAGATCAACCGGCCCCTGTTGTTTGTAAAAAAAAAAACACACTCACAGAGTAGTCGTTCCTCGTTTGACCGTAGTATTTACTGGCACTCCAGAGTAGCAGTCGCACGGAAGGTTGACAAAATCGTGGAGTCAATTTTGCCGCTGAGAGTAGAAAACGCGCCTGTTTATTGCTGAAGTAACTGCCGGAGATAAATCGCCTTCAATTGCACGTTTCATGTGTCGTTTCGGTTTCTTCCCTGCCTCTCATTCAGCCTTCCTTCACTTCAGGTGTCAAGAAGATTAACTTACTGGAGTATATGGCTAGGCTTACTGGAGTATCCTGTAGTTCAGTACTCCAGTAGCAGTCGCACGGAATACTGGAACTTCACAGGTTGATCTTTCTAACAACAAAAAGGTATGGCTCAAACTCGAGCAAGCGGTTGCTCCGCTAATTGCAAAGCTCACCAAAAAAAAAAAACTGTTGCAACAGCAATGAATAGTGGTCGATGGATGTGCGGGCTCTCTCGCATTTCTACTAAAGATGAGCTGCATCAGTTTCTCCAACTCTGGGCTAAAGTGGATATGTTTCAGCTAAACAACCTTCAAGACAACATTCGGTGGCTGCCGTGCGTGGACGGCAAATACTCTGCCAAGTCTGCCTATGAAGTTCAGTTCCATGGACAAATTTTACAACCTCACTTGGAGAAGGTGTGGGACACAAAGGTTGAAGGCAAGATCAAATTCTTCTTGTGGTTATGGATGAAAAACAGAAACTGGATCGCAGACAGACTTGGGAGGCGAGGTTTGCCTTGCAATACAACCTGCAGCCTTTGCGACCAAGAGCCTGAAACTGCGGCTCATCTGACGGTGGGATGTTCTTATTCAAAGGAAGTCTGGACTACTCTCCCAAACACCACTCCACCGCTGGCAAGGATTGCCAATACTTCCTCAATTCGGGCATGGTGGAGTAAATTGCAGGGCTGCTGACCAACGACGCAAAGAAGGCAAAATATTACCCTGGCATGTTACACTGTCTGGAACATCTGGAAGGAGAGAGGCAGGCGCGTTTTTGAAGGCAAAGAAAAATCGGCGGCTGAACTCGCCAGCTTGATTAGTGAAGAGGTGTCTGTATTTACCAACGCCCAACTTTCCTAGTTAGCGAGGGCTGTTGCTTGAGTGTTTGCTTGTTTCTTTTCTGTCTTTTGTAAACTGGTCTTTGTTCTTTCCCTCCCCTTACAATGAATAAAAGCAGAACGACTGCGGGTTAGCATTAAAAAAAAAACTCGAGCAAGCGAAAGCCAAGAGCGGATGTGCCACAAAAGTGCAAGTGACATATATTTCTACTTTTATTGTCCTCCTCTTTACAACAATATAATGCACATGGCTATGACTACCTGAGAAATTATATACTTCTGGTTTGTTATAGTATAAGAAAGGTACAGCAAAAAAGCACTGCAACCAATGGTTTCCAAGAAGCTGTTGTTTCAGTGAAAACAAGAGAACACGCTAACACCGTCCTTTGCATCTCAAGTCACACGTGGCATCTTGTATCTTCACCACTGATAACCCTTTTGTTGTTATTCTGTGGGGCCAATAGAGTGGTCGATTCCTTACAACGGGACCATCTCGTCATATCCTTTTCGTCCTCTTTGCTCCAGAACTTTGCAACCAGCATCTTCAAGAAACCCCTGAAGTCAACAACAAATGATGTTACAATCTCCCTGCACAAGAATGCCATGCGTTATTACGATGACGTTACTACAACCCTCAGATCATTTGACAACAGCAAACGTCTAACAAAATAAATAAAATTAAACTCATCACAACCGGATTTCATCAACAACATCAAATTGATCATCTATTCTGAAATATATATTGTCATACATACTTATTTTTATCTGAAGCAATGTGTTTCAAAGAAATTGGTGGTCAAATTGGTCAAATTAATTAGGATCACAAGGAGTAGAAACACAAGAATAATAACTTAGTCTAATAGAAAACTCATATAGCTTTCATATTTAAGACTGAAAGCAGGTAGTGTATGACCTTAGTTTTATCAAGTATTTGGTGCTACAAATTCATTCTACACGAAATATCAGCATATCTGATAGTGGATAACCAACAGGAGCAATAGGATTTAAGTGAACATGTGCTTGAGCGAGGTTCGTTCACTATGAAAGGCCACAATTCATGTTTTAGCCTTTGGATTAGAGTTCACAACGGTGAAACAAAAATCAAGAATGATCTGGACAGTGCAATACAAGGCCTTCTTGAAGTTGAGTGGTCAATGTATGCGGAGTAGTGTGGACCTGGAATCATGATTGTAAGATTGGGGAAGATTTTACAGTGGGCAGGAAAATCCGTATAATTGTATGTCTCCCGTTTCAACTAATAAATATGAAAAAAAAGGGCAGCCCCGGTGCAGTAGCTCCCGCTTGCGCAGGGTCCGGGGAAGGGTCCGACCACTTTGGGTCTTTAGTACGCAGCCTTTCCCTGCATTTCTGCAAGAGGCTGTTTCCAGGACTTGAACCCGTGACCTCATGAAACAATACAAATTTGAAACTGGCGCATTATATACAAAATAACGTCCAAATCAGCAATCTTGTTTTTGTTTCAACTAATAAGAAGGTCCAGGTGTGTATTAAGGGTTTGACCGTTTGAAGGACCTTATATACAAACAATTGCAACCAAATGGATGCCTCTTACAGCTAACAGTTCACGTCCACTCAACAATAATCTTTTTTGGTTTCAACTCATAAGAAGGTCCAGTTGTGTATTGAGGGTTTGAAGGACCTTATGTACAAACAATTGCAACCAAATGGATGACAGTTACCAACTATTGCCGAACTATCCATGCCTCTGTTTAAAGAAATCCATGCAAGATAAGACGTATAAAAGTTCGCTGGGAGTTGGGAGGGAGCTGGAAGATGCTAGACAGTTACTTGCATGTCATGATTCTGTTTGACTAAAACTTATATCATGTTTCATGCCACCCATTTGAAATGCTAAAAGACAATAATGGAAGGCTATTGAGAATTCAAGCCCTTCAAATAACTGAGAACATCAAGGTGTACCTAATAATGCATTCATGAGAGGCAACACCAACGGTTGCATAAGGAGGCAAATGTCCATAATGCAAGTGTGAGCTGAAAAAAGTAATGTTGCCTCCTCAGTTGATGACACATCAGGATACAATCATATAAGGTTTATGTGTTGCTATTTTAGTTGAGATGCAACTTTATCTGTGTAAAGTGCATAAAGACTCAAAGTCTCATGCATGCACAAGAGTAGTGGCATTTTAAATTTGTATAGAAGCTAACCATCAAAAAAAACTTGTGCAAGCTAAGGAAACATGTAATGCTGCAAATGAGAAATAAAATTGTATGAAGCTTAGGCAAGATGAGCGTGAGGGACTCGATACATTCGACTTCAGAAAGACCATGTGGGCAGTATTGGGTCTATATGCATGCATGGACACGATCAGGTGAGTGATCAAAAGTTCTAAAGCTGTCAATAAAACCAAGCACACTACAAAGTTTCACACAATTGGCAGCAACAAACATGAAGGACTTCATGGGGCAGTCAAGTTTGCATATTATCCTAACAAGAAACTGAGTGTTACATATAGAAAATCATACCAAACATAACAGTGGATACCTATTTTAGAACATAACACCGTAAAACTACAAAAATGGAACAAACATGCTTCACCAAAATAAGCAAACATGGATACTTACAGTGGCGAACAAGGCGTACGACCCCCATTGACATAATACACAAACAAGTATGAGTCATAATGCTGCCCTCTTATGTAGTAGAACATCGGAAGTCTTCTGGCTAGCTTAAATAGCATCTTCTTGTAAAAGCTAATTGCAGGCTGGTTATATGAAATGACATGCAAATAAACACCCCTGCAATTGGATACACTCGCAGCATGTTTAATCACCTCTCGGACCAGTGAAGATGCTGCAAGTGCAAGTTCATGTGAGGATCGACTGAAACACTAGTTACAAACTGTGAAGCAAAGATGAGGAGACAAGGAAACAACCTATGCCGAGGTTTCTGTAGCTATCCACTACGCCCAGAGTCAGGATATAAAGAAGTGTTAGATCTTTGTGTGAGTTGTTGTACCTAAATAAATCCTCAATCTGCAAATTCAAGTGATTAGCTAGCTCCGCTGAGCTCACTAGCTAGATTTCCATGAGCTGATTTATATTGTACCTCACTGTCTTTTGCTGCAATCATCCTCGTGGTTACAAATCCTATCAGCTCATCCCTGCCTTCATCCGATCTGCTGGTGTCCACAGCACCCCAGGAAATGATACCATGGCTGTTGACAACATTCAAGAAGAACTCTCTCTCGTACCTAGACATAAGAAAGAGGAACGGTGATGACTAACTGGACCAATGATGAGAAAATCGTCAGTTCGGTAAGCAAGAAATTCGTAACACCTGCAGCAATTACCTTATGGGAAACAGCGCGAGATGGATCTTCTCAAGAACTTCGAGGTCAGCGGGCTGGATAGGGCGGTACTCTATGGAGGGGTAAATTTCGGATCTTGGGTCCAACATGAGAAGCTCCGGTGACGACGCGGCACCAGATTATTCGCCAGGAGGTCCAGGGCGCAGGGAGGTAAATCGCCGTCAAGGCACGTTGGCGCCCGTCGAGCGTGCAACGGCGAATCGCAGCGACTTTGGTGACAGCGGCGCGAGAGAAAGAGGGGGAGGACACAGCGCGGCGCTCAAGGTCGATCGCGACGAAAGAGTGAAACTCTATGGAGGACGAGAAGACCGGATCGAGCTCGCCGCTGCCCGGCGGAAGGGGGAGGCCGGCGAGGAACTGGTATTCGGACGGCGGTGACCGGGAGGAAGAAGGAAAGAGAGGGAGGGAGGCTAATCGACTGATTTAGTCGAAGCTAACAATGGTTTGAGTAGGACTATCTACAACTACAATCTACAAAATTCAATATGTCTTTGTTACAAAAACATGTTAAACTCGCGGCCTCTGCACTTACAAAGCGGAAAACCTACATGTAGAAAAATGTCCGCCATGGTGAAATGCCGAACACTAAAAGTTCAGATACAGGACATATATAAGATGTTTTACCCTTTTTGCACATTCACATGTACACATATAAACATGTTTTAGTGTCATATATCCACTCTTTTTGGCACGGATCTAGACAACATGTGTAACACCTAAAACATCTTATATCGTGGAACAGTGGAATTATCTTTTTGAGGGAATAAATGTAAAACATCTTAGAACCATATAAATAGCGAAAATCCTCCCGAGCTCACCTCCTCCTGCCTGTTTTCGAAACTCAAAAAAAGAACACTTCAAAAAATCTAAATAAAAAGGGCAACAAACATGTGCTAGTGTTCAAAATATGGGCAACGTTAGAGTATTGATTTTGTTTTTCGCGCAGACCATCACAAATATGATTTCACCACGAAACTTTGCACGTATTTAGAACACTAGATTATGTGTGTTGTCCATTGTTTTGAAATATTTTGTATTTTTTGAATTTCAAAAACACGCAGGAGCGCATGAGTTCGGGAGTCTAAACACTGCTCTCTCTCTCGATAGATAAACTATACATAAAAATAATACATAATAGTTAAGGTATCTCAATGCATCTTACATGTTCGGAGGTCCGGCCTCCAAAATAGACAACGTAAACAAGTAATAACTTACTCATAGAAATTTAATTTTGATGATCTTCATGTCACTTTGAAGTTAACAGTCTAGTTGGAAAATCTTATGAATCTTGAATGAACAAATAAAGTAGAAAATGTCTTTTGAACTAGCCAAGGAAGATAAATAAGAAAAGAGGGAAAGGTCTAAACAAAAGGAAATGGTTGCGAGACTTAACGATTTAAGTTGTTGCAGTGACATCTTCTCCCCCGGTCATATTGGATGGCTTAATCTTCTCACCTAGCAAGATATCTCTCTCTAAATACTAAGCTCCCTAGGATTTGTGCTCTCTCCTTCTCCCACATGTCAACATCATGATAGACCCCACTTAGTTCACTTTATTTATTAATTTATAGTTCATAGTTTTAAATTGAGTTTGAAAAACATTCTATTGGATATATATCCTCTCCTTCTCACATGTCCACATCATGATAGACCCAATTAGCTCACTTTATTTATTAATTTATAGTTCATAGTTTTAAATTGTGTTTGAAAATATTCTTCTAATAACTAAGCTCTCTAAAAATAGATCTCTCTAAATACTAAGCTCCCTAGGATTTGTGCCATCTCCTTCTCCCACATGTCAACATCATGATAGATCCCACTTAGCTCACTTTATTTATTAATTTATAGTTCATAGGTTTAAATTGAGTTTGAAAAAATTCTATTGGATATATATCCTCTCCTTCCCACGTGTCCACATCATGGTAGACCCCAATTAGCTCACTTTATTTATTAATTTATAGTTCATAGTTGTAAATTGTGTTTGAAAATATTCTTCTAATAACTAAGCTCTCTAAAAATAGAGCTTATTGGTTGCTCCATGTGTCAACTTTCTATTGGTTACATCAGATCCAGCTAGAAATAATATTATTTGTCCATTTAACTAAATACAAAATTTACTTTTCTATCTACTGCACACAACAGTGTCGCCCTCTCTTATATTTCAATAGCTGCTCTATTTTACAACATAGATCATTTGGGGCAAAAAATATTGGTCTAATAGCTACTGCCCTACATTTTGATGTAAATTTAGCAACAAAAAAATTGTCAAACAAAAAACACCAAGTGCGGCAAATATAAAAAACTTGATTGTGAGGGATTTGGCCTCGAATAATGTCGTCTCTCTCCTCCCGTGCGTGGCCACCAATGACTCCCTTTTGTAGCTCTGGCTGACGAGCCACCCGAAAGGCCCTCCTCACTTCCCCTTCCTCGGTTCCTCCTTATTCCTTGCAAGCATGAGAACGAGCGACATACGGCAGCTCTGCGTCTTGCTGCACCTCGACTAGCACCGCATCGCACGGCTCCTTCGCCTACACACTCCAGTTGTCGGGCTCGCCTCGTTAAGAGAATAACAAATTCAAGTTTGTTACTTTTGTATTATACAATTTATACCGCAGTTTTTTTTGCAACAAAACTAGGGACTTTATTACTTAATCATAGTTCTCTTACAATCATCTCGTAAGCTGTCAACTAAAAAATCTGGGCTCTCGGACAGCCAGCTTTCTGTCACATCTAGCTTACAAGAAGTTTGTTAGACCGATACGTGAAATATTTTTCCGAAGATGGTATGAATTTGTACCTAGTGATGTATCAGACACTAATTTTTACTCAGATCATGTCATGTATTGATAACCGTAATAATAACCTCGGGCGCAGCAAAGCGCGCCAACCTCTTCTAGTAACTTGTGTAATTCCGCAAACTTTTGCTGCTCACCCGTCATCAGATGCAGCGGAATTGTAATCCAATTTAAACTCGCAACACCACACACTTGAGTTGTAGTCCGTTGACCACAACCGTTTTCCCCAACTCCCATATGCCAATGGAACGACATATGATGCTTGAATTTTGGTAGTAATAAAAATGTCGTATCTATAAGGATTCAAGATGGACGTTTGTGCAGTTCAATAGAAGTTTTACAATAGCTAATCGTGGTCTCACCCTACTTCTGGGCGCACCCCAATCTATACTTCTTATAAATAAAAACCTGAATTAATATTTTTCTATCTCCACATGCAAGCTATCCACATCACTTGCTCTTTTAGCCAATCAATTGTCCATGTCATCCTACTAATATTCATTACTAATTATTTTCCATCTCTACATGAATGCAACCACATCATTTTTTTAGCCCATCAAATTTTCCACATCATTCTTTTTTGTCCGTACGAATGATAAGATACACCATGTCGTTATGTAGTTACTCAAGTAAATCATGTGCAAGTAGAACACCGAAATTAGTTTCGCTAGTAAATTTTTTGCTAATTATTTTCAATGATGAAATCATATGGCTATTATTCGAAATTATAGTTATTCTAGATGTATCCACTCAAAGAATATAAATATTATGCGACACCATCAACTCGTTGATATAATCTTATCTATATTAATAAGATACACCCCTAATCATAACGATCTTTAAATTATAAAATACACATACATTCCATGTCTACAAAATTTAGCCTCTTTACTGCCATGACTAACTAAATCTAGCATATTTCCTTAATCAAAATCAGGTTTTATAAATGGTATCCGCTGCAACACGCGGGGTGTCGTTCTAGTGTCAGATATATAGGAGGGGGCAACAACAACACAATAACATGACTCACATACTCTAGTATGAATCAAACTAATAAAAACGTGATGCACATTTTTAGGCGTGCTCCTTGTTGGATACCCTTGGTGCAACCTGTGATGTGTTGGCCTCCCTATCCTCTCTCTCGTGCTATATGGATGATGGGCATCAACATAGGATGATCCTTGCATATTCTCTTCTCCTCCATGCGCCACACTATCCTCAGCCTCAAATCTGATCAGAAAAAAGATGTAAATACTTAGTGTTATAAATTTCTCATTAATAAAATATCATATTCAGCCATGGTGGATTCACTTCTTGTTCGTTAGCTGTCACGTGATCTTGTAATTTGTCCAATGGCATTTCTCTCGGCATATCTTAAACCGCTACCATGTCATTAAAAAAATATGGTAAAGAGACAGGGTTTTCCTTATCATCCACCCCCCTTGAAAAGGCGTCAACCTCACGATGCAAGGTTTTCTCCATCGGTGCCAAATCAGCAACACTGAGAGTAATACTGATGTCGATGTCATCTCTAGAACGGTCTATCTAATAAACATTATCATTGATCATGGCCAGCACTTTGAATGGTCCATCACCTCTAGGCAGCAACTTAAAGTTGCGTCGTTCGACTAATTGTCCTTATAATTTTGGCTACACCATGTCGCCCCGCTGAAAACCACTTTTTTTCTCTTCATGTTGTATTTTCTGCATCGTACTTGCCTTTCTTCTCAGTTACTTATTGCATTTTCACATGTATCCTTTTCAAAATAATCATCACGCTCAGATTCCTCCATATTCATTATTTCTTAATGACTTTGAAACTATAGACCACACATCAAATGGACACAGCTGCATTTTAGGGTGCACCACCATATTATATGAAAATTACATATGTGGAAAGCAGTCCTCTCACGCAACGCAATATTTTCGTGATCATGGATTGTAGCAAAGTGGATAATGTAAATTTCAGCAGCTATGTTTGACCATTGTTTGTGGATGACACGTAAACAACAACTTCATTCCCGGCTTCCCGCATAGCGTCTTCCAAAACTAACCAGTGAAACTCACATAGTGATGAGAAACAATCGTTTTTGACACGTCGTGTAGCCTCATGATTTCATTGAAAAATAGATCGGCGGAATCTTTTCTCTTGTGTCAATCAAATAATTGTGCCATCTTAGAAAAATGATCCATCACCAAAAATATAGAATAATATCCTATCGTGTCCCTAGGAGATCATAAAACGTTAATATCAACCGAGAAGCCGTTGACACGGAAAGAAGGGTATACGAAATCTCACCGTACTTCAGAAATACCAAATTAGGATGGTGCCCTACATACGCTTCAGAGTTCATGATATAACATTGTACTTGATGGCGTGGCAAGTGGTGCATACATACGTTTAGAGTTTATGATACAACATTGTACTTGATGACATGGCAAGTTGCAGACCCTATGTCTCAGTTAACGTAGGGTTCTAGATGTGCATTTTGTTTTTGCAAAAGGCTCCCCAGACTTTGAGGATGCCGCAAAAACAATCCACCCGTCCCCTCTCCATAGAGAGGCGAGGTGGCGCCATGTTCAACCATAAAATCCACAGAAAATAAGATAGCCTATGTATTTATCGAAAAACTCAAATGTAGCTCGGGCTATATGTAGCCTGTTTTTTCAAAAAATTCGAATCTGCTCCTTTTTTCTAAAAATTCTCAAAAAAATCCTGCACGCAGATAATGTTTAGATCTACATCTTTGCAAATTTTTACTGACAGATCCGTCGTATTTTCGGCTGGGGAAAAAAGACAAATGCTCAGGTCCAGATCTGCAAAAGTAAACTGTATGAAAATTCGAATTTTTCCCAGTTTTGTCATTTTTCTGTAGGTCAGAGAATTCCGAATTTTGAGTTGAAACTTTATGTAGTGGTAGATCTCGACTTTATCTACATCCATGATTTTTTCTAGAATATTTTGAATAAAAAAAATAGATTCGAATTTTGGAAAAAAAAGGGCTACATATAGCCCGGGCTACATTTCACCACTCTCATGTATTGATTCCCTTTTTAATTAAACTTGCACGACAGGGCTTTAGGAGATCAGTTGGCCGTTCTTAGCATAGAACATAGATGACATAGCAATCATTACACAAAATCATGTACTATTTTTAAAGGAAAAAAATCATGTACTACCTGATAAAATGAGAATTCGGACTTCAGTATATCTGCAAAACTGAACGCACTGCCCGCAACAGATAGGACTGTGCAGCATGTTCCACGGGAACTTTTTGAGCATGTGTAGTCGCTAAAATACCTCTAGGTCCAGAAATTACTCAAAGTCTGTCAGAACTCAAAATCGTGTGTAGCGGAACTTGCAGAAAAGATCTCCGTACATATATACAATGTTCCTCTAGTTTAGTCTGGACATATTTCAGGCACAAACAGGATGGCTTACCCTCTATGGTCAAGCTGAAATCCAGTTGATGGTTACTCGTATAATACAGACCCAGTAATAAACCTATGGTTCAGTACAGCCTCAGCAATTGGTCGCTTACGGTAATCTGGATTAAGCATTGCCTACAGACAAGAAATCAGAGTCAGTATCCTTGCTGAGGATGTAAGGAACCGAAAGTAGATTTACGAAATGCACATTTAATATTTTTTCCAACCGGGCTTCCACCCCTTTCCATCTTCATTAAACGGAAAGAAACCAGTTTGATTACAACTAAGAAAGGGGGGGAGAAAAGAGGAAGCAGGTTGGTGCAGTTACAAGAAATGCACATTTAATATACTAGTAAGCATGCATATCAGCATATGTATTCCAGTAACATGCATCATCTGCAGCAGAAGAAGGTTTGTGAACAGACAAAATTAACTACGCATGATAGAGGCAAACCTGCAGCAATTCCCATCCGGCACCATCACCTAAATCTAGAAATTTTACAGCTTCCGACAATTGATCATCTTCCAGACAGTACCTATGTGGATTCATGAAATAGATAAGTCGTGCCTACTGATGCAGAATATCAGAAATAACAACTAATGATTAGGTAAAAAATAAAAAGCAAAACAAGATTTAGTCAGCTGAATATGGAGCACAAAAAAATCCAAATATTGAAGGTTTAAACCCTGTAAGTTATGTTTTGTTCTAGAAATTCGTACTCTCTTGCAGCATAAATGTCCAGACGGAAGGTATTCTCCAAAAGTCTCTGAAAAATAAATCAGTACTCTGTTGGATATCAGAGTGCAAGAGGAAAATAGCATTTCTCTTATGAACATCAAGCTAAATTGCAACAATAACCTGCAAGGAAATGCCGTCCATGATGCCTGCTTTACAAAACGGAATAAATGCCATGTATGCAAGAAGCAACCCAGCTCCATATCTGTTTTATTTTTTTCCAGTAACAAGTATATGTGAGAGACTATCATTTTTTTTTCACTCAAAAAGAAGAAAAAAATACTTGCATGTCATCAGCTACTCCAAAAGCTCGCTTCTCCAAAGGAGTTGATGCTCCAGCAGCAGATGCTCGACGCCATAGACCATCTGACAATGCTCCAACCCCAAGAGATGATAACCTGTCTTTGTAAAATATATCCGTTCTCTAAGAAGTTTATCATCGATAGAAGAAAATGTAGCAAGGACTGAGCATGTACCCGATATCTACAGAAAACGCCAAATCACGGAGCTTCGGAACTAAATCATATCCATTTTTCTCTTCAACAGTGCTAAATAACAGAAAGTTACACCAAGTAGTAATAAATTAGAGAATGAGTAATAAACTGTGGAATAGACAGTAGAGAAGGATAATGCAAAATACTTGAGAACAATAGAGGAAGGACCAAGGCTTTGGTGCAGTCTATCATGATTGTGCATGTGGACAAGGCCACACATAGCTCCATTAAGCATCTTAAGAACAAAATATCTCCTTATTGCTAACTTGTTTTTACGATCATAGGGATTCCAGTAATTAGGTCTCTCCCTCAACTCCATTTCACTGGTTGCTTTTGCATAGTCTGCAGCGCTATATCTCCCATCATCGCAGAAGGCAAGCCACTATATAATTTTTTTTATCAGTCTCATATCATTATGTGGATTGCCTATTATTAGCTGAGAAAGTTACGTGGTAGACCTGCTCTCCAGTAGCAGTCTCAAAGGCTCCTAGCAGAAACTGAATGTTCTCGCAGACACCCATTGTATCTGTCTGTAAGCAGAAGACAAGGAAAACAGTTTTGGGGATTGTCATGCCTGAAATACTCATTAAGATTTGCAATTTAAAATTCTTTGATATTTCACGATTTAACTGACCTGAAGAAAAGCATGAGTTCTCAGCTCATTCAATGCCATCAAATTATCTTCAGAAGCACCAGCAATGGCTCCAGGGTATACCTTGTTTCAAAACCCATGTCTTAGCATATATGAGATCGTAAAAGGGATTAATAAATCTGGGAGAGGTAGAAACTAACACCATCAGATGAACAAAAATTTGAAAGTCTCGAATTTGGAAGTATTGGGCCTACCACAAATTATCCTGTCAATGTACTGTTGCATAAATGGGTCATACTAGCCTATCATAGCACAAGACTGGCCTTAAAATTATTATGTGTCATGTCATACAATTTAATTACTATGAACAAGTACAATTCATCGACGCATGGATGACCCGGTTATCCATATATTACAACTATTAGTATTGCAGAACTGCGTGTCACCAGATTTTGTAGATTGAAAATGTGGGTGCTATACCTTAAATACAGTTTGTGTGCCTCTCAATGGACCTTGAACCACTCTTCCCTCGTAGAGTCTGCAATAGACTACGATGCATGAATAGTATCAGCAAACCTTTTCTAAGAAATGATATACATCAACAACATCTGAGATAGAAGGAAATAACCTAATCTTCACTTCTCCTTCTCCAACATCTTGGACTCTTAATCGCTCAATTTCTTCTGGTGAATATCCAAGACTAAGGTCTTGAATACCAGCAATATTTGGAAGCCCTCCAGATTGAGAAGATGAATAACTGCTCGACATGAAAGAGTGTCAGAAATGGCGACGAATACACAAAAATCATCGTTTAGGTTCTGTACGGCCAGAAATATCTGAGGATCCTTGTAACCACTCGATAAATAAGAGGTACCCGAATATTAGATGCAGCGTGCATGGTCTCAAGGCATAATAATTGTACAAAGTTTTCTGGGAATTTTCTGGTAAGAGATAAGCAACCTCGACGGCTGAACAGAGACACATTGAACCTCCTACTTGTTCTATGATACCGCTGGTCATATCTACTGAACTGTGAACTGTCTCCACGAGATACTCCTACATGTTATATGAGTCTACTGGTCATCTCAACTGAATTTATCCGTAGTGTCCTAACCTAACAAAGCAAAGGTAAATCGGTAAATGTCAAAACCACAGACTGACAGACTATCCTACATAACTTCACCACGTTCTCACACTATCACCGCAAGAAGCAAGAATTTCAGACCACAAGATTTTTTCTCCACAGAAATGAGCCCTTAGTATCCGGTGATTTCTGCTGGATTCAACTACTAAATTAACCTAAGCAAATGGCCAGAAAACAGTAGGAATGCTCGAACCAAATCCACTCCCGCACACAGCCCTACCGTCCCAAGTTTTGACTCAAATCAGAAGGTAAGCACATCTATTCGCTCTGAAAGGAAACGGGGAGGGGCCGCGGACCTAGAAACGCTGACCTTGTGATGTTCATGAAGCCGTAGCTACCCAATAACCTGCCCACCTCGAAGTACGCGGGGTTGGTCATCAACCGCGCCGAAATCGGCTGCGGAGATCGCCGTCGAGTCCGCCGGCGACATACGCCAGGCCACGGCGAGGAGAGGTAGCGCGCGGGAAGAGCCTTCAGCATCGCTACCGAGGCAGTTCGTCGCCTGAAACTTGTCGACGGTGTCTCTGCTCTGGGGATAAACAGCTAAAGCCTCCCAGGTTCCCAGCCGCAGAGCCAACTTCCTTTTTTTTTCTTCTGGAGACGCCGGAGAAATCGCAAGCGCTATTTCTCGCGCCCAGCGAGCGCCTGCACGATCTCCCCGTAAGATTGCATCCCATTGACCAGCCCATTTAGGGTGTGTTCCTTTTTCGGATGGATGGAACGGAATGGAACGGTTCCATTCCACTAAAATGGAATGTCACGGTTCTATTCCTTTCCGGTGTTTGGTTTCGACAAAATGAGATGGAATGGAATGGTTCCCTATTTAATTAGCAATAATTGAGGATTAGCAATTCAATTAGCACCTAAACCATTAATAAAAACGAATTTAGCCTAATTTAGGATTAGGGGCCGGCCACCGGCCACTGCCACCCGTCCCTGCTCCGCCCGGCCCTGCCCCCGTCGCGGCCATGCGCATGGCCTGGCCGAGGCCGTAGCTTCGTCGCTGCTTGGCCACTGCCTGGATTCCGCGCCGTCCTGGTCGCCGCCTGCAGCCGTCGAGCACGGAGGAGGGTGGGAGGGCGGCGAGCTCTGTCGCGCCCTGGCGACCTCCGGCCGCTCCCGCCTGCCGCCGCCTCGGGAGCTCGGCGCTCGCCTGCCGTCTTGGGAGCTCGACGCTCGCCGGCCGCGTTGGGAGGTCGCCGCTCTCCGCCGCCGGTCCATGGCCGCCTCAGGAGGTCGCGGCCGCCCTGCTAGTCCGGCCACCGCTGCCGTGCTGCCCATCGAGAGAGAGGGAGGAGAGAGAGCCAGAGAAAGACGATGCGGGTTAGTCTAATTTTTTTGTTTAGCGCCCGTTCCTCTCGGTTCCACTCGGTCCGGCCGATTTGGCCGGACGGGTTGGTTCCGCATCTGCACCGAATATTCCACTTCGAGGAATGACTCGGTTCTATTCTACTGCAAAGACGAACATGGGAATGAGTTCCAGGGATGGAACGGTTCCGTTCCATTCCAGCTGGTTCCAAAAACGAACAGACCCTTAGGCTGTAGGGACTGAACTAGCTTGACCGCGTTTTTTTCCTTTTTTCTTTTCCTTTTTGTGTGGATATTATTTGTTCATATTTAAATTATCGTCTGTTTTTTTGGAAATAGGAAATATATTTTTTGGTATTGTGAGTAATTTTCTCTTCACTAGTATTTTTGGTTCACTACTCTTTTCTGTTCAGCCAAACTTTAGTTCCTTTTCAGTTCATTATTATTTTCGGTTCACTGGCATTTTTGGTTCAACCGCTTTTTCCTTTTGAAAGTAGTTCATGTTGAAATTTTTGCATTTTGTAAAATTTAAAAAATATTCATATTTAATATGATTCATATTTTAAAAAATCATTTTGCAAATGTTTTAGATTTTGATTTTTTGATGGAATGTGCCATCAAGTAGGTAATTTGGACATCACATGCATCAGCCATTCATGAACTGGCTTCTTCCCTTGTACCCCCACTACACAAATAGCCCTAAGCGACCCTGTCTATAAAATGGGCAAATTTCAAAAATATTCCGATTTAATAACAAAAAAGAGAAAAAAATCATGAATTTAGAAAAACTTCATGTGCAAAAAACAATTATTCATATATTTATCTGAAGACTAAGAATGAAAAAGATAACATATAAAATAGAGGGAAAGAAAAAAGAAACAAAAATGCAAATAAAAATAACTAAAAAAAGAAATAGAACAATGAAAAAGAGAAAAATGGTTCGACTCACGCGAGGTTGTGTTGAGCACAATCCCGTGCAAGGACTTGCGTTGTGCAGGCGAGTCCGATCGCTCGACTCACTATAAGCGAGCTATAGTGGACCCCGGGCAAATAACCAAAAGCATTGGAAGGATGTGTCGGGGACAACGAGCCGCGAGGCCCTGGTTATCACATTCCTCGAGCGCATGTAGGGGGTGCACCTCTAGGCGTTCCCTATATAATACATGTTTTGCAACCCGGGAGCAACGCCCACACATAGCGGGAGTGGGTTGGCCTAGTTAGGTGAGCTACATTTCCGTCTTTTCCCCTTCTTTTCTTTTTATTTCATATTTATTTTTCTTTCTCTATTTAAACTACATACCTTTTATTTCATTTTAGTCTTTTTCATGTTCTTCTACTTTTTATCGAAAATACATTATTGTTTATTTTTATGTGTAATGCGTGTATTTATTTTTGAACATGTAGACATTTGCTTCGATCAGCTTGAAGTTTTTGGACCCCGTGAACAATTTATTATGAACTATGTGAATATTCAAACATGTGAATAATTATTTTGAAATGTACGATTTTTCTTGAAATGTGTGATTTTTTTTGAACCCGTGAAACATTTTTCTAATTATACAAATATTTTAAAATTCATGAATAATTATTTATCTAATACATGAACAATGTTTTTAACTCGCAAACAATATATGTGAACTACAGGAGTATTTATTCCTGATACGAACATTTTTAAAAATCTATAAAAGAATCTTCTCTAACTTTATAAATACATATCTAGAAAAATGTGTTTAATTTTGTATACTTATATATAACAAGTGATGTGAAGACAAAAATTTATAAAGGAAAAACAAACACAAACAAAAAAAAGCCTATACAACCCGAGTGATCTCCCGCTCGTAGCTCGGCCGATTCTTCGCTCAGAATCACTTCAGTTGGGACGAGGCGGCAAGAGGGGCCCATTCAAGTGTGCAAGAGTAATTTGCCATAAGCCTAGTGAGATGGGGCGCTTGTGACATTTAGTTTGACCGCGAACACGTTTCGGTTGTATCGGGGGATCACTCAATCGTCAGGTATTTGTAAGACCGAGAAGCCGGTTGTTTACCCATGCAAGATAGGACTGACAAAAGAGAAGTTTTTGTTTACTTTGATATTAGGTATAGATTTATAGAATACATATATATAAAAAAAAACACATACAACACATGCATAAGCAATAACTAATAAGCCACACATGGTGTTTCAGGGAAAGGGGTCCCCTTTAAAGTTCATAACGATCCCCACCTATTCCCATGCTCCCATTTTATTGCTTAGGTGATGTTCTCTCTATCATTATGTTCCATGTGATTTTACTCGCCAGAAACAACAAGCAATCAAATATAAAGAAAGAATGTAAAGAAACAAAGGGAAAGGAGAAGAAAAGGTTACATCGCATTAGCAAAAGCAAACCGCTTTAGAATGCATAATCAAAGCCCGGTGGTGCATGATTCTTCAAAAAGGCAAATATGATGCTGGTAGTAGTGGTAGGCTACTGAATGATCCAGTGCTTACGTCACGATGATGCCATGCAGTATATATCCATGGCACAGATCATAAACTCTATAATAATCGCAAGAAATATATAAAAATTTACAAACTTAACCAAAGACATAGAGCTATAGGCTATTCATTCATATAGCACTTTGCACTGGCTCTTCATCGGTAGAGCAGTGTTGGATACATATGACAGTACACTTTGTTAAACTGTTTAAAAATGTAGAGGTAATTGTGTTTTACTAGTTGGCCTTGCATTGACTTAACTTCATTCCTTCGATTTGTATGTGCATTTTAACTAAGCTACTCTTTTTTTTTTTGAACAAGAAGCTAATTCTCCAACACCACAATCAGATAAACTTCTTCATGTTGTATCAGTTGATCTTATGCGTGCATCCCATTAGATCTCTGTGGATCTCAACTTTCTATTCGGTATCGGAGGCTTGCTGATCCGATCTCGGCTGCAAGCAGCTGGAGGATACCGGTTCTCCCTCCGTCTCGTAGGGTGGGGCCGGATAACCTATCTGGTCGGGTGGGCCCACCAGGCCTGGATTTCCTCCGTGGGCCCCCACAGGCCGAGTTCCTTCTCCAAATCCTCCAACCACCACTCTTTTCCCTCCTCTTCTTGACTGGCATTAGTCGTACATGGTACTGTTGCATCGCCTTGTAGCCGCTCGAACTCGTCATCGATGATGCTCCAAATGTCCATGTCCATGTCCATGTCGATCTCCGGCAGCTCGAGCAGCTCCTCCACTCCGTCGCCGGCGGCGCACGTCGTCAGGGAGGACGACGAACACGAAGACGTCGTTGGCATTGGCGCCATCTCCTTAGGCTCGTCAACCAACATGTCCAAGAAGTCAATATCTGGCTCGAGCTCTAGAGGGGAAGGTACATCGGTCATATGGGGCTCAGTGCTCGTGCCGCACTGCTCGCCGGCATCATGGTCGCCGTTGGATATCGTCGTCGTCGAGTACACCGAAGACAACGAAGGGACCGGCGTGTCGGAGTCTCCATCGCCCGCTTCACCATTGTTCTCTTCATTCGCTTGCTTCTTCTCCCTCTGCGACACCTTCTTCTTGAGGTGCGTGTTCCAGACGTTCTTGATCTCGTTGTCCGTCCTCCCGGGCAGGCACGCCGCGATCTTGGACCACCTGAACAAATCGAACATTCGGATCAGAACACCAGTACGTACTCTGCAGGATCAACTACAGCACACAGTCACACCATAATTTACAGATATCGACTTTCCATTGAGGGTGATATGGTGCCCGCTGCTGCTGTTCAGAGTCTTATTTCCAGGATGTGTTACTCGGCTCAGTGGACATGGGAGGCTTTGCCTCATGGCGATGATGCTTTTATCATTGGTTTTCCGTCGGCTGAGGATCTTCACAGGGTAGACGGGATTAAGCTGAATATTCCGTCTTATAATTCTCAGGCCACTATTTCAGTTTGGAGGTCCAACGATGATGTTGTCCCAACTAGAGTGCTTGAGAAGGTGTGGGTTCATGTGCAGGGCGTTCCATACGCACTGAGACACTTTCTTGGCTTTTGGGCGGTGGGTTCTCTCATTGGGACGACACTTGACGCGGATCTTGTCACCTATCGGAGCCGTGGTATTGTCCGCATTCTATTGGGCATGTTGGACTCGACAGTGCTGGAAAAGCGCACTGGAGTGGATGGCCCGTATGTTGGGGCCTCGTGTGTGGTGAGACTCAAGGAGTTTGGGTTCTATTTCAGTCGTGAGCCGGAGGATTTTGTTCTACTTTGTTCCTTTCTTTTGGCGTCAAAAGGGTGATGATGCCGAGGATGAGGAGGGTAATGAGCATGGCATGGAGGGATCTACGGGTCAGGAAAACACCTTTGGTTCACTCTCCAACAACATGGACGTTGATGGTAGTACATCGTCTGAGACTCCGAGTGGTAACAAGGATGCTGCACCCGGTGATTTTGTTGGTTCTGTGATGGCTATTACTCCGTATAATGCGAGCCCTAGCACTCCGAGAGGTCGGGAGATTGTGGAGTTGATCCGCCGTTCTTCGCCGAGCCTGCTGCGCCACTCGCCGGAGCCATCGTCGCCGTTCGTCACTGCTGGGGGCGGAGCTACTGCCCATGTTGGACTGCCTTCGGGTGGACTTGTTGGCGTGGGCGCCGCTGCTCCTGGCGATTGCTCGCTGGCTGGGGGTGGAGGCTCCGACCCATGGCCGGCTGACGGTAGCCCGCCAGCAGCCACAGCCGCGGCTGGGTTGGGCCACGCTGCGCCAGGCGTCAGACGGGCTGGAGAGCCTCCGCTGGCTGGGCTGGGCCGGGAGGGGGCTGCTACATCGACCTTGCCTCCCCTGGCCACTCCGCATGTGCTGGCAGCTCCTAGCGGGCCTGAGGCGTCGGATTTCGGCCCTGCTACGAAGCAGTTGGCTGACAGCGAGGGGTCGGTCTCCAAGGGGGCTTCTTCTTCGCCACAGCCCCCGGTGGATGGACTGACCTCCATCGTTGTTTCGATGAGTGAGGCCTCGACTCCGCCACAGGCTCACTCGTCTCACGCGACTCTGTCCGATGTTGTGGTGATGGCTGGGAAGGCTGCTACCTCGCCCATGCCGTCCCAAGCCATTACCACTCCGAGGGCCACGCGTGCGGACGGAGGCACCGTCATGCCATCCACCCCTCCGGTTCGTCGCAGCGGTAGGTTCGGGATGGATGTCGATGGTGCTTCCGTCACGGATGAGGACTCCATGATGAAGGCCATGCGTCGCAAGGCGACGCGTAACTTGGACTTTTCTGGTATGGATTCGAATTCGAAATCTTTCCTGTCTTTTTTGCCGCATTCCATTCATTCTAAACTGAGTAGTGTAGGTTTTAAATTAGGTAATAATCTTTCTCAAGTTCATGTTTCAACTAATGTCTTGAGACATATGGAATTTGACCGTCTCACGGTTATTCCTAAAGTCTCGACTGGGTTGTCAGCCACCTATGATGGTGAGGAGGAAGCGATTGCCACATCAGATGGTCAGCTTCTTTCTCATCTAATTGGTGAAGTGTTGGATGGCGGTTTGGATGATGACGGCTTGAGTTCATTATATGAGCTAAAAGCATCCGGTCGGAAATCCAAATCTTCAGCCAATAAGTCCCGGAAACGGAACAAGTTATCCAAATCCCCCATGGTTTCCCGATGAATGGCATGTTCAAAATAGCAGAGGTCTTGGTGACTTGGCTAAACACTTGCACTTCGCTGATTGTATTCGGGACCATAATTTGGATTTCTTAGCTATTTCTGAGACGGTAGACGAGTTCTCACAATCTCTTTTGAACCGAATTTCGGGCGGTATAGAGTTTGAGTGGTACTCACGCCCTCCTAATGGACGCTCCGGAGGCATTTTACTAGGCGTCAGGACTGACACCATGGAAGTGTTGGATGTTACGGAAGGCAATTTTCATATCAAAATGCACATCCGTAATAAATCCGATAATTTCATTTGGAGTCTTGTCGCCGTGTATGGGCCGGCCAGGAAGCGTCTAAGACTTCTTTTCTCTGTGAATTGGTAAATCTAGCAAAAGATAACCCACACCCCATATCATTGGTGGGGATTTCAACCTGCTACGGTTTCCGTTCGAGAAAAGTAAGGGTCGGTTCGACAACCGTTGGCCTCTTTTATTCAATGCAGTCATTGACAGCTTGAACTTAAGAGAGATCACGATGGTGGGGAGACAGTTCACCTGGGCTAATTCCTCCCTGAACCCACATACGAGAAACTAGACCGTGTACTGATGGATTCTGATTGGGAAGCTAGGTTCCCATTGGTGTCGGTACGGGCTCTAGAACGTATTGAGGGTTTGTCGGATCATGCTCCCATTCTTTTGACCACTGGAGTGCCTAGACCGCAGTGTAAACCACGGTTCAAGTTTGAGCTTGGTTGGTTACACCGTGAGGGCTTCCATGACATGGTTAAAAGAATCTGGGATTTACCGGTAGCGGGTGATACGCCTATCCAGCGGTGGAACAATAAGATACGTGCTTTACGTACTCACCTCGTTGGTTGGGCTCGTCACACTACTGGTTACTTAAAAAGAAAAGTACGACTTTCCTCGATAATCGATGCTCTAGAAGCATTAGCAGAAGTTCGTTACTATCCGCGCAAGAAATTGAGCTAAAGAGCCAATCAAATGCACAGATAGCGAAACTACTGCGTGAGGAGGAGTTAAAATGGTATCAACGTTCTAAAGCTCAATTCATTCTAGAAGGGGACTCGAATACTCGCTATTTCCATAGTATTGCCAATGGCAGACACAGGAAAAAGCGTATTCATTCTCTGGTCCAGGATGAAGGAACGATTGAGGGCCATCAACAACTAAAGTCGTATATTACAAATTACTATAAAGGCCTGTTCGGTGACCCTGAGGAGGGAATTTCACTTGGATGAGTCCCGAACAGAGGATATACCCCAGGTTTCAGAGGAGGAAAATAGCCTACTTACTAAACCCTATTCAGAGGAGGAAGTGAGAAAGCAGTTTTCCAAATGAAACATAATTCAGCCCTGGTCCTGATGGATTCCTGCTGAGTTCTACCAGAACTTTTGGGATGTTATCAAGGCCGATTTGCTTCAGTTGTTCGCTTGTCTTCACAATGGACAACTAGAGTTGTTTCGTCTCAATTTTGGTGAGATAATTTTGTTACCTAAGGTTAACGAGGCAGAAAGGATCCAGCAGTTTAGACCTATATGCCTCCTTAACGTTAGTTTTAAAATATTCACCAAAGCGGCTACGATTCGACTGAACACTGTGGCAGATCATGTGGTTCGCCGTCTCAGACGGCTTTTATGCAAGGTCGCAACATCCTTGATGGAGTCGCGGTCCTACATGAAACAGTCCACGAACTACATAGGAAAAAGTTGAACGGGGTAATCCTGAAAATTGATTTCGAGAAAGCCTATGATAAAGTGAAGTGGTCTTTCATCCAGCAAACTCTCAGGATGAAAGGCTTTTCCTCTGAGTGGCGCGCGTTAATTAATAGCTTTGTTTCCGGAGGAAGTGTAGCCATTAAGGTCAATGATGACACTGGCAATACTTCCAAACGAAAAAAGGCCTCCGACAGGGTGACCCGCTATCGCCAATACTATTTAACATAGTGGCGGATATGCTGGCAATCCTGATCGAACGCGCTAAAACTGAGGGTCAGATTGAAGGAGTGATTCCACATCTTGTCGATGGTGGACTATCGATTCTTCAATATGCCGACGATACAATCCTTTTTATGGAACATGATATCGAAAAAGCTCGTAACCTTAAGTTGATTTTGTCAGCTTTCGAGCAACTTTCGGGTCTTAAGATAAATTTCCATAAAAGTGAATTGTTTTGCTTTGGCGAGGCCCAAGAGAACGCCGCCTTGTATGCCGAGCTTTTTGGCTGTGAGCAAGGACAATTTCCTATCAACTATTTGGGTATCCCGATTCATTATCGGAGACTTACAAATGCTGAATGGAAAAGGGTGGAGGAAAGGCTTCAATTACGTTTAAATAGCTGGAAAGGCAAACTCCTATCTCTGGGTGGAAGATTGGTTCTCATAAACTCGGTACTACGAACATGGTACTGTATATGATTTCATTCTTCCAACTGCCAAAAGGGGTCTTAAAACGATTGGATTATTTCCGATCTAGATTCTTTTGGCAAGGGGATTGTGAGAAGAAAAAATATCGACTGACTAAATGGAGTGTGGTTTGCTGCCCTAAAGACCAAGGAGGGCTCGGAGTTCATGACCTTGAGGTCAAGAACAGAGCGCTGCTAGGTAAATGGCTATTTAAACTTCTTTCTGAAGATGGAGTTTGGCAAACCCTCCTTAGGAGAAAATATGTCGGAGATCAAGCTGTTTCCCAGGTTCTTTGGAAACCTGGTGATTCACACTTCTGGGCAGGCCTCATGGCTACAAAGAAGTTCTTTTTTCCACATGGATCTTTCTCAATTAGGGATGGATCGGAAATTCGTTCTGGGAGGATATTTGGCTTGGCCAATCTACCCTCAAAGAACAATATCCGGCTCTATATTCTATTGTACGAAACAAAAGTGACACGATCGCGAAGGTGTGGGGACTTACCCACCAGATGTTTCGTTCAGAAGAAGTTTACTTGGAAAAGACAAGCATCTTGGAATGCTCTGCTCATCCGATTGGATTCAATCCAACTATCGGAAGGTCCAGATAAATTTCAATGGAATCTACAAAGAATGGTAAATTCTCGGTTGATTCTATGTATAGAGCTCTAATTCTTCCCGAAATTCCAGTCGATAGCATAATAATAACAAACTTTGGAAGATGAAGATACCGCTAAAAACTAAAGTGTTTGCGTGGTATTTACGTCGAGGAGTAATCTCACCAAAGATAACCTTGCCAAACGCAATTGGCACGGAAGTAAAAAGTGTGTCTTCTGTCAACACGACGAGACCATTACACACTTTTCTTCCAGTGCGAGTTCGCGAGGTCTATATGGTCAGCCATCCAGATAGGTTCTACCTTACATCCACCAAGTAGTGTTGCTAACATTTTTGGCAACTGGTTAAACGGAGTGGATCCTAGGTTCAAACTATTCAGTAGGGTGGGCGCGATTGCTGTTATATGGTCGCTATGGCTATGTAGAAATGACAAGGTTTTTAATGACAAAAATGATTCTCTTATGCAGGTTATTTACCGGTGCACTGCGACGTTACGAGCATGGTCGCCCCTACAGCGTGTGGAGCACCGAGACCTATTTTTGGAGGTGGCGTCGAGACTGGAGGCTGCAGCCAGGGAGTTATTCTCCCGGCATGGGTGGCAACATAGACTCCGGATAGACCTACCAGCTTCTTAGGCGGATCCACACTTTCTCATTTTGATATGTAATTCGCCTTTTTACTTTTTGTTACCGAATTGAGTGTGGGTGAACTGATGGCTGTGTGCATCTTAGCTATGCAGAGGCCGGGTGTAATGCTTAAACCTTTTAAGTGATAAAAGACCTTTATCCAAAAAAAAATGCAAATTAAAGCTTACTTGTTGCCGAGCAAGGCGTGCATCTTGATGACGGTCTCCTCCTCGTCGTCGGTGAAGTTGCCGCGCCTGAGGTCCGGGCGCAAGTAGTTGATCCACCGCAGCCGGCAGCTCTTCCCGCACCGGAGCAAGCCTGCCTGCCTGGGGAGGGCGCGCCAGTTCGAGTGGCCGTGCTTCTGAATGTAGGCGATGAGTCGCATGTCCTCCTGCGGCGTCCACGAGCCCCTGTTCAGCCCCACCTTGGCGCAGCACGGTGCCCTGCCTCGCCCCATATTACCTCACCCTGACCACTCTAATTTGATCTGCTAAAGCTTCCAAGTCCAGGAACTGGTTAAGCATGGATCGGGGAGCGACACAGGTATATATGCGCACGCAAAGGACGCATGCACTGTGATACTGGTGATGACAATCCCAGCAGTTCCCAGACCCTACCTCCTCCTCCTACCTCTCAGACTATTGTGTTTACCTACCAAACCCCTGTCCCAGGAGAGCAAAATGTCACTCCCTCCAGCTTCTGGGGCCGGCCGGCCGGTGATCCCTCCGTGGCTCAGGGTTTCTCTCACATCTCATCGATCATGCGTTGCAGGGTCTACTCGCTGCGCTGTTGTTAATCAGCAAGTGCGCTCATCCTGTCCTGCCGGTGGCACATACATCCAGTGAGCTTACACGTATACTTGCTTTAAAAATACTACTAAATCAGAGTGATGATTTTTGCACCCCAAAAGTTCGAGGGAACTTTCTGGAGTGGCTGAGGAAATTACTAACTATATAAAAGCCGGCCGGATCCGCGATCGATCTACTATGCTTAGCAACAGTAGGTACTGTTCACTGCTACAGTATTCACCAGTGTTTTGATCCACGCCGTTCGTCACTGATCGGACGGTCCACAGGCCACGTCCGTCACACTTTTGCAAAAAACCCCTTCCCAAACCCACAAAACAGACCCGCAATCCACAATTCCACGCGGAGAAGGACCTACACGCAAATATGACAAACCCGAAGGACATTTCTAAAAAAACACCCAGAGCGCCCCCTCCCCTCCTTCTTCTCCCGCGACGCCGGAGTCGCCGCGCCGTCGCGCACGCGCACCCTCGCCGCTCCGGTGCTCCCCGTCCAGATCGACGGACACGGCGGTCTCCGTCGTCCGCGCCTCCGCCTCCTCACTGAGCTTCGCGTCCCGGAACGCTGCCACCTCGCCGGAATCGTCGCCGAAGCGCTCGCCGTCCTCCGCCGCGTCTGGATGCCGCCGGCGCCGCTCCGGCGACCAAATCCGAGCGGCGCCGCTACCTGCGGCCACTCCGCGGCGAGCCGCTTCCAGCGCGTCCAGCCGCGCATCCCGGGACGCGCTGGATCGACGCCGGCGACGTCAGCGCCGCCGCGGCAGCTCCGGCCTTCGCTCGCGCGTCCCCTCCCAGTGGGCCTGGGCCGAGCAGCTGGGCCGCGTACTGGGCCGGCCTGGCTGCTGCGCAACTGGGTCGGCCCTTTTCATTTTCCCCCTTTTCTTTTTTTCCTTTTTCCGAAATCTTTTAAACCTTTTCAAATACAAAGTAAATAATTTTCATATCTACACAACATTAAAATGTAGAGATTTTCGAATATGAATTGTACCACACAAAAACACTATATACAAATTTGAATGCTTCAAAATTTAGCATTCCAAATTTAACTATGTGGCCACCTTTTGTAAAATCCATATCCGCACAATATTAAAATGTAGAGATTTCCGAATATAAATTGTACCACAAAAAAAAGAGTACATACAAATTTTAATACTTCAAAATTTAGCATATCTTTCAAATTTAACTATGTGGCCACCTTTCGTAAAACACACAATTCATGCATTTTTTTCCCCAGCACATTCAACTCTGAACACATTTTGATCATGGATACTCCCAAATTTGAATTTTTGACCCCACAGTATTTCTAATTATTGTACGAACTTTACAAACCAAATTTGCAATATGAACACTTTCACATTTGAATTTTTTATCGCACAGTATTTCCACCTAGTTTACGAACTTTTCAAAACCAAACAACTCATAAGCACAAGCCTTTTTTGTACACCGTCACATTCGAATCTAAACACGTTTTAAACATGCACACCCCCAAATTTAAATTTTTTACACAACATTAACTACAAGTGTCACAAAGATATCAACATGACCACAACAATAAACGCTGACTATTCACGATATACGATCAAAATTCAAGTTTCAGCATTCCTAATCTCAATTAAATTTTAACGCTGAAATGAAAACATGCAATCCCGAATACTCAAAATTTTGTCACCATTTTGAGGTAATTCATATACAATCCCTCTAATTTCAATTAAATATTGACGACCAAACACAACCATGCCCGACCATTTCGAACTACCAAATATTTGAATATTGCACAACATAGTAAAAAAATGCTCACAAAAAATGCTACCACAAAGGGATTGGGGGCTCCCGAATGGCTTTCAACAACAATCCGAGGCACAACCCACAATGGATTGGGGGCTCCCGAACGGCTTCAAGTGACCACACAAGGGTCCAACCACCACAAAGGCGTCTAGAGCCCGAAGACCCAAGAGTAACAAGTTCACAAGATTTCAACTTCCCCGAATCCTCGTGGAGAGCATACCGATGCACCAAATGCAAAAGGCAAGAGCACAAGTGCTCAAATCCTTCACTCTCAAATTCCAACAAAGCAACAAATGCTTATGGGGGAATAAGAGAGGAAGAACAAAGAGGAGAACCACACAAGAACTCCAAGAACTAGATCCACTAGGTTCCCCTCACTTAGAGGAGATATTGATTGGTGGAAATGTAGATCTAGGTCTTCTCCTTCAATCCTCCAAAGATCAAAGAGTTTGGGTGGAGGGATTGGGAGATATCAAAGAAATGAGCTTGCAACAATGGATGAGAGAGAAAACAAAGGTTGCTGTGCTCAGCTTGCTGGCTGGAGGAAGGTGGAGGGGTATTTATACCCCTCCCAGAAAAGTAGCCGTTGCAGCCAGAATCACACCAGAGTTTCCGGTCCAAGTGACCGGATACTCCGGCCCCTTGGGGGCGGAAACTCCGGCCCCCACCAGGAGGTGAACACAAACAGGCGAGAGAAGCTCAGGCAGAAACTCCGGCCCCTGGGACCGGAAACTCCGGCCTGGGGCGGATACTCCGGCCCCTTGGGCCGGAAACTCCGGCCCCCACCAGGGGCTGAACAAGAAAAACACTCTCCGAGGAAAACCAAGGACCGGAGACTCCGGTCCAGAAGACCGGAGACTCCGGCCTGAAAACAGTGAAACTGCAAAACCTGAAATGCAATAACTTTCTCGTATGAACTCGAAAACAGGTGAATCCAATTGCGTTGGAAAGGTAACTGCCGGTAGTACCGCTGGGATCCTTCGAATAAAATAGAAGGAAACCAGCGGTAGTACGAGGCAACTACCGGTGGGTACCGTAGCGAGTCCAGAGAGCAAAACCGGCCTAGCGGTACCCCTGGCGGTACCACCAGCGGTAGTACCGCTGGCTGAAACCAGCGGTACCACACGGTACCACCGCCAGGAGGAGTACCAGCTGTGCTGCAGGAGTCCCGCTCCAGGTGGAGCGGTACTACCGCTGCGACAGCGGTACTACCGCCAGACACAGAAAAGCTCTTCCTGAAATGCAATAACTTTCTCGTATGAACTCCAAAACAGGTGAATCCAATTGCGTTGGAAAGGTAACGACAAGAGCTTTGCCCCAAAAATAGAGGGGATACCAAACATGGGAAGGTGTGGACCCTAACTCGAAGGTGGACCGGTAATATTTCCAACACGAAAACGCAACAAGTTTTCAATAAGAAATCCGTTTTCGAAGAACTTGGGCTTGTCATGAAGATCACGACAAGCACCAAAACCCAACAAGGAGAAAAGCCAAATAAGAACCAAGAAAGATGATATGCCAAGTATGCAAAGGTATGAGCTCTCCACAAAAGATGCGATCAAGTTACTCACTTGAGAACCCCTCTTGATAGTACGCCGTCTATCCTAAAACCCGGTCTCCCACTAACAACATGAGACCGGTAAAATAGAAAACCTATCAAGATCATACCTTTGCCTTGCGCATTCCACTTGAGCTCGATGATGATGATCTTGACTCTCTCAAGTTGAAACACCTTTCTTGATTGTGCTTGCTAGCACATGCTTGATGAAGACTTCTCCAAATGCTCCCCCATACTCCATTATGGGAAAGCCTCGCTAAGCTCCGTCTTCATGTCTCCTTTGCACTTCATCATCTACACATGACCATTCTTCATATAAACCCTTAAATAGAGCATTGATCATCATGTAATCTTCTAGAGTCCAACACATGAACTCCAATCTTTTCCTATGGACATGATCTACACGAATATCTCAATGCAAACATTAGTCCATAAGGATTGTCATTAATTACCAAAACCACGCATGGGGGCAAGCATGCACTTTCACAAAGTACTCATTACATTTAAGCAGATTAGAAACAAAAATTGTAAACGTAAACTTCTTCTTCCAAATATCAAAACCTTTAAATATAAGTAACTTTTGAACATGCACATTTCCAAAATTAAAGTTTCTTCCCCAATTATTCACAAATATGACAAATATATGAAAACTAACACGAAGGAAAAAAACCACAAACTATTTTGCATTTGATCAAATTTCAAGTTTAAAATTTTTAAAGTTTCCAATGCCTTCAGAATCTAAGCATTCAGAAACCACAAAATTTTTTATTACATACGAACAACTTTTAAAAATTCTTTAATTTAAACAATTTGTAAGTGTAATAAACGTGTACTGTTTATACCGTGCGACCAAATTTCAAAATTGAAACCTTAAAAAATTTCAACGTCTTCTAAATTTGAGCATTAGAGAAACAGAAAAAAAAACCATACGAATAGCTTCCCACTTTCACCAATTTTATAAATTCAAACAAATTATAAATCAATATCTCTGAATATATCCACTTGAAAAATACGAGTAAAATATCAAAACAATCAGAATAATACATACAAACTACTTATGCTAAAAAAACAAAAGATTGGAAAATTCTAATTTTGCCACCATTTGGAAGTAATGCATATGCATTTCTCTCTAATTTCAAATAAATATTGACAACGAAATACAAACATGTTCGAACATTTCGAACTACTAAATATTTGAATATCCAAAAAAAAAATATCAAAAAATGCTCAAAAAAATTACTACCTATTCATAACAAAATAAAAAACATGTTTTTAAATTGCGATTTGGCCAACATTTGAGCGAATATTCCAATGTTCCATAAAATATAACGAACAATGCTCACAAAAAAAACCCAATATGCTCATAGCAAATTACAAATATATTTTAGCATTTCAATTTGGCTAATATTTCGACACCATACGAACAAACTTTCCGCAGATGTAGAATCAAATTCAAATGGGTTTTCCTAATTTAAATTAAATATTGACGTCCAAATACAAACATGTTTGAACATTTCAAACCACCCAACATATGAATATTACACACAATATATAAAAAAATGCACACAAAAAAATGCTACCTATTCATAACAAATTTAAAACATGTTCGAACATTCAAATTTAGCGAATATTTTGGTGAACAAAGAATATATATTGCACAAAAAAAAATCACCAAGGGCGTGGCGTGATGCCACGCTAAATTAAAAAAACTCACAAAAAATGCTACCTATCCATAACAAAATAAAAACCTGTTTCGACATTCCAATTTGATCAACATTTTGTTTAACAGGAAAAAAAAATTACAAAAAAAATCACCAAGGGCGTGGCGTCACGCCACGCCAAATTCAACTAGTTAGAAATGATTGCACTGCTTTTCTTGCAACTGGGGGATTAATCGACTTTATTTGTTTAGATATGAGTCCACCCTTTGGTTTTCAATCATATCGCTTAATTTGAAAATTCATAGCTCTTTATTTCTCTTAGTGGGAGAGAATTATGTTGATATCTGATTCTCAATCTAATGAATATGAACTTTGAGTCCACTAGTGAACGATTGGAATTTAGTGTGTGAAATGGTTCAACCTACTGAGTAGCCATCGCCAATCAAAGTTGTCCCTGTCTTAGGAAATCTGGTTAACTAGGAAGGTGGCTGATTTAATAATTTTATTTACTGGAAAAGGTAGACTCAAATGTGACGGCATGATTTCTTGGGTCTGCGGTGACCTCATTGCTGTTACCTTCTTTTGATTGCGCAAGTACTTAAGATATCTAGTGTGCCCCCATAGGCCCATACCATGTTCAGCTATGTGATTTGTAGATGTATATTCTTTTGGTTTAGTTGCGAGTTAATTAAGCGTGTGAAACCAGTGACTGTGATTTCATGAAGCATAGTATAAAAAGGTATTCGGAGAGAACTGCTGAACTATTCAGAAAACCTAACCAACATATATTATGAAGATTAAGAAAGATCTGTCAGTAGTATTTTTCTAATTTCACTGCTGCACATAGATTGCACTTTGCTTGAAACGAAACCTATGTCACTATGGGAAACATGCCAGTTTCCGACGGCCAGGACCGTCGGCATCTCCTCGGTCGGCGTAGGTTGGCCCAACCGTCGGCATACAGCTATGTCCTGACAGTTTTCTCCACCCGTCGGCAAGCAAAAGCCGTCGGCAATTACAACTGACTGACGGTGAGGTTTGACGGCGTTGTCCTAGTTGCCGACGGCCTCCACGTGTCCACCGCTGGGATCTTCAGGACGGTCCCATAGAATTTGCTGTGGGTCCCACGTGACAAGTTGCTGATGGCTTGGTATTTGTATGCCGACAGCTTCTTCGTCGGCAGCGAAATCCACGTGTCTTCCTCTAGGCGCTGTGGGTCCCACTTGACAAGTTGCCGACGGCCTACGGTTTTTGTATGCCGACGGCTTCTTCGTCGGCAGCGAAACACACGTGTCTTCCTCTGGGCGCTGTGGGTCCCACGTGACAAGTTGCCGACGGCCTAGGGTTTTCGTATGCCGACGGCTTCGTCGGCAGCGAAACCCGCGTGTCTTCCTCTGGCGCTGTGGGTCCCACTCCACAAGCTGCCGACGGCCTAGGGTTTCCGTATGCCGACGGAACGAGATTCACACTACCGCCAGGTGGGGCCGTATGTCGACGGCTTTGTCGTCGGCGTAGTTCTTAACTGGGAGATCTGGGAACTTGTATGCCGACGGCTTTACCGTTGGCGCAGTTCTGACCAATTTTTTTTGTTTTATTTTTGTTAGCCCTTCAAATTAAAATTGCTACAGGGGCATTTAAATTCATAAAAAATACAGATACATACAGAAATATTCTCATCACCACACCCTCATACACATTACCATCATCACACCCTCATACACATTACCATCATCATCAAATCCACACATAGATAATAGTACAAACACAATATGACTAGCAAGTACCAACACAATGAGTAACAGGTTCAGTACAAGCACGATAGGTTCAGTACAAGCACGACATCCACCATGTACCACAAGTTTGTAAAGAGAATGACCAAGTTCACTATAGCACGAGTACGAGTTCATGAGCACGACAAGGACATATTTCGAGCAGCGCCACTCCACCGCCTTGAGCATCATAACTACAGAAAGAAGAAGTAGAACCATTTAGCATGGGAATTGGTCTAGTAATAAATGTTTGCATGTTTAAGTCTAAAATAATTAGAAGCCTTGAAGCAACTAACATGGTCACTGTCCTGGCGACGGGATGAGCTAGGCATATGGGCAACATGACCTTGATACGATGGGGTCTGTGGGCTCTGTGAACCAGTAGTACGGGTGCCAGGAGTACCAGCACCCCCGGTAGTTCCACCAATTAGAAGAGCACCAGTACTGGTACCAGGAAAGCAAGCGTTGGATGCACTTGATCCCTGCCAGTTTGAGCAAGATTAGGTAACTACAATTGTCCAAACAATGATCCCTGGTTCCTTACAAGTTTGTGAAGAGTCCACTAACCGGAGTAGATGTGCCACATGCCAAGAATTCTTCCAGCGTTGGCAAGACTGGGATGTCTGCTGGAGGTAGTGGTGGTGCAGATCCCGTCTCCCGCAGAATCCCAGTAGTCGCAAACTCGGTCATCGCCTACAGGTTTATTAAGAAACGGTCATGTCATGCATCGCAAAGACAAAGGTTAAAAGTGGCCAAAGTACAAAAATAATGCTCTTTGCGACAATGGGCAACTAACCATGCTGAAGCGCTGCTGGTACGCATTCGTCAGAGCCTGAGCCTCCTGGTATTCCTTGAGATCTAAGTTAAATTGCTGCTGAATCCTACTGTAAGCTTGAACCTGCTGGACCTACATTATTCCATAATGAATCTCATCAGAATAGCCATGCAAGAACAAAAGTCAAAAGGGGGAGAAGATACTTACAGTGGGGACCCGCGAGCGTACAGGATGTACGGTAGACATGCTCCCGCTCGGGCTGGAAACTCGGACCTGTGAGTATGTCATATCAGTATCGAGTGTGCTGTCTGCAACCTTGTGGCGACCATGCGGCTTGCCGTGTCCCGCCAAAATAACCACCTTTGGATTAATATCTGCCTCTTCAGGATTGGAATCCTCCCCATGCTACCTTTTAAACTCAACACAATATTCCACGGAATACGTGGCAGTCTTGCCATAGTGCGTGGCACCGTCACTGGCAGGCGCCGAGAGCTGACGACCAAGCTTCCATGCCCTCATTTCTGAGACCGGCTGCTTCAGTTGGGCCTCCTGCAACATCAAAATGAAAGGTTATACATAAAATAGGAACATGCAAGGAACTGAAAGGAGGATGTTCCATGTATATATACCAAGTGCTTCTTGATGCGACGATCGCTCTGATTCCCTTGACAGTGTGTTCCTTTTATTGCCGCGATTGCTAGAGTTGGTGCTGCTTGTGGCCAAGAACGCTGGATTTTCCCTATCCACCTATCCACCAAAGCCGACCATGCATCGGGCTTACCATGGGCCCAATCAGGAATCAACCGAATAATCAAAATATAGCATTTTCTTAGCCTAGCAAGTTAGCATGCCACCCAAACATACTTCATGTAAGAACTTTCTAGCAATTTGTATCCAAATACTTCAGTTTATAAACATAAAAAGGCTCACAGAAATTTCTAGGCCGTAAAGCAGAACAACAAGTTAAAAGTGATTTTGTCATGTTGGTGTTGATTCAAATGATAAGAAAAAACTGATACAATGGAAGCAAGTAAGTATATTACTCATCTTCATGGAATAAAAAGGGTGATACCATGAAAGCAACTAATTTTCCCACCCTCCACGCCCTGCTCGTCGCCGCTTTCCGCTCCTCCTCGCCCACGCCCGTGCTCGCCGCTCCTCCCTCCCCTCCACCCACGTGCTCGCCGCCCCTCCCTCCATGCAGACAGTGAGTCCAGCAGCCATGGAGCCCGTCGACGCAACCTGAGCTTCGCTGCCCGTGAAGAGGGAGCTCCAAGGCCGGAGCTTCCTATCGGCCGCCCCACCTACAGAGTCTCCGCCTCCTCCGGCCGTTCCTTCTCCAACCGGCATCGAGAGGTAAGGATCTGCTCTCCCTGCCTCGGGCTTGGCATTGTTTGTGTTGGGATTTGCTGTTGCGTGTGCACATGATGTGTAGCAGGCAGCGTGTATTGATTTTGGCATGAATTGTTTCCGGATTTGTGAGTGTAGGCTCTGAATCAAAGTAGTTCAGTTTCTTGATACAACCATGAGAACGTATAGTGATATTTGCTTGCCTTTCTTTGCTTTTTTTTCTAGTGTTCTAGTTCTGCAAATTCAAATGTTGTCTGTTGCTGAGATTGAAAATTCCATTAAATTGCTTGTTCGCATTTCTTGATTCAGTTAGTGCATTAGTGCATAGAGATGTGGTGTTAGTGGCCTGAGTGGCATGTGGCTGTGTACATATGTTTGGCCAGGGCACCTAGAACAAAAATGACCCACTTCTGTAATCATGTTTGTTTTCAGTAAGAAAACATAGAGGCAGGTTGTGTACTGATTCCATTTTGCTTTCATATAGAGAGGAATATGAGCACAAAGTCTGACGCTATGAGCATCTCTAGTGAGGACAGTGGGTCTTTTTCAACTGATGAACATTTGGGCTACGCTGTAGATGGACCTATGTTTATCAGGAGAGGTATTCAGCTCATTATCAACAAATTGTTTATCCCTTTTTATTACTATTATGTAGTACATTGCCTAACATTTAGATATGATTTTGTTACATATAGGACCCCGTTTTAGGGGAAGTCGCACATTTGACAAGCATATGATATATGCAAGTGATGTGTGGCTGAGTTGGTATCAAGTGGAGCAGTTGATAGAGCTGGCTGACAGTGGTCTGGCAATACCTATCAAATTTTATCTTTATAGGATGTCGGAATCATCTGTAATGAAAGAAGGAAGCAAAATGGTTAGGTGTTGTTTACTTGAACATGCAACAGTGTGCATGTACTGTTGCAATCTTTCTATTTGCTACCTAAATACTATGTTTTCTATATAATTGTTGCAATCTTTCTATTTGGACAGGTGTTTGGAGCTCAGTACACCAAAGCCAACCTGAAACGCTATCTTGGAAAGAGTTCGAAGATGGTCCTTGTTGAATGCAATCCGAGCCTTACATCTTGTGAAGTGGAGATGAAAATGGGTTCCATGGAGAATGCAATAATGACTAACGGATGGCCTGAAGCTATGGATGAGTTCAAGCTACGCGAGGGTGACATAGTAGTCTTCTGCTTCACGCCAATTACGGGCGAGCGACATAAGCTTCATCTTGACATGATTAGATTGGTGAGGTGAACTAGTTGGTCCCATAGTAGTGTCCTGAACTAATCTGAACTAAGTGCCTAGTAGTAATGTAGTAGTTATGTCAGACTTTTATCTTGTAATGATGAAGCTATGTCCCCGAGTATGTCAGACTTCTATCTTGTAATGAAATGATTCTATGAAATCAAGCTACCTTGTATGAAATGACTATGAAATCAAGTTATGAAATGATATGTCAGGTCGTGTCCTTATGAAATGATTGTTCTAATTTTCTCTTACTGGTTTGGAATGATGCCCAGGTTTTAACTTTTTTTCTTTCTGAAAAGACACATAGCAGAAATATATAAAAGAGTCACACACGACTACCCTAACAATACACTAGGGATAGCTCATTGGCAAGGCTTGTTCTGCTACAAACTATAGGCGCATGTTCGAATCACAGGGCAAACTTTTTTCTGGCAATTTTGCAACACAACACAAAAAGATATGCCGACGGCTGCATGTCCTGGCCATCGGCATAGATTCAAGCCGTCACGTCGACTAACGCCAGTAAACTGTATGCCGACAGCCAGAACTATGCCGACGGCTGCGATAACACGGCTGTCGGCGTATAACACGTACGCCGACGGGTTTCTAGATGCCGACGGCTGGTATGTTCAAGCTGTCGGCATAGGCGCGGTATACCAACGGCTGTTTATATGCCGACGGTATTACTCTGGCGCTCGGCATATCTAACTGTATGCCGACGGCCTCGATAAAAAAGTCGTCGGCATAGAAAAGGCCGTCGGAAACTGGTGGTTTTCCCGTAGTGTGTGTAGTACTAATGTTGTTCTTTTCGAGAAATCAACATTTCAACAGTATTACTACTCTAAGACATTTACCTCTTATGACATTAGTGGCGGAACTACAACTCGGGCCCAATAGAAAGGTTTCCACGTTAAATCGGGTGCCCATGTTTCATATATTTTTCCTGCAGTACACTCTATGTCTTGTTCTGTTTATATCATATTGGTAATGCAGTACAGAACACATATATGTTGATACATATATTTTCTCAGTGATGAGCAAAGATCATTAATTAGTAAACAAGTGGTATCGAATTTATATATGTTCCACTGTGGTCTCCTCATCGTTTGTGTTCTAATTTCCAACACTATGGATATTACTAGTACTAAGTTCTCACATTAACTTTCAACTGATGATTATTTGTTTCGCGAGTAATATCAGGGTTGTATCACTACCTATGTGGGTCAATAGCTTTCTCTAGAGCACGTGTAAGTATCTAAGTAATTGATGGTACATGTTGTTACTTCGACACAAAGAAGGGCTTCATGGCGATCAACTCCCTCCGATGTTATGTAATATTGTTGTGGGTATGCTTGAAATTCTTATCGAACGAGCAGACGGTCAAATCGCTAGTGTCGTTCCGCATCTTGTTGACGATTAATTCATTCCTTTTCTTGTGATTATTCATCTAAAACCCATAGGGATCATGGATGCACGTTCACATCTAGTGCAGCATACAATTTCCCCCCACTCGCACACGCCAAACACAAACGGCTACTAGAGATCAGGGTTATGTATCATCGAGATTGACAAAGTTATAAGTAGTGCCTCGTTGATCAATTGGTGCATTGCCTACCACTCAAACTAGAATCTGCCTTTATGAAGGACACAATACATATCCATCGTAGGCTTCGCTAGGTTCAAGCACCTATGCTAGTGATTCAGCGTACGATTGGTTCTTATTTAGTAAGTATAACTAGGATGGAGTAAGTACATAATTGATTGAGAGGGTGTAATCTTTGTTCACAACAATCGGATGCAGACTAGTTTAAAGATTTTGGATGCAGATAAGCACATTAGTTTAAAGATGTCTATATATATTGGTATAAACATGTAGTTTTCTAATATATATTTCTCTCAAAATGGAATGACAACTATTGTACGTAGTAGTTATGAAACGTGTGAGTGTGACACATTTGCCAAGTGCAGATTGCATGTACATACAGTAGCACACATGCTCTAATTCACACTCTTCCGATGAAACTGTGAGTGCTGATTCGGTGTGGCTTTCAAGTTTCAACACCGGCCATCCCTATCCAAGGGAAAGACTGCTGTTTCCCAGTGTGGCACAAGCTCTGAAAGTCTTGGAATTAGGGCGAGTGAGTGAGTGGTGAGTGGTGACCCAGTACTCTCGGCTCTTCGTTGCCATTTTACCTTCCTCGCACCTAACATACTCTTGTGACATCCTCCATTTCATGTAGACCGGCCCCCGTCCGAATTAGCCATGTGTCGAATTGCTAGGCTTTCCGCTATAAGATAAGTGCATATATGTGTTCAGGATTTTGTACTGTTGCAGAGTTCAGGGGAGACCAATCAGAACACTCGCTTTAAGTAAAGAACTCTGGCAAAAGTTATATGATCGCCCCTACGTACCTACTACTAGGGGACTAAGCGCGGTCTCCGCCGCGCCCGTGGGCCAAAATGTTGAATTATTAAATCGTAAAATTGTTGAAATTCAAAAATTGTCTAGTATGAGAAGTTGTTCAAATTTTTGAAATGGTCAAATTGGGGAGCTATTCGTACTTGAATTATTTTCATGTTTATTAAATGCTTAAATTTTGTGGTCATGATCTATCTAGAATATTTGTAAGCGCGTCCCCCGCCGCGCCCGTGGAGTTGAAAGAATTTGAGTTTTTTTTTGGAGCGAGTAAATTTGAAATTTTGGGTTGGAAACCTCCGGTATGATTTTCTTTTTTTCGTAATTTTTTGTAAATGTTAGCAAATTTGAATTTCTCAATTGTGTTTGCTTTCTTTTACACGAGTAGTTGGTTTTAGGTTTTAAGAACGGTTTTTTTGTGTGGTTATGTTGGCACGTTTATTGTGTTTGAATTTCTTTTTCGTTTATTAATTGCGTAGATTTGAAAATCGTCTGAAATTTTGAATTATTCAAACGTACAATTCGATCATATGTTGTAAGTAAGTGACTTTTTTGTGTCAATGTTGACATATCTGTCATATTTTGGCCGCCCATTAAATTTAATTACCACGTGGAAATTTGAAGTTTGCAGTTGCGTCATCTGTATTTATTTTTATGTGACCATGTTGACATATTTATCATTTTTCTCTTGGACATGTTTAAAACTATTAGTTTCCATTATTTAGAAATATTTTAAAATCATATGGATAGGCTGGTTTTTTTTGTCATATTTTGGCCGTCCCCATTAAATTTAATTGCGACGTGGAAATTTGAATTTGCAATTTCGTTGTCTATATTTATTTTTATGTGACCACGTTGACATATTTGTCATTTTTCTCTTGGACATGTTTAAAATTATTAGTTTCTATTATTTAGAAATATTTCAAAATCATATGGATACGCTGAGTTAAAAAAAACTGACATGGGTGGCCCACTGTGACGTCGTGCTGACGTCACAGGGCAGATCTGGCCGGACTGGCCGCGGCGGCAGCGAGCTCGCCGGCGGCGCCACGGCGCGTTTCAGGACGCGCGCGTGGGCGCGCCTGAAGCGGCTCAACGCGGTTACCCCGCAGGTGGCGGCGCCGCCGTATGGTCGCCGGAGCGGCCGCGGCGGCGCGCGGGCGCGGCGGATGGCTGCCCACACGGCGGCGCTGATTCCGGCGTCGAGACGCCGTCCTGGGAAGCGTCCCTGGGAGAGGAGGGAGCGGCTGCGACGGCGCAGCTCCCCCCGTGCTTGGATGCGTGCGGGGAGGTGCGTACCGCCGGCGCACCGCGGCGGCGGCGACGGCGAGGTCCGGGCCGCGCGGGAGAAGAAGGGGAAGGGGGGATTTGTGTGCAGTTTTGCAAGGAGGACCCTGGGGTTTGTGCTATTTTCGTTTAGGTCCTTCGTAGGGGGTTTTCTGCTAAATCGCTGCGTCAAAGTTCGTGCGGGGGAGTCACCGGGTGACCGGCCGGGCACCGGAGACACGCGGCGCTACCTGATTGGTAGAAAATCGCCGGTACTGTAGCTTGCTACAGTGCGCGCGCAATGGGCCAACGTGGCTCGGCTCTGGCCGTCCGTCGCGCGGATCGGACGGCAAGCGGACGCCGGCGACGTGGAGGGCTGAGGGAGCGCGGATTCCACGCCCTTTTATATATAGTAAGATATCCAAGTGATGGTCCAGCTAACCTGGACGCCACTTTCACGATCATTGAGTCACTGAAGAAACCCCGGTGGCGAACTGGCGAGCACATTTGAAGGACGAACGAGACGGGTCGCTGACGACAGTGCCGCATGCCGATTGCCAAAGCTTCTGCAGTTATAGCACGATACAGCAGATAAATATACCGTCAGCAGCAGTTTACGTGGTGTATACTTTACAAGTTAAATACATTTTTTAGGTAGTACACAATGAGAACGGACAGATAATTGCAATGAAATCCCAGCGCATGGGACGGAGGATCTGCAACATCTGTTGTTTAGGAAGCTTTTCGCACAGCACTAGTTAGCTAGTCGGTGCACAAAAGGGTCCTTTTAGTTAGAGTATTGTTTTTCATGCTGTGTGTCTAACTGACAAGAAAATGATCATTCATATACCTTTACTTGCCAAGTCGTCACACAACATAACACGCTCTTATTCATTTTCCTCTTTCAAAAATCGCAGATTTCTTGTACGATCATGGGGACTTCGGCGATCGATGTCGGCCACACAGTTGATATTATTTGAGGAAAAGCAGCTGCTGTTACATTGATTATTTCGGTTGCTGGGAATACTAGGTAGCTCGTTCCGTCAGTCTCTCAGGAGACCGACTCCTGCTACTTGAATCGGCAGTGCGCTTCACACATCGGTACGTAGTTTTTCCCTTCATCTTAATCTGTATCTTCTTTTTCTGCAGGGGCAAGAAATTGTATCATGTGGTATATTATGGTTGCACCTTGCCTGTCATTGTGATCATCTTCATCGTACGCACGGTTTGTTTGCTTCTGGTCAGAAATCCATGGAGATACATAAGCATTAGGCTTGCTCATTGCTAAACTTGAAAAGTCACAAGTCATCGAGGCAGATGTAGGCTACTAACTCCTGCTAAGACAGTCATAGATGGGATTTCTTTTCAAAAGAGTTAATTAGTCCATTCTCCAAAGCGAGGACGGCGGACCTGCATCTGGATCGGTTCGGTGAATCTAGAGATTCCACTGTTAGCCGAGCTGCCGATCTCAGGGCGGAGCGTCGTCGGCTGCGCTTGTGGGTGTCGGTGTCGAAGCCGGTTGCGGGAAGGTGGTGCTGCTGGAGTGGGAGGGTCTGCGCCGTGCTCGTTCAACGGACTAGACTCCGTCGCTGCGCGGCGGACGGCTTCTGCGGCGTTCTTCTGATGAGGTGCCCTCGGGCTGTGGCAAGAAGGTGGGCGCCGGTCTTCTTCCTCGACGACGGAGGTGCTGCCGACGGTTGCTCTGCTCTGTATCCTCTGCGTATGTATGTCTGTATTTGTCTTCTGTACGATGTACTTTGTACGTGGTACTTTCTATGAATATACGCAGTTAATTTCAAAAAAAAATGCAATTAATCCAAACATGTAAAGGTACAGTTCTTGTATGTCTATTGTTATATGATGATATATTTAAAAGTGCTTTTAACATTTGCCATATTGCATTCTTGCAAAACTTGCTGATCTCAAAGTCTCACAGATACATGTAGTTATCTAATTCAGTACCTATTACCCATTGGAACAAGTATCTAATATTTTGTTTCGTGCTATACAGTTGTAATTTCCTGTCTAAAGAAATGGTTTTCACATTCTAATGAAATCCATGCGCGTGTGTATGGGCTTGCCTTTTTTTTTTTTTTTGACGGGAACACCTGGCATTCCATTTAAACTGTGGACTCGACAACATCGTCGGCCACTGCACGGGCTACATCAATCGGGAGGTCGGTAAACCACACAGCATATGGTTACCAAAGACCTCAGTCGTACCCAGTTTTGCCAGCACATGCGCTGGAATATTACAAGAACGAGGCTTAAAAACGATTTGGTACTCAATGAAGCCCAGATTCAGCAAATACTTTGCTTCCCTGAAAAGTGTACCCAAAGGTGCTTGATCGTGAGTGTTTGAGGAGATGGCCTGCTGTAAACTAAGACAGTCAGTAGAGAAAACAACCCTGCCCATTCCGTGCTGTTCAGCTAGCTCAACAGCTTTCAGTAGGGCAGCAGTTTCAGCATGCAAAGCCTCCGACAGGTGAACAAAACTGCCAGCTGCTGCGAACAGGACGTGCCCGGCGTTGTTTCGAGCAATGCATCCCCAGCCACCCGTGCCATTTTCAGCAACATAGGAACCATCCAAATTAATCATGACCCAATCCATCGGCGGTGGCTTCCATTGCTGTGTCATAGGCAAACAAGGCGTGTTTTTCTTTCCAAAGAAAGTTTTCCACTCGCCCACTTCGTGCCAGACTTGCCTCTGGAATTCATCTGCATTTAGACGCCGCTCTCCATGGTTGGCTTTGTTCCTTTCAGACCACCACGACCAGAGTAGGCATATGGTACGTAGCTTCCTTTCCTCTGGCAGCTTGAGAATACGTTCCACCAATTCCATTGGGGTTGAGCAGTCAAGCAAACTGACACGAACTTGTTCCAGCAAAAACGATCGCCAACAAGCCTTGACTTCCTTACATCTTAGGAATAGGTGGCCCCCATCCTCAAAGTACTTGTTACAGACAACACATCTTGTATCAAGGTCCACACCCCTTCGGCTTATATTCATATTCATAGGATGGCTATTGTGGCAGAGGCGTCACATAAAATGATGCACCTTCGCTGGGCATTTTATCTTCCAGATTCCCTTCCACACTTCTTCTCGCCACAGTGGATCATTGGATGACTCGCCTATCTCCAAAGGGATCCGATCTCTATGCAGATTTTGGTGCACACGGTAGGCTGATCTCACTGAAAACAAACCTTTTGTGTCGAAATGCCAAGCTATAAAATCATCATGTTGGTCACAGATAGGAATCTGTAGAATAATTCGCGCATCCTCAGCACAGAAGGTTTGTTCAACTAGCTGGGTATCCCACTTCTCTGTTATTGGATCAATTAGCTCACCACCTTGGACAAAATCTGATTACCACGCTGAGTTAACGGTTTCCTCGACGAATCTCTAGGCAACCACGGGTCATCCCAGATCGCAATGTTCTCGCCGGATCCCACACGCCATATCATGCCTTGCTTGACTATGTCCAGCCCCTTTAAGATACTCCGCCATAGGTAGCTCATACCTTGGACTGCAGTAGCATCAAGGATAGAGGAGTTTGGATAATATTTAGCTTTCAAGACCTTTGCACAAAGGGAATCTGGCACTTGCATCAGCCTCCAAACTTGTCTTGACAACATCGCAAGATTGAAAGTGTGTAGGTCTTTAAACCCCAGTCCTCCCTGCTCTTTCGGCCTCGTCATCTTCTCCCAGCTCACCCAATGCATACGCCGTTCCTCGTCCTGCTGCGACCACCAATAACGACACACCATATGGCCAATCTCATCACACAAGGTTTTTGTGAGATCAAAGCACGCCATAGCGTACGTGGGGATTGCCTGTGCCACCGCCTTAATTAAAATCTCTTTCCCAGCCTTTGATAAGAACTTTTCCTTCCAGCCACAAATCCGTGCCCAAATTTTGCCCTTCAAATATTGGAAGCATTTCTTCACTGATCTACCAACATACATGGGTAGGCCAAGATACTTCCCCTCCGTGGTTTCCTTTTGCAAACCCAAAATATTCATTATTTCCTCCTTTGCTCTGGGTGTATTTGTACTGAAAAGGATAGAGGACTTCTCCCGGTTCACCATTTGCCCAGACCACCACTCATATGTTTGAAGAATTGAATTGATCTTCATCGCCCCATCATGGTTCGCCTCAAACAGCAATAGAGAATCATCAGCAAAAAAGATGTGATTTATAGACGGTGCCCCATTAGCAATTTTTATACCCTTCAGCTGCCCCTCCATATCCGCCCGATTAAGCAAGGCTGAGAGGCCCTCTGCACACAATAAAAAAAGGTACGGCGATATGGGGTCTCCCTGCCGTAATCCTCGCCCAGGGAGGACCGTGTCTGTATATGCACCATTCACTTTGAACCTATAAGAGACCGTTCGCATGCACTTGGAAATAAGGGCAATGAAATTGCTATGAAACCCCAGCTGAGACAATACAAGCTCCAAAAATGACCATTCCACCCTATCATATGCTTTGCTCATGTCCAATTTTAGTGCTGCATGATACACTCTACCTTTCCGCTTCCTCTTTAGATAGTGCGTCATCTCATATGCTAGAATGGTGTTGTCTGAGATGAGTCTACCCGGTACAAAGGCACTCTGGTTAGGGGAAATCAGCTCACCTAAGATGCATTTCAACCGGTTGGCAACCACTTTGGACACGAGCTTGTACACCACATTGCATAGGCTAATAGGGCGAAGATCTTTTAATCTTTCTGGGTTCTGAACCTTTGGGATAAGAACCACTAGGGTTTCGTTCCATCCCTCTGGTATACTGTCGCCATGCAACACGTGCAAAACCTCCTGCACAACCTTGTCACCCACCAAATGCCAACACTTCTTATAGAAGAGAGCTGGCATGCCATCCGCGCCAGGGGCCTTGAGATCACCAATGCCATCCAAAGCCTTTTTAACCTCTTCAGCTGTATAATCCGCACACAACATTTCATTCATCTCACTTGTAACCCGGGCTGGAATCAACTGGTGTAAATTTGCTTGGTCCAGACCTGCCATGGGGGTAAACAAGGAAGAAAAATAGTTAGTTACGAGAGCCTTCAAGCCCTCCTCCCCCTCCACCACCCCTCCATCATCGTTTCTTAGTTTTGTAATTGTATTCTGCTTTTTTCTTTCGGATGCACATGAGTGAAAAAAAGCTGTGTTGCGATCTCCTTTCTCCATCCAATTTACATGGGCTCTCTGCCGCCACATGATATCTAGCTGTTCCTCTAGCTTCTCCAATCTATATCTCAGCGTTTGCTCTTTACGTACACTTGCTTCGGACAGTGGTTGTCGCCTACACTCCTCCAACTCTCCCTTGATCTTTTTTATTCTTTTATTCAGATCGCCTAAGATGTTCCGACTCCAGTCATGAAGCTCAGCCGACACCACTTTGAGAATATCATGCACCGCAACCGCCCCTCTAGCCTGTGCCACTCCCCATGCATTCTCCACACGTGCATCACACTCGTCCTCCTTCAGCCAGCGTGCCTCAAAGCGCTTGCATGGATCCTGTGGTGCTCTCCTGGTACGTGGTCTTCCTCCATCGACCATAAGGATGACTGGTCTATGGTCTGAATGCCCAGGATTACCATTCACAACTTTATACCCCGGGAAACGGGTGCGCCAGGCATCATTTGCAACAGCGCGATCGAGCCGCTCACGAATATAACCCTCAATCCGATAGTTATTATTTCTCCAAGTGAATATATCCCCTTCAAAACCCAGATCATGGAGCTCGCAGAATGACAAAACATCTCTAAAATTCTGCATACAAGTTTCACTTCTAGGTACCCCTCCCTGTTTCTCATGGCTATATAAGATCTCATTAAAATCACCTATACAGACCCAGGGAAGCTTTTCTTGCATATGAAGAGTCCTCAATAAACGCCATGTCTCCGTCTTCTTTTCCGAACTAGGCTCACCATACACACCTGTTAATCTCCATTTAAAACCATCTTCCTCTATGACCTCCGCATCAATATGCATTCTCCCAGACCACCTACATCTCACATTTATCCCATGACGCCAAAAAAGCGCCAAACCCCCACTCCGACCAACACAAGATTTAACCTCCATGTTCGGTAAACCAAGCATTATTTTGAACTTCTCCATCCTCTTCTTATCAAGTTTTGTTTCTGAGAGAAACAAAATATCGGGATCCTCCTTCTTCTGGAAATCCAGAAGACTACGAACTGCCGGCCTGTTCCCGAGCCCCCGGCAGTTCCGAGCTGCAATCTTCATTGCTGACCGCGAGGCTGACCCTGCAGCCCCGCTTTTTCATTAATTTGTACTGTCTCAGTAGCCCCTCCACGACCATTAGAATCTTCAACTCCTTTCTGTTTCTTATTGTCCTTCTCGTGTTCTACCTCCACACACTCCAGCCCCCTCTTCCTTTCTGTGACCGTAGCATGAGAGGACACATTTGGCTCCCTTCCGGCAGCACGTTCATGGTTCTTCTTATACTTTCTCAGTTTACTACCGTTCGCCCCCTCCTTCACCTCTCCTCTTCCTTCTGTCCCTTTTACTTGTACTTTGCCCAGCTCCTGCATGCACCCTTGTTCACCCGTGTGGCCCTCCAGCTTCTCATGTGCTTCTCCAATACTATTCTGTACATCGTCCACTTGCATGGCAGAAGTACCGGACTCTAGAGTTTTCTCTGACTGCAGCTCACTAGTGGACTCATTCTGGATAGTAGGCAGCTTGGGAGGACTAGTAATTACCTCCGCATCCTCTTTCCCATCTTGTTTCTCACCCTTGTTAGAGACATCATCACTTTTCCTCCATGATTTACTATCGCTGCCTGATTTGTTGCTCTTGCTACCCCAACCATCATACCGTTTTAGGGCCCCTATAGATAAGGTACCCCTTCTCTGTTCATCGTTCCTATTCCTCCTTGCCACTGGTACATGTTTCAACCATGGTCCGAACTGTGGCTCTTCTCCTTTTTTCAGCTTCACCTTGCACTCCTTATTGTCGTGATCGATCACCCCACACAGGAAACAAAAGTCCGGCAGGTACTCATACGTGAAAGAACACCAAATTCGTCGGCCACTCTCCCCCACCTCGACCATCATGCCTCTCATCAGTGGTTTTTTAATATTTATACGTACTTTTATCTTCAAACAGTCACCCACAGCTCTCCCATCACTTCCCGCTTTGACTTCTATCAGCTCTCCCATCTCATTAGCAATATCTTCTCCCGTACTCCTCGTCATTCTTCCTAGAGGCAGGCCATTCACACACACCCAGATCGGAACCTGCGAGAAGCTATAGTCCTCTACTGTCTTCTCTTCATCATAGTCCTCCAACACGAGCATCTCCTTCTCAAACATCCACGGCCCTTCCTCTAGGGCCCTTCTCTTGCCCGATGCCTGCTTGAACGTAATAAGGAAAACATTCTCACCCACTTCCCTGCACTCTATACCGCGGATGGGACACCAGACACGGCCAACAGACTTCTCGATCGCCTCCGGGATTGCTGGTTTCTCCGAGAGAAGCTTTGCCATGGCTTGTGGATCGCCTGCCTGTTTCTCCGACCCCGATCCCAGAACCTTCACACCCTTCAGCTCCGCCTCCGACAGGTTTAGGGATCGCATCAGACCTTCTACCTTCTCCATTGCACGAAAAACCGATCTAGGGTTTGTGTTTTACGGTGGATTTTGGTGGAAAGCGATCGTGAAGGTGGACGTCCCCAAACCCTAGATCAGGGCTAGGAACCAGATGTCGGCGAGAGTGATGATGGAAACACGGACGCTAGACGGCTGAGAGGAAACAGAAACGCGAGATCGGAAAACACCACGGCGGCGGAAACCAAACCTTCACGATCGCCTCGCAATCGCCAGAGACCAGGACACAACCGCCACACGAGGGGCGGACCAAAACCAATCGATGCTGTATATGGGCTTGCCTTTTAGCATATGGCGGCGACGGAGCGGCGCGGGGACAAGTGGAATGTGTAGGGGCGATGGGAGCAACGGAGCCGCATACGCCAGGTAATATTGCCACATGTTCGCTGAACGGGTACAATTTGTTTGGATTGAGCAGCTCTTGATCTGGTTGGTTCACTATTTGTGGATTTGGGCAGAGTGTAGTGCTGACCAATCTGGACTAAGCGCACGAGCGAATCGACACAGTGATCACGGCGGAGCCGAGAGAAAAAGAACAGTGCAGTATTGCAGCCTATTCTCCAGCCTGAGTTAGATTGGATCAGGTACACCCACCCATACACCTCTCCCAACATTCTTGTTCATAACTTGATCAGTATCACCCCATATTTTATTTAGATTTGTTTGTCCACTCAGCCTGAGTTTAAATTAACACATGTATCTGAAGTTATGCGAGCACATTTGCTTCATGGTGTTGGCTATGCTTTCTTCTCTACAAGCATCGACAAAAAAAGATACAAAGGATAAACACATCAGGTTGTTCAGGTTATCTCACTTATTTGACGTATTATCATCATCCAATATTCTAATGTTGGACTGAAGGAAAGAAGTTCTAAATTTTCAGGGACCCTGTGTGACGAAGATGACTTCCGGCGGTTCATGCATCCAACAGTTGAGTATTGATCTTGAGGTTCCACAATGTTGGTGACTTCCTATTTAGGAATCAAGCAGATTGTCATGGTGTCGTGGCCAAGCCTATGTGTTGACAAGGTAAGATGCTGTTAGCAGTAGCAGATGCTGATTTGGTAAGCCTACAACTCTTATAACGAAAAGGGTTTTGAATAAGCTTTAGTGTAGAATTGGTTTGAAGGGGTATTTTCTATATCGGAAATTGTGTGCTACCACCTGTGGTAGCTGTGCACCTTCATCCATCCATCGAATTAACTATAGGGAGCACGAGATTGAGGGAACCAGACCTAGGAGCAAAGCTGACGCCGTTACATCGGGTGAATGGTGATAATTCAATCACCGACTGGACCATGCCGTCAAGTTTTTCTCCTCCCTATTCCCCCATACCATCGTGCTATTCCCCAATCCCCCACCACCGTGAGCCACCCAGACCCACGCACCCCAATCTATTCGTCTGGTTTTCATCAAGGGAGCTGATAGAATGCAAATCTAACGGCCCGCATCCTATGCACAGCTACCACCGGTGGTAGCAAATCCGCGTCGTTTTCTAGACATACGTTGTTTTACACGTAGCTGACAGACTAACTAGCTCTTCAGAGGGTTCATTGCAATTTGAGTTGACAAGCATGCATATGGACAATTTTTTCTCATCAAATATTAGTTGATTGTTAATCTGTCATGGTTCCTTCATAAACTAGGTAAGAGTGTAAAGCACATAAACATAAGGCTCAAGGAGTAATTGTTTGAGCCAAAGACGATAACATGTCCTGTGTGACAACTGACAAGAATTCTGTATGCTCATGTATATCAACCTAATACATATAGTAAATGAATGGGATATGTAACACCTTTCATATATACGGTTTGTGGATTGTTTTATCTCCTTTTATCTGGTTATAGTGAATTCATATGAAGTTGAAACCTTGTAATTAGGAATGTTAGTGTAAGTTCTTGTAATTATGGGTCCTATTTTCTCAAAAATAGGTTATTCCTAAATGATTTGCCCACAATAAAATGTTTTGGATAACGGATTTTCTGTTCCTAGGTTTTCTCTTAGTAAACTGAACTCAACTCCGGATTGTTTTTTTTTTTAACTTAACTCCGGATTGGTTTTTGGCAAGGCAAAGCTTCCTTCAATGCACGCAGCGGCAACAAGATGTAGAGGCTTAAAGCAAGAATTGACGACATGCTATATTTTTTGCCTCGGCTGGCGTCTCACAGTCTCACCTCCGCAAATACCGAACTGGCGGCTACAACAACATGAATGAAGTAGCGCTAGCGGAGACAACAGGGGTTGCAGGAGGGTAAAGAATGCCAAGCACCACAAAATGTCATTGAAATATTGGATTGCCGAATATAGGAAATGAATGTACTTTGCTCACCTTATTATTATCCTGGAATGGCACTTAATGTCATGAATGTACCATGTCGCCTTTTTTTTCCATTGTTACTAACCACATCAGAAAGTTGTTGGAGAGTGTGCACGACGAGAAAGAATGGTAGTGGTGTTAGGGGGAACATGAAAAACGAGCAATTGGTCATTGCAACTCTGGCGTTAACATGTGAAACAACTAAAACATATTATATTTAAAAACGAGCAATCAAGTTAGACGTTATTAGTCTGAAACTATTAAAATATTTGTGCACCCTTTACAACTCACGGGCACTTAACTAATTAAGCGCCTCACTTAACGGGCTTGCGTTGTCTATGCCCTACTCCCAATATAAAATGTTTTAGCTTTTTTTCTAATTAATATATATCCACATGTATCTAGACACGTTTACTGTGTATGTTCACTCATTTTGTTCCGGATCTAGATAACATGTGAAATAACTAAAACATATTATATTTAGAACAACATGTGAAACAACTAAAACATATTATATTTAAAAACTGAGGGAGTATATAATTAAGAAGCTATTACTTGAAATGTATATAATTAAAAAGTAAAGTATACTCCACTTTATCTCCCTTGTCTCATGTGCACCCGGTATTTAAAAATCACATTTAAAAATGTAGATTTTTTTTAAATAAATTTTGTGGATATATCTTCATATTCTATGTGTAAAATCCCGCATTTTTTGTGGCTGTGTAAGAAACACAAAAATGTTACGTGTGCCCTAACTATGTATATAATTAAGAAGCTATTCTTTGAAATGTATATAATTAAAAAGTGAAGTGAACTTCACTTTATCTCCCCGGTCTCATATGCACCCGGTATTTAAAAAACACATTTTGAAATGTCAAATTGTTATGAAATAAATTTTGCAGATAGATCTTCATATTCTATGTGGGAACTCCCGTATTTTTTGTGGTTGTGTAAAAAGACAAAAAAAAACCACGTGAAAAGTCTTATTTCAGTACCAAATTTTGTAGTTTTTACACAAGCCACAAAGATATTGGTTTTTAGCGAAGCGACTTTATAAACACTTAGAATGTTAAAAGTTATGCGCAAACATTTTTTACATTTTTTTGATATTTCGGAGTGCATTTTAAATAAAGCATGCATATACACCCGGGGGCCAAAACACACCCGGTTTTATCGAAATACATGTTGCAGAAAGCAACATCTTATTGCTCTGGGATAATGTATGACTATGTTTTTTCTACACAAGTGTTTTTTTATGAATATATTTACATGTAAGACAATACTTTTAAAAACCGTAGCAACGCACGGGCATTCAACTAGTTGCGGTTAATAGGGCACCGCCGCGCATATCAGCACTCTTTTTTGTAAACCGGCGCAGCATGGGCATGGCGAAGGTGGGTATTGCCGTTTATTTCGTGCAGAAAACTCGGCCCTTGGGTCAATAAGCTGCATTTAGTCAAGCCGCTGGTACATAATTATAAGGGGGTCAAGAATTATGGCTAATTACAACATAGACTTCCAATTCTACAAACAAAACCCTTAAAACAAAAGACAATCAAGAATTTGGTATTCTCCACCGCAACCACGAGCAGGGCCGGAGCTTGACCAAAAGTAACCATGATGCTCTGCACCTACTACTGATTAAATTGCCTTGTGAATTGTAGAAAATGGAACACCTGATGCACACTTGGTAGCTTAACCTGATGCAAAAAAAGCCATTTTATACAGTATGTTAGGCTAAAAAAATCTTGGACCCTGATGCTACCGGAGGAAGAAAAAGCTAGGACAAAATGCAACCAAACGCTGAGAGACCCCCATGGCAAGGATAACAGTGACACCAACATATCGTCGTTAAGGAGCTCCTCAGGCACATATCACACTCTCCGGAGCGCAACGTGACACATGCGCTCCAATATCCCTCGAATCACCAGGTCAAAAACATATACGATTATCATGGAGATCATGTGGCACTAACCTTTGCATTTCGACATGTACGATTTCACCAGAAAAGGAAAAGAACTCCTTGATGTCTTGTTCTGAAGCTTGAAGCGAGACATTGTGGACCTTTATTGCGCTAGCCATGCTTGCCTAGAAAAATGGGATGAAGAGAATGGAATTATTAATCTCTAATCAGCATAACATCCATGTTTCTTTCATCACACGATTAGTTTATTTTATATAACTGTCAAGATTTCATCCAACTTCATAAACACTACAAGAAATAAGCACCCAGTCAATTAAAATGCATGTTTTGGACCATCTGGACAACAGACCTGGGAAATATGATACAGTACTTGGTTGGTCTCCATTTCACGCAGAGGGTTTGGCTGTTATCTTTGTATTACGTTACTCTGAAGTCTGAGGTATGTCAAAACATCACTGTTCTATGTGTAGTTATCTTGTCTGATTGGTAAGTAGAATACTTCCATGATTAGATCACCTATGCAAATGATCCTTATTCACGTAAACAATGATACCGGCGAGTAATTTTCACAAATAAAGAGCATTATCCGAGTAGGAAACCACGAATGCCTCGAAACAGAACAAAATTCAAGAAATTAACCGGAAGAATTCTTCATCTTCAGAATTTACAAGACATAAAAAAAGATTAATGAATAGCACATTATTAGAAGTTAAGGCCATAGTGCATCATGCAAATGGACATAAATACATCATACATGCACTTAGTAGGAGATCTGAAAAGCCTAGATAGAAAAACAAATGAACATGTGGATTTTAGGCATGGATCCTCCGCAAAAGGGGAATTTCCAGCATTCAGATTTCGTCCTCTCATGGCGAGAACAGCTCAGCAGACAACAAACACGATGCGTGATCATGCAACCCAATAAAGTACACGATCTCCGGGATGACAAAAGAGAAAGAACATGTCCGATGTCAAATGCTCACATTTCTCCATACTCCATGAAGGCAAGAATGTAAGAGGAAGAGCAGGTGGTTCTCACCTCCACGGATACGATCCAGACGCTCGGGTCTCCGAACACGAACTTGAATTGGGGTCTCGGGGACGGGGAAGAGAAAAGGCGAGGGGAATGGATCCGTCGCGCGCATTTTGCCGCCGGTTTCGTCGGAGAAGGGTGTGGTGCTGCGGAAACTTGGATGGTGGCGACGTTTCACGTGCGGTGCCAGGAGGCCGTCTTTTTGGGCCGTATCTCGGCTTCTCGGCCCGGTCACTCCCCCATCACAGCCCATACGGCCCAGTTTGGTACCATCTCTCTCTCTCTCGGGCCTCTCTACACTGCCGCTCCCCCTTCCGCCTCCAGCCGTAGAGCAGCCTCTGCTCTGTTGCTGTCTCGTTCCAGTCCGGCGAGGCGAGGGGCGGTGGTGGAGGATGGCGAAGGCCGGCGCGGGGCTGATCTGGGCGACGGCGGAGGACCTGGCGCGGAACCGGCCGGTGGTGCTGTCGATGTACCGGCAGATCCTGCGGGCGCTCAACTCGCCGGCGCTGCCGCTGGGGCACGCGGCGCGGCTCGCTAAGAAGGCGGAGTGCCGCGCCATCTTCATCTTCGGCGCCGAGGAGAGGTCGCTGCACAACATCCGGGACCTCCTCGACGCCGCGCGCCACACCATCGGCGTCCTCAACCGCGGCCGCCTCCCGTAGAGAGAGAGTAGCCCTAATCGCACCGGGTATGCTCGAATCGATTGTAAGATTTGGTTCGTCTTCGTGTTTGTTGAGTGGCTAGTTTGACGGGGTAAATTTTGGTGATATTTCGCCGCCTAGTTGTTTCTCTATGTATACACTGCAAAACATATATAAATATATATTGCAGACCCAAAACTTGTCATTGGATGTTGGTGATGAAAAATTTGTGTTATTGTTCTTCAGTTAAATTTGGCATGTGTTGCAACAAGTGTCATAGTTGTAGCATTCAGGAACTAGCACACATTTGTGTTACCCAAATGAATGATATATCACACCACTACTACTGATATTTTTGTCTTCGCTCAGCTGACTATAACCTGTACACATGGTAGGAGCTGTGCTCTCCCCCTCTTTTGGTGAAGAATACAATACAAATCTATGATAATATGACACTAACACAGATGTAATTTATCATGACTAATTTTGCAGCTATATCTTCAGGCATGAAACTGATTTAGCTTAGAACACAGGGCACACCCTTGATTTAGCTGGATCTAGACTCAAGTGTACCCCTTAGGCTTCAGTTAACTTGGACATGTGCTGTTCACAGAGGGTATTTTTGCAACAAGTGTCATAGCTCTAGCTTTCAGGAACTAGCACACATTTGTGTTCCCAAATGACTGATATATTGCACCACTTATGATGATACTTTTTGTCTTTCCTCGGCTGACTATAATCTTTACGCATAGGAGGAGCTGTGCTCTCTCCCTATCTCTTTTGGTACAGAGGACAGCACAAATCTATGATAATGTGACATTAACACAAATGTAATGTATCATGACTAATCTTGCAGATGTATTTTGAGCATGAGACTGATTTAGCTTAGAACACAGGGCACACGCTTTATTCAGCTGGATCTAGATTAAAATCTTCCCCTTAAGATTCAATTAAATTTCACATGTGCTGTTCACAGAGGTATTTTTGCAACAAATTTCATAGTTGTGGCGTTCAGGAACTATCACATGTTTGTGTTACCCGAATGACTGATATATCACACACTGCTGATAGTTTTTGCCTTTGCTCGGCTGACTATAACCTTTACACATAGGAGGAGCTGTGCTCTCCCTCTCTCTCTTTTCATGGAGAGTGCAATACAAATCTATGATAATATGACACTAACACAAATGGAATTGATCATGACTAATCTAGCAGCTGTATCTTGAGGCATTAAATACATTTAGCTTAGAACACAGGGCACACCCTAGTTTCAGCTGGATCTAGACTCAAGTCTATCCCTTTAGCTGTGGGGCATTGAGCCAGAGGACAGTGCTCACCAGCCGTGCCCCACCAGTTGACTGACCGGTTCTCCATAGTCAGTGTGAAGTACAGCAGCACCGCCATGAAAGCGACGCCTGCATCGAGCGCGGCTGAGAGGATGTAGTTGTACCTCTGCCACCACTTCTTACGGTACCGGAACACGAAGAAGTTGAAAAAGGTGCCAATGATAATCCAGGCATTGTAGTTCACGGCTGTAGCTGGTGGCATGTTTGCTGTAGCGCCAATGAGCACTGGCAGGTTTATCATTAGTATCCACTTCTGACTTGGGAATATCCTGTGGAAGATGTACACAATGACAGGGCCTGCTGCACCGATGAGAAAGAACCAGTTGACAGCTCCATAGTTGCCATGTGCCCCGAAAATGCGCGTCGGGCCAACAAGGCCCCAGATAACCGATGCATCAAAGAAGACACGGTCACCGGGGCATGTCCATGGGCTGTCTGGTGCAAGCACCTGGTCATTGCAGATGTTCGGGATGGAGCCAAGTAGCCACCATGCCACGCCGAGGTTGACTGTCCCAGCCACAATGGTACCGGCGAACTGGGTGAATACAGTGCACAAAGGTCAGTTAATGTTATCTTCCTAAATGTCACTCCTTTGGTTACAAGGAGGGAAAATTTAGTGGTTTAATTACCTGAACAATGAACATTGATTTGGGAGGTATCTTCATATAGTGGCCGAGCTTGAAGTCTGAGAGGAAAGCAACTGCCTGGTTCATGCTCATGTATCCATACACCTTGAAGCAGACATTGGCGATAGGGTATCCAGGCATTATTAGCCCCATGGCGTACTCGGTGATGACATTCAGACCAGGTGTCTGTCCATCAATTTTTTGTCATATTTTCTTGCTGAAATCATCAAATGCAAGAGAAGTTGACAATACATTAAACAGTCTGAAATATACTTGCCTGGGCTGTGGTTGCAGTAATGATGCTTATGGGGAGGGTGAAGACGAAGGCCATGCCACAGGCAAAGAGGAGGCCCCACCATGGGAGCTGAACCTGGTCATTGAGGACGGTGCAGAGGATGAGGGACACTACCATTGACAATACCGTCAGCGAGTAGAACCACCACGCTGGTATGTCATCGTACTTCCTCATCAACTTTGTGTGGATGTCAGGCTCCTCGTGCTGCGAAGCTCGGAATCGTTGGTAGATCTCCCTGCGCATTGGTGTCCGATTGCAGATGTGAATTGTGCATCTTTAAGATTCAGAAACTACACGTAATCATCACAGACGTGTCTGTTTACTCAGGTACAGAGTTGAGAATCCTTACTTTCCGTAGAAGATGGCAACGTGAGAAATGGTCGACGCAATGGTGGCAAAGCTGAGCCCATAGGAGAGCGCAAAGAAGGTGCTGAGGTTCACCCTGCCGAGCTTTGCGTATGCGTCCGTGTCAAGCTGGAACCGGTTGTCCACAATGTTGGTGATATCATACACGGACCCATTGGACATGAAGAGGTGACTAGAGAATATGGGGAACGACTTGGCATTGTATAGGTTGGTCCCCCAGTACGCCGTGGGCACAATGACATAGATGAAGGCGGCGTATCCGATGGCGATGTTGGCGGTGGCAAAGAAGGGCGAGATGAGCGGGCTGAAGAGGAAGGAGGAGACGGCCGTCCAGTCAAGAGTGAAGGCTCCGAGACCCAGGCCGTGCATGCCGGAGCCGAGCTGCTGCGCCGTGACGGACTTGGAGAAGACCCAGCACACCCATGAGATTGAGGTCAGCGTCGGGAAGAGGTAGCCTGGCACAACGTACCACGCGAAGCTGCAGATGAGCGCGATCAGGAAGAACTTGGAGCGGGTCATCTTCCTGGAACCCTTGGGGAACTCCTCTTTCTCGTGCAGTGCCCTGGTACATTCAGTGGGAGCTGTTAGTGTTACATAATACTAGTACTAAATGACGACTTTCGCAATGCTATGGATTCAGAAGGATGCCATGTAAACCAAGCCACTCATTATTCTTCAGTTCATATCATCATTGACAGTACATACAAATCAAAAACGACCTGATGTGTTCTGTATATACATCTTTTGCACGATGAAAAGTTGGGGAATTATAACACAGAACTGGTCTCCCTTCTTCATGTATCATAGACACGTGGTCAGATAAGCCATAATCATTATTCTTCAGTTCATATCATCATTGACAGTACATACAAATAAAAAACGGCCTGATGTGTTCTGTATATACATCTTTTGCACGATGAAAAGTTGGGGAATTATAACACAGGACTGGTCTCCCCTTCTTCATGTATCATAGACACGTGGTCAGATAAGCCATAACTGCAAGCACGGCCTTATTAATCATGTTGGGATCGAGACAAGATAAGGGGTAAATCAGCCGTTTAATCGGACGATTTATCTTGTCGGAAGCGATAAATTGACCGATTTATCGGAATATCGGAAGATAGTTTTATCGAAGGTCACCTCTCCGCTGGTCGGCCGACTACCTCGTCAACTAAGACAACATTGTATGGGACACTAGGACCAGACCGGATAACCATTGATCTGTTTGCTACGATGATTGTTTACTCTCCGTCAGGATACGGCACGCAGAGCATGTGCTGTGAGTACGCGCGTCTTTTCTTGGCAACTTGGACCTGGACCACGAAGAACACAACACTGCTCTACTCCATCCATCCAGTTGCACACCAATTTCAAACAAGGCAGAGTCACCCTCTCCCTAGGGTAGAGACCTACCGTCAAGAGTCAAAACTGTGCACTGCACGATTAGGCGTCGCGGCGCCTGTTGTTGCGTTCACATCACGCCCGTCGTTTGCTGCCAATTTTTCATCACACCTTCCGAAGGCTGCAGTGGCCGAGTGCCAAAACCGGAGGCCGGCGCCGTGATGCAGAAATGCAGGAGGCGTGGATTCCTCTGTCGGCCGGCGCCGACGACGGGGACGAAACACGCCCATGCGTCCAGACGTCGCCGTCCTCCTCTTTTCAGTGGAGGATGCGTGGACTCGATGGAAATATGGAATCTATCATGCATGTGCTGAGACGTGCTCTGAATTCTGAACCGTCCTGAAAGCTACCACTGCTAGTGGTTCTTGGCCTCGACGAGTTGCTGTCATGCATGCACGGCGAGTTGATCATCACGAGTCTAAGATTGCGGAGGATAAGTTGACGACGAGCTGAGACCCAGCTATCTCTCTGAAAGCTATTTTGTATTTAAGCGAACTGCACGATGGCGTCCGTCGGGGGACGATATACCATATCACCATGCAAAATCATCAGCCACTACATTCAGGTATCCCAGGTCTGGTTAGTGTGAATGGTAAGAGAGCCCGGCCTATCAGTAACTCTCAGCGGACTGTCTGGCTAGCTAGCTATATATTTGACATATTTCATTCTATTTGAAATCGATGCCGAGAATGAGAAAGTTTCGACCAGACATGATTATTTGGCCCTGCGATCTCGCATATTATTCTACTCATCGTGTCTCTTTTGAATGGAATGTATTGTTTTATTTAGGAGACCTGATGAGTAAAACCTTTTCACCAGCATGTTAGTTTTCTTGAAACCATGAATACATCAAACCAGTCTGCTAGATAAGAGATAACGCTAACCAAAGTTGATTGGGAAAAGCAAGAGCGTGTCTCCATTTGCAGTGTACCCCCATGTTTTAAAACATAACGTGCCCTTGGTCCATGGAAAGACAGTATTCTAAACCCGAAATTAATAAAAATAAACCCAAGTTGCACAAATTCAGCACTATTTTCTTGCAGGCATGCATCGAACAGCGTAATAATTGGGGATTCCATCAACTTATCTATCCATGATGCACTCCCTGCTCATGGTGGGGTTTTTCTGCTAGCTCTTGCATCGTCAGTGTCGAAAGGACGACCGAGAGAGAAGGAAGATGCATGTCAGTGTCTCGCTAGGGGTTAGATATTCTCCTTAATTTATTTGTCATCAACTTTGTTTTGTACTGATGGCCTGCCCGGGCGCCGCCGGCCGGGTCAGATTTTGCAATCTGGAGCCAACTAGTTAGTACCTTAATTCATTGGTGATAACTGATACTACGTTGTGCACCACTTATTTCTTGTTTTTCTAGCTGATAATAACATGTTTCATGTACGCGTAATAACAAACATTAGCCTGTTTTTTTTTTTTTTTTGCTCCACATTAGTTAAGATTTGAAAGGCTAGCTAGTCAAGCTTTAGCGCAAAAAAAAAAGCTAGCCAAGCTTTGGGTTCTATTGCTGTTATTTGTCACTTTGGTAAGTTTCTATATCGATTTCCTCGGGAAAACTGTGGAAAAGTTCCATAATACTCCCTCCGTTCCAAATTAAATGACTTTCATTTGTCCAAATATCGATGTATCTATATATGTAACATGTCTAGATACATCCACATGTGGACAGATAGAAGTCAATTAATTTGAAACGGAGGGAGTAAAAAGTTAACTTGTACTGAGTACGTACTACTTCTACTTCCAGCTAGGCGGCATACGGAAAGCTACAACCACGCAAGGACAAACCAACCAACCCATCTGGCCGTCAAGAAACGGGAAAATTTTATGAACGCAACGCTTTCTTCGCCCGTCTCCGAAACACGAAACCAAATTCCGACCAAATCGTGATAAAAGAAAGCAAATTAACACTGGACTGGAGTGGAGTAGAGTAGAGTGGGAGGGGTGCTCACCGGAAGAGCGAGACCTGGACGAGCGTGGTCGGCCACCACATGTGCGCCGGCTCCACCACGTACTTGCGCATCAGCCCGGCCCAGCCGTACCCGAGCACCTGGTAGATTGATTGATAGCAAATTCACAAATTAAACGTAGCCGAGTTAAATTGTGCTGGCGAATTGATGCCAATGGCTGCCACACCAGGAGAATCTAAGGAAAGCTAATCTTCGTAGGCACCTGGGTGGTGATGATGAGGATCCAGGCGGCGAGGAAGGAGATGGAGCGGTGGTAGTATGCGCGGATGATGTCGACGATCCCGACGGCGTAGGCGCTGCCGTTGCCGAAGGCGTAGCCGGCATTGGCGAAGATGGAGATGAGCACGTGCTCCTTCATGTTGAAGGGCCCCGGGTTGAGGCTCCACTCCCCGCCCCCGAGCGCCGCCGGGACCGGGAACCGCCGGGTGGGCAGCACGCGGGCCATGAAGTGGCCGATGGGCAGCGACGCCACCTGGACCGTGATCTGGGTCACGATCAGCGGCTCCGTCCGGTAGGAGAAGAACTGGTTGAGGAAGCTCATGAGCGCGCAGGAGAAGAGCCCGATGGTCCACATCCGGAACGTCCACACCGGCAGCGTCGGGTCGTCGCCGGAGGGCACCGTCAGCCGGACCTGCTCGATCGGGGAGGTCTCCTCCTCCTCCTCAGCTTCCTCCTTGCCGCCGGCCAGGCCGCGCTCGTCCGCCGCTATCTCGCCCATGGTGCGCGCGTGCGTGAGCCGGTTTAATGGCCGTCCGCCGCTAGCTGTAACTATGACGAGCGCCGAGCCGTGCTGTGTCCACCCGCCGGAGAGGTGACTTGTTTGGGGGCAGAGAGGTCTGCTGGCGCGCCTGCGCGTTTATATGGACGGGCGGACGGTGAGTTTGAAAGCCTGGGGAGCGTCTCGTGAGGCGTCCAGATTCTTTGGATGTCTAGCATTTAAACGACACCAAAGGAAAGCAGTAGCTGCAAGATGCTATACGTATTATACCACTGGAATCTGGCTGTCCTACGTATGAATACGTACATGAATCTTGTTCGGTCTGGATACTGCCATACTGGGGTATCGATTAAATATTTCCACGAAAAAAACATGATTTTAAATGGCTTCCAAAAGGAACTTCTAGTAGTATCAAAATCAAAACAGCGCGATATATATTTTTTTGACTGAAATACAGTCGGAGCTGCTTTTCATTTATCAATAGAAAAAAGGCTGATAGCCAAAGTGGCTCGGTTTATCGGAAAATCAGGACTGAAAACCATACAACACCTAGCAAGCTAGGACAGCGGCATGCGCCAAGACGACGCAGCATAACAACAACAGCAACACAACAACAACTACAACAGCAACACCACCACACAAAGCATGCTTCAAAGGCTTGCACAACACAACCAAGAGCGGAAGGGGGCCTCGACTTCCATCTTCATCTGACCAAGCAAGGCCTAGACACTATGAACTTGGTCGTCTGGTTGCCACCCGCCAACACCCCCAAAGAAGGGAGAGGTGCCAAATGGGAACAAGGCGGAGCTCGCTAACCCGGCTTCCGATGAGAGCTTCAGACCCTTCCGCGAACGAGGTTGATCGGCGAGCCCAAAGAGCACACAACGACATGGATGACCACCTCCAACAAACGCAAACCCTTCTGGGGATTCTACCGGTCTGCAACACTTAGGAGAGACACCCTGACCAAGCTGAGGTGGCTCCAAGACAGCGCCTCCAAGGAGGTAGCGACGTCGAAGACGCCGCCGTTGTCCGATCAAAAGATCTTAGGCTTTCGCCCGGAGAAAGAAGGGTAGCCGGGTGTGAATGCTCCCCAACAATGCCTCCAACGAGGAAGGCGGCGCTCACGAGCGTCGCCGCCGTCGGTGCCAATCGGCACAGAGCTTTCGCTCGCAACACCACAGCCCGACACCACCACCAAAACTGCCGCATGGGCCTCCATACCTTAGCGTCGCCTTCGGATCGAATCACGCAGTTTCCGCCTCTCCTCCGAACCGTAGGTCACGAGTGTCCCTGCCGGCCTAGGGGAGCTCCACGGCTCAGCACTGCCGCACCAAAGAACCCAGGCCACCATGCCGCCACACCTCCACAGCAGCCACCAACCGCACCATCACCTCCCTCACCTCCACCGCACCCAGGGCGCCGCCGCGGCAGCCAGCAGCTTGCCGCCAAGCACCACCGGAGCTGCAGCCGCGCGCCGAAGCCGCGGCCCGCGCAGCCCAGATCGGGCCCAAAAGGGCCCGGGTGGCCGCCGCCGGACGGGGAGCGCCGCCGCGTGACACCCATCTCCTTCGCAGCCTCCAACCCGTCTCCTCCTCGAGTCCCAGCGCCGGACACGCCAACAGCACCGCACAGCAACAACACCACATCTTCTCCTCGCGCCGGAGGGCGCCCTCGCGTTCACCGCAGCTCTCCCACGACCACCTTTTTGGAGGCGCGGGGCCGCCGCCACCACGGTGAGGCCAGCGGCAGCAGCGGCGGGGAGGGAGCTCGGGGGAGGGAGTGTACTGGCGGCGGCTAAGGTTTCCCTCGGGTCGCCCGTGAGGGGCGACGCGTGGGACGGGAGGGTGTTTTTTCTTCACACTGTAGGGTCGCCCGTGAGGGACAGTAGTAGTTTATTTGGACCTCGCCGCGACCTGCACGCTGCAGCCGCGAATACCATTCGCACGCAGTGAGAGATTCGCCGGGAAATGCTGATCAACACTTCGGCATGTCTGCACTTTGGCTGTAGCATGTGACCTACGCTAATTTAAATTGCTGCTCAGTCCAAGTGGTTTCCTCGGTGGGTTCGATATCCGGATTGTATTTTAGATCTTATCAGTGTGCGTATATCAACTTTGAGACCAAGAAGTATACGCAAGAGCTTTCTACTCCATCTGTTCGTAAATAGTATAAGATTTTTTAACTTCTCCACATCCACATGTATCTAGATTCTTTTAGATAAACAACATATATTAATATCACGAAGATATCAATTACCCCTAACCTCTGCAATAAATTATTGTCCTAATAACACTACGGATGCACACAGTCGAAAAAAGAAGGAAGAATTATAAAAAAGAAAAGTCCCGCCACAGCGAGCATATCCTTTTAACAACAACACTAACACAACCAACAAGTCTAACCCCTCCAACGCGATGGCTCCAAGAAGAAAACAATGCACAACACGGCGTTGTCGCCCGATCAAAGATCATATGTTTTCACCTTTAAAAAAGTCCTCGCTTGCAAAAACAATAATCTGAACAAGAGCATTGCCAGGCACAACCAGGCCAGACGCTGGGTTTTCACCCTGCAAGCAAAGGCCGTGAACTTCTCCTGTGATGTCACCCCACAAACATTCGTTGTTGCGAGTCCTAGAACACCAAACCAGTTTCTCATCGCCACAAAGTTTCAAACCACCATTACTAGTCCTCATATCCAGACTTTCGTAACTTTCTCCACTTCTGACTTCACCATGGATCGTGAAAGACAAATCTCCTTGTGATTCAGAGATATAATCCTCTATTGGGCTTTGCGGGTACTTCAGTGGGTAAGTTATTTTTGTCCATCGCTAACAAGATGTATGTTGGCGTTACATCTAGGAGTATCAAGAACAACAAACATAGTTGTAAGAAAAGTTATTGGAACGTTTGTTTCTCGGGGTTCAACTTGTTGGCACCAACTTGGTGGTCGATACAAGTGGGAATGGCGCAAGAATCATTTTTGGGGAGTTTCGGTGAACTGACCGTTGTGGTCAATGCCACGAGGAAGAGGTTGTGATCACAATCAATATCAAGATCTGAATTGTCCAACGTGTCCTTGAGGTTATGAGCTGGCTTTAGGCGCAAAGAAATACACTGTTAAGTCACCACGGGTAAATTGCTGAATGGGACCACGGATGAACCTTGTAATGGTCTAGAAACATATTATTTTCTGAAATTGAAAAATATGATAGATAATTTGAAAAAAGGACGAATTTGTGTCGTTAGGTCTTCAGGAAATAGGATTTCAAACAGAACAACTAATTCAGGAAAAGAGAGAACAAGAAAAGGAGAACTTCAGCATACAATACGCAGTTCATGTAACTGAACTAGCAGTACTCAACGACAGGTATGGTGCAATATTCAACGATTTTTCTGATCAAGCGCTTATTATGTCGTCCTTCATAAACCACAACCGTGCCATGATAATACAAGCGAGAATTCAACATTTCACGATCAAGGAGGAGATTGATATAATTTCTTAGTCCATTCAACAATCCACGCTCGAAGTGTATCAAATCTATCTTCTACTCAATCATTTCAAATCACATTCAATGTCATAAATTCGGAGAAGTACATCACTATATTACTGTAGTTAATATAAGCGAGAATTAAACATTTCACGATCAACGACGAGATTGATATACTTTCTTAGTCCATTCAACAATCCACACTCGAAGTGTTCAAATCTATCTTCTACCCAATCACTACATTTCACATTCAGTGTCATAAATTCGGAGTATATTAGTTTGGACTAAGAGTGCAACCACCACACGGGTGTACATCCAGCAAAGGGAATGTTCCTTCTATGTGTTCCTTTCGAGTTAGTTGTGCGGGCTGATTTTCCTACGTATATTTAAGGTGGACACTTTCATGCAATGAGACCGACCAGGAGAAATTCGTCCTGACGGGACTTGAACTCTGTTGTCAGGTTTAGCCACTGCTACCTTTGCCGTTGGGCTCTGCCCTGTTATCTTTCAGGCTGAAAATAGCGACCAAGAAACAAAGATGCACGCTTTCAGACGGAGAAGCAAACATCCCTTCCGCAGGCACACCAGCCAGCTGCTGCCCTGCAAATATATGGCGAACTGGGCCTCGCAGTTTCAGCTAAGCTAGGAACATTAACTGCAGAACACATCGCCTAAATTACAGATTTTGAACGTCTCAAGATAAAGTTTTTCATTTACCCAACAAGAAGATCTTCTTCAGTCTTACTCAGAAGTTAGGCAATTCTAACTGATTAATACAAATACAATCCAAGGGAACTCCTCTTTTGTGTCAATTTTTTTAAACTTAATAGCCAGTTTGTTTACAAAAAGAAATACATGAAAATAAAGAAAAACGAATTTTCCGACATGCAAATAGGTCTGCAGATCGAAACAGCTCCAGAAGGCAATTAGTTTCCTAATAAAACGAACAGGCCCACCAACGCAATGCAAAAATAAAAACCAGAGATCAATAGTGATGTTATAATGCTTCTGATTTGGTGGGCAATGAAAACAGCGGCATTGCTGAAGCCTAGAACAGGAGAATACAGAACAAAAACTTGGGCAAGCCAGGAGACAAACAAATAAAACATTTACAAATAGTTTGCACTAGAACGAGTAGCAAACAGGTTCACGGTGTAAAACATAGAACAGTACCAAAACAATACTACAAGAATGACTCCACGAGTAGCACATTAAGCTATAGATGCATACAACTGAACCAGGCGCAAAACACATCACAATCTTGAAAGAGCAAACATGCTTCTGGACTTGATAAAGATATCAAACTGCCTTAGCACCACCACCACGGAGACGAAGGACAAGGTGAAGAGTGGATTCCTTTTGGATGTTATAATCCGCCAAGGTACGCCCATCCTCCAGCTGCTTCCCAGCGAAGATAAGCCTCTGCTGATCTGGAGGAATTCCCTCCTTGTCCTGGATCTTGGCCTTCACATTGTCAATGGTGTCAGAGCTCTCCACCTCAAGCGTGATGGTCTTTCCAGTTAGTGTCTTGACAAAGATCTGCATTCCTCCACGGAGTCGCAGGACTAGATGAAGGGTGGATTCCTTCTGAATGTTGTAATCAGCCAGCGTGCGCCCATCTTCCAACTGCTTCCCAGCAAAGATTAGTCGCTGCTGATCAGGCGGGATGCCCTCCTTGTCCTGGATCTTGGCTTTTACATTGTCTATGGTATCAGAGCTCTCGACTTCAAGTGTGATGGTCTTTCCGGTCAGTGTCTTGACAAAAATCTGCATGCCACCACGGAGGCGCAGGACCAAGTGAAGAGTAGACTCCTTCTGGATATTGTAATCAGCCAATGTTCGCCCATCCTCAAGCTGCTTTCCAGCAAAGATAAGTCTCTGCTGGTCAGGAGGGATACCCTCCTTATCCTGGATCTTGGCCTTCACATTATCAATGGTGTCTGAGCTCTCAACTTCAAGTGTGATGGTCTTCCCGGTTAGCGTCTTAACAAAGATCTGCATCCCACCTCGGAGGCGGAGGACTAGGTGAAGGGTAGATTCCTTCTGTATGTTGTAATCAGCCAAAGTGCGCCCATCCTCAAGCTGCTTTCCAGCAAAGATAAGCCTCTGCTGATCAGGAGGGATACCCTCCTTGTCCTGGATTTTCGCTTTGACATTGTCAATGGTGTCAGAGCTCTCGAACTCCAGGGTTATTGTCTTCCCAGTAAGTGTCTTCACAAATATCTGCATCCCACCCCTCAAACGAAGAACAAGGTGGAGGGTAGATTCCTTCTGTATGTTGTAATCCGCTAAGGTGCGCCCATCTTCAAGCTGTTTCCCGGCGAAGATAAGTCTCTGCTGGTCTGGTGGTATGCCCTCCTTATCCTGGATCTTTGCTTTCACATTGTCAATAGTGCCAGAGCTCTCAACCTCCAGAGTTATGGTCTTGCCAGTAAGGGTTTTCACAAAGATCTGCATCCCACCTCTCAGGCGCAGAACAAGGTGGAGGGTAGATTCCTTTTGGATGTTGTAATCGGCCAATGTCCTGCCATCCTCTAGCTGCTTTCCAGCAAATATGAGCCTCTGTTGGTCCGGAGGGATACCCTCCTTGTCCTGAATCTTGGCTTTAACATTGTCAATGGTATCGGAGCTCTCAACCTCGAGAGTGATAGTCTTGCCAGTCAGTGTCTTGACAAATATCTGCATCTGTTCCATACAAATATATATGAATATGTCAAATAACTGTAACTACACATCTCAAACAGACTTCGGATAAACCAACACAAAACATAGCTATCCATTTTAAACAGATGCAGTTGTCTTACAGTTAGGCACTCTGTATACTTCAGCCAATGCATAAGGAAGTTGCATGTACAGGTTTGGAAAACCACAAACTACATTTTTCTGCATTGAATGAAATCTTCAAGAACTCAAGAGAAATCTATCTAAAGAAGACAAGGTTACTTTGGTTGCATTTGATCATATCTATTGATATTTAATTTGATTATCTCACTGTGTAGTTGATAAGAATAATGCATGTCTACAGTCAGACTTTAATCAACTGAACTTGATGTGTGCACAATTATTTCTTCTTAGAAAAAACAATATTCAGGAAAGACCAATGCTAATGTTGTATCGCGGTTCTTTCCTTAACATCTTTTTTCACAAGAGAATTTGACTTAAAACCCCCAATCCATGACCAGCCAGCTTTTGCATCACATAACTCGACTTCAAAATTAGATTCACAACGATACACTCACCAACATATGATGCAAACAGGAACCGTCAATTTCACACCTTTTTTACATAAATTAAACACCTAACGACAGAACATATTATACAAGTCCACATAACTACAATGCACATAGTCTTCAAACAACTGATTTTGCTTCATAACACTTAGTTATAATTAGATTCACAACGATACACTCACCAACATATGATGCAAACAGGAACCGTCTATTTCACACCTTTTTTACATAAATTAAACACCTAACGACAGAACATATTATACAAGTCCACATAACTACAATGCACATAGTCTTCAAACAACTGATTTTGCTTCATAACACTTAGTTATCTAGATTCTAGAATCGAACAAAGAACATATCAAACTCTAATTTCACGGTTGCAATTACCATTGAAATTGATCGGAAATTGCAATTTGATGAGACCTGATCACAAATCTGCACATTAGCACGAGGGTACTGTACCTAAACCTAGGTCTCGTAGTCGCACGACAAATCAGCACCGCCCAGCAGCACACAATCCCTACATCGCAACCACGAGATTGAACGCCCCCAGATTCTAGTCGAATCAAACCACTACCAACCACAATCTAATCAGTACAGATGGGGTCGGGGCAGGGAGCGGAATCGATACCTTCGCGGAGCGTGGATTGATCGCCGACGAGTCAGAGAAGTCGCCGGTAACTCGGAGCGGGGAACGACGACGACGAGCGGATCGGAGAAAGAAGTTGTAGCGATCGGAATCTGCTTGATCTGGGTGCTGCCGGTGGATTATTTATGAGAGCAGATTAGAAAGAGTCCGTGCCTTGCAGGTTAAGGTTAGCCCGGCGGGTTCGACACTTCCAGTCTTCCAGAACAGTCCAGACCGGCCGACCTGGAGTGTTCTTGCAAGGATGGGCCTGCTGATAAGTTCGGGGTTCACGGGCCAGGAGGTCTCGGCCGTTAACCCACTCGGCCCATTGTTTTGCGAAGCGTCGACCCAGTTTTTCCGAAACGAGTGACTGCAGGATGTGGAAATTTCGCAGGATGAGGCGTAATCGATACGGTTACATAGACCTGCATGATTATTTTCAAACCATGTTCTCAACTTCTCACACAGTACCACTTGTAACAACTGATCACTGATCCTGACAAGTTTAGCTTTGACCAATCAAATCATCGTTAATAAGGTGTATATGACTATGTCCACGAGAATAAGCAGAGCAACAAAGTATCTCAGTCATCACAACACGGCACCAATATTCGCTATCATCACGCAAGACCATGCTAACAACTTGCTTCCAAGTGTGTAGATCAAAGTCTCACAAGAATAAAAAAGGATGATGTACACGTGCTACTCTCAAAAGGTTTCCATGCTGCACTGCATACACCGAATGTAGATCACTCTATCCTCTGATGGTAGACATTGAGAACATAGCTGTTCAGGAGGTCACCGAATGTCTTGGTCGAGAATGTTTGCACCACACGGTCCCGTGCTTGTTTGCCCATCCGAACAGCGAGCTCGTGATCATTCACAAACTTCAGCATGGCTTTCGAAAATTCAATGGGCGAGGGATCACACAGAAACCCTGTCGCTTCGTTCACTACTGTTTCCACTGGACCACCGCTGTTGCATGCAATTACAGGCTTATATGCTGCCATAGCTTCAAGAGGAACAATGCCGAAATGTTCGTCCTGGATGTGGTGTAAAAGATAGGCTGAATTAGAATAATCTGCTTACATGGATGGAAGTCCTATGCAAATGCTAGACATTTACCTTTGGAGTGTATAACACACAAAGGCAGTTGGACAGAAGCTCGTTTCTTTCAGATGAAGAACAAGATGTCACGAATTTTACATAGTCAGCCACACCTTCAGTCACAGCCAATCTTTTCAGCTCCTCAAGGTATTCAACGTTTTCTTTGAGACGCTTATCATACCCACCTTAAGCATGAGAAATGCAACACACAGTGTTCAGCAGTTAAATAACCCGTGATGTAGTAAGATTGCACTGTGAATAAATGGTAGCAGATAATAAATAAACAGACATACCTGCCACTGTTAAGCTTGCTTCCTGCAGAGCATCACCAGATTGCTTAGAAACAACTGACCGGAGCAAAGCAAAGGCTGAAATGGCTAGACCAAGATTCTTTTTCCTCTCAAACCGGTTAATTGAGAGGAAATTCAACCTGACGACAGAGTATAGTTCAGTTTAGCTACACCTGAACAAGGACAGAATGGGAGAGAAACAAATGTAGTATACTAAAATCTGAATAAATGAACCTAAGTGAGTCGCAAAGAGATATACAAGCATGCAGTTACTTATAATCATGAGGTTCATGAAATTGCTCAATGGAAACCGCTGGATATAGAACACCAGGCTCAATTCCTCTAGCATGAAGATCACAAAATGTCCTGGCGAAAGTTGCTGCAGTGAACTTACTGTTGACTAGAATCAAATCTGCCATACCTAATGCATGCAAAAGGAATAACCGTTACAATTAGGATGCCCAGTAGTTGTCTCGACATATAGTTAAACTAAGCACAACATTTGTTAGGTGTAGTTTTAGATGCGTAAGAACAATACCAGTTGTGGCTTCTTCGATCATGTCAATTGGTTTGCGATATAACCTCCGAAGAATGGTAGTATGTTGTGCAAGCAACAGATCAGGGAAATGACAATAGAACATTATCTGAAAAAGCAACAACAAAAAAAATCTCAGCACACAGCTGCACCTAGAGCATACTAAGCACTTCACAGTTCACATAAGCCATCAATACCTTCGATGATTTCTTTAATTTCAGTAGTGGAATCACAACAGAAACCTGGTCTACCAATATGACGTCAAAGGAGGGCCACCAAAGTAGCACACACAGTGCAACAAAAATGCAGCAGAGATAAGCACACACAGCATGAAAGCGGTAAAACACGTGGCGGGGCAAAAAATCTCCATATACAGTAACTGGGAATGGACCTGGAAAACAGAGTAAAGTAGTGTAAAACATGTATCCATGTAACATAAGAAATTTTCTATGCCCAACGGTATACAGGTAAGATGTTGCAGAAAAATACTCCGGGGACATTTTGCAAGGATTGAATAAGCATGGAAATATCGTTGAACATTTACTCCACCTCATGTCCATAATTTAACTCGGACATGGCTAAATTTAAGAAACATGTGCATGAGGCTGCTAGCAACATATGCCATAGATATAGTTTAGAGATTTACCGGAGACTGTTTCCTCAAAGCACCGATTTCTGTCATGGTGTGAAGTGAAAACGTGAACATTGTGTCCATGGGCAGCAAGCTGACATGCCGCGTCAACTATCAACCTCTCAGCACCACCTACATCAAAGGTGCCCCTCATTACAGTAATTCAGATCACATAATGTTGGAAGTGGTATTATACTTTGCCCATATGCCAAGCCAGGCATGCTGCTGTAAGATCCTTCTATAGGAATGTTTCTGTTACTGCCATCATATGACTGAAGTGCAATCCCACATTGAAGTTGTGCAATTGCTTCCTAGACTCTTAGAATAAGCTATTAATCTGAAATCACTCAAAATACCAATTCCCGTATGAAAAAATAAGAAAATTCGCACTTCCCCTTACTCTGACAGCACCTGAATTGCCACAAGCCTATTCTAATCAGGTGCAAATTTGGGGAACTTCTAGACGTGCTGAGATGCACAGTCGGACCCAAGAGGGAAGTTTACGAAGCCACATGATTTACTCAATTCTCCCAACTCCAGGAGATCCTACCGCGCGTAAGACTCGGACGTACTGCATCTAGGGCTAAGCAGATCGATCGGATACAGGCAGAGGAGGAAGAGGTGAGGTCCATACCGATTCCAAGGTCGGGGTGGATAACGGCGATCTTAAGCTTCTTCGTCTTCGTCCCCGACGACTGGCCTGCCGCTCCCACCGCCGTCGCCATGGCTACGAAGCTTCTCCGCCTGCTTGTTTTTTGTTTTTGTTTTGAGAAACCCTTTCTTTGTTTTTGTGGAACTCCGCCTGCTTGCTCAACCGTTATTGGGGCCCGAACTGTGCTTGAGCCTTTGGATCGATTGAAAGGACCCATAAGTTCTCTTTGGGCCCAATTGTCGTGCAAATTACGATCTCTCGCGGGCTCGGTGCATTCCTGTCTCCTCTATGCATGTAGAGCGGTATCAAATTATCAACGTTGGGCATTCCACTAAAAAAATCATGGTTGGATAAGCAATCTAAACAAAATGAAAAAACCATGGTTGTGCATTCGATTAAACAAATACAAGGCTGTTAATTTCACTAAAAAAAACAGGTTGTGCCCGTAGGGTAGTATTCTCAAATTACCAAAATTATGGTCCAACACCGATGTGCAACAAGTGAAACTAGAGAGACGACTTCAGAAAAGATTTAGTCCAACCATTAGCTTTATCACGAGTATGACATTTGTTTTGTTTTAGGTAATCAATAAAGTCATATTGCTTGCTAAACAAAGATATTTGAAAAGATCAAATACACATAAGTATGTTTTATCTACATTAATCTAAATTTAGTAGACACTATATAGTGCCACCACTCCTTCATACAAGATATCTGCATGAGGTAATTTCACGTTATTTGCTCAAGCATCGTGGTCGAGACCTCGCCTTGATGGATCGGAGAGAAAACACAACATTTTTTCTCAACCGTGTACACACGTTTCGACACAAGGGCGTAACCCTTTTATCTCGACCTGTCTCACCCTCGCGTGCGAGTCGACACAGGGAAACCCTAGGTCGCGCCAACGGCAAGCCTTCTTCAACATCCCCTCCTCTCGCCACTGCTAGGTGGCTCTGCCGGGCAAAGCCTGGCGAGGAAGACGGTGCGGGGCCTCTCCCCGGACGGCGCGCGGCCCTGACTGGTTTTGGCGGCGTTAAGCTGCAGGATCTCGACAGTAGGTGGCTCAACGCCGACTGTGGTGGGGCCTCAAACCTTTGCTCTGGGTGGTGCCAGCTGCGGCGGTGGCTTTAGGCTTGAACTGTGTCGTGGCGGCACCTTACAGTGGACCTCTTGGCACCGTGGTAGTGCCGGCGACCGGCCAGGCGGCGGTGGGATGGACGTCGCACCAACGCGCCGCGCACCTCGGCATTGTCGCGCCCTGCAAACTATCTCGCAAGCTCATCACGGACAGCGTGCTCGCCGCTGGCCGACGCGGCCATTTACTTGAGGGTTAAGGAAGGGGGTATTGAGAAAATTGTGAAGTGGGATAATTGTCGGACTTGCAGGAAGGTGATTAAGTGCGCTAATTTTGCGGGCCTGTGGTTAGCCCGCTCCCACCTGCACCCTGAGATCGAGGAGGACCTGGAGTTTTCTTGTATAGAAAGGCCAGCGGACCGTGAGTGCCAGCCCATGATATGTTCGGTGCTCACGGCCCAGATAGTTGCTGCAATTGGCTCACTGAGCCCTTGTTTGGCGAAGTAGTCCAAAGTGTCTCTCTCAGAGGCCCGCCCCACCTCCGTCAGAGTTCTCTGATGTTGGCTCGGTGGACGGCGGACCGACCCGCAACCCTACAATCGGTCGGATCAAATGCACAGCCGCGGCCGCAGTCGTGGGCACGAGGAGCTGTTGTCCCGACGTCGCACACGCATCCCGCTAGTGCATGCTGGAGATCACGGGGGACACAGTTTAGCAAAGCTGAAAGCGGCCCAGCCCACACACTCACCGTTGTCGATCTTATCTCGCGGAGAGTCAGGCCCACGGCCCACCTGCATCATGCGATCGATGCAATGCATGGGCATCAGGGCATGGGCCTAGATTTCGAGTCTCGACCGGTCGGAATTAACCATTCAGATTAGCTTAGCGTAGCCAGCGTCAGTGACACATTATTAGTAGAAGCCTCTCACGTCGCGTACTGCGGTTGCGGTACAGCCACTTAAACAGCCACTGATCGTATGCGCGTTTGGGAGCATGTGTATCGTTTCACGAACGGTGGTGCTTCTCCTATGTCTGGAGCTGGGCGGGATACCTTTCCGCGCCTTCACCAATCACCGGGGGGGTTTTAAGCTCATCCAGCAACGGCCGGCCGGGAGATTGGCACGGTGGGGTTGCATGCATGGATCCACATGTTGTGGGGTTGCTCTAATGGTTATCCCTCGCTAGCTTCTCTTTGTTGTGTGTGCCCAACCTAGTTCAATTTCTCAAATCTTATCCTCTTATATATCCGCTTCCCCCCCTAACTTGAAGAGAGGTGGCCATATCAGGTCCCATGCTTAATATGCAATATATTACGAGTAGTTAATAAACATGTATGTATGTATGTATGTATGTATGTATGTATGTATGTATGTATGTATGCTGGTAGTAGTCAAAAATCGGTACTCCATTCATCGCGGTTTATAAGGCACGCACAAAGTTTGAGAAACAGTTTGACCACTAAATTTGTTTAAAAAATATAAATTATATATACTCCCTCCGATCCGAAAAAAGATTCGCGACGGTTATTTTGCAAAAACGCCCTCCAGTTGTTTTTGTCTCAACCCGCACTCCACCCACCTCTCTCTCGCACCCACTTGCACACCCGCACGCGCACCTCCCACCTCTCTCTCGCCGCCGCTCGCTCGCTCCCTCTCTCTGCTCCCCTCGCCGGCGCGCTCCCTTGCCGACGTGCTTTTCTCGCCGGCGCGCTCCCTTGCCGGCGCATTCCCCTCCCCTCGTCGCCCACGCTACCCTCCCCTTTTCGCTCGCTCCCCTCCACCTTCCCTCGCTCGCTATCCGCAAGAAAAGCTCAGACCTTTTGGTCCAAGGCAGCGAGGAATCGCCGGATCCGGTGTCGGAGAGGCCGGATCGGGTGGCTGCGAGACCGGACGCGCCGGATCTAGTGGCTGCGGCTGGTGAGGCCATACGCAAGGAGGCCGGCAAGGCGGGCGCCGCTCTTGGCCGCCAGCTCAAGGCCATGGTATAGGAGAGGGCGGAGTAGGCGGCGGAGGTCAGGATGTGTTCCGACGAGCGGACGAAGCTTTACTTGGTCCAGGTCCAACCGCTCGCCCCAAGCCCCACCTTCGCGCCGACCTCGACGGCACCTCCATCCCGGACCTCCTCCACGTCCTCGATCCCGTCCCGGTCCCCTCCGTAGCCGGCTGATTCGAGCCGTCGCTGAGGAAGAATACGGCGGCAGCGGCCGAGGACCACCTGCTAGCAACAGTTTGGTACGTGCCACCTCTTCTTTCTCCCCTCTCCGGCCGCCACCGGACACCCTAGCCTCGCTGCTCACCATCTCCTTCTCCTCAATCAGATCCGCTGGAGATGGAGGACCTCCACACGTGTTGCGGATGCCTTCATCCTACTGTTCGTGCTGCAGCTCGCCCAAGGAGAGGAGCTCCTGCCCCTGCAGATAAGAACGAGCAGCAGGACATCCTACTGCAGCTCGCCCAAGGAGAGGAGCTCCTGCGCCTGCATATAAGAACGATCAGCAGGACATCCTACTGCTAGTGCTGGCCTGCATCTGGTGCTGCAACAGGCCATCTCGACGCCGACGCACAAAGGTCCTCCTTTTTCTCCCCTTCTTGTTCACTTGTGCATATTCAGTTAACTTGCTGAAACTTAACTTGCTGCCCTCCTTATTTGCCACACTTGAAACTGGAAATTAACTTGCTAGATAGTCTCCAGGATTCATGATTTTTCCACTGTGGTGTAATGTGTGCAATATCACTGTAAGATTCATCAGCTAAGAGCACATTTTAGCATGCACACAAATAACTGTGCAGTGCAGCAGCAAGTTCTTGCTTGCACAGCTTGAAATACAAGTTATTCATATTCAGTTAACTTGCTGAGTGCTACTGCCTTCTTAGTGTACGCGTAGTGCAAAGTATTGTGAAATATTTTTGAGTTTGTGAACTGAATATGAATTGAATAAACAAGCAAGTTCACAACATATATGCTTGCTTGCTGTCTCACTTGCAAGTACTGTATCAATATTTATCAGTGCTTTCTGTAATTCATTGTAAGATTAAACTGAAAACTAAACAATATCTTTTGCTTGATCATACACTGACGGTCTTCAATTTGCAAATGCAGGAACATCAAGGAGCATGTGGCATGTTTCTCTGGTACACCCAAGCATGATCTCCAATGCACTGTGTACTTTGGAAATTTGATAGACTGGCATGTTTAGGTACTGCTTGGGTCACTGAATGTTTTCAGTTACAGTACCAAGTTCAGTTACAGTACTGAATGTATAAGCTGCCTGCATTTATCCAGGTTCCCAGGTCTAAAAGGTCAACGGCTCGTGATGTCTATGCTTGCCCTTATCTTGTTGAGAGTACTTCTAAAAGCAAGGATCTGCAGATGGTAAGCTTTCAGCACTATTGGATTCTTTGCAGTTTACACTTATTTTTCATTAATACATCAGGCACAACTGGATATGGAGTCAGTGTAATTGCCAGCCACATTTCTATCATTAGTTTTACAGTCCTGCTACCACTGAAAGTTGTGTTATGCTAAACACTGTCCTTTAACTGTATGTCCAGTGCTTCTTTCCACGTGAAGTTGTCAAAGACATCAGTACACCAGTATTTGTCCTTAATCCAGTACATGTGAAGTTGTCAAAGACATCAGTACATCAGTACACCTCGGTTCTTAGATTTTACTGAAGTTACAAGTAAGCTTCAGAACTTGTGAACTCCCATGTTTTTATGTCTGCTTCAGATCATTTGCATGATATTACTACTGCTAAAATAGAACACTGGATATGGAGTAATGGTTTTATGTTTCTCCTGTCATGTTTGTATGCACCATTTTCACCTATGCATCATTCTCTTGGCATGTCTAGTTGGTATTGTACATGTAATTGAACTCCAAAGACTACATGCTTGTATGTTTCTACTGTCATGTTTGTATGATTGTATTGTCAAGTTCTGAAGATCTAGAGTATGCAAGATTAACTGGAGTAATGCTTGTATGCTTGTACTGGAGTAATGCTTGTATGCTTGTGCAGGACGGAGGACCTGATGATGATCCGGAGGCCGAGGACGAAGAAGCTGCACTGGAGAGGATCTATGGCTGCTGGCGACCTGGAGTGGAGAAGAGGCTGCCGGCGACCTGCCGGCGACCTGGAGAGGAGATGAGGCTGCCGGCGACTTGCCGGCGACCTGCGGGCGGCGACCTGGAGTGGAGAAGAGGCTGCCGGCGACCTGGAGAGGAGATGAGGCTGCCGGCGACTTGCCGGCGACCTGCGGGCGGCGACCTAGAGTGGAGAAGAGGTTGTCGGCGACCTGCCGGCCACCTGGAGCTGACGACCTGGAGTGAAGATGTTGAAGGGACGGAGATGCTGCAGGGAGCCGGGCAGGAATGGAGATCTGGCCGGAGATGGTCCGGCGAGCAACGCGAGTGAGGCGGGCGAGTGAGGCTAGCACGCGATCCATATGGCTAACTCGGCCCGCGTCGCTCGCCGGCGAGCGATCGATCGATCTGAGACCTGGGCGAGCGAGGCGGGCCGGCGATCGAGCGAGCAAGCTAGGCGATCGACCGATCTGTAGTTTATTTTCAGTTTCTGAATCGTCAAGGACTTCTCTGTAAAAGTGACTGTGTACAGTCGGTCCGACTCTTTTTTCGGATCGGAGGGAGTAACAAAAATTATATCATTGGATGTATATTGAAAAGAAGATTTTAATGATATAAAATTTATTTTTTATTGAGCAAATTAGTGTTCAGAATGTATCCTTAAACTACATGTGTGCCTTATAAACTGTGATGAAGCGGGTGCCCGTTAAAAAAATGAAAACACTAGTTCTAGGTTTCAGAAAAAAATCTGAAACTCGATACACAAATACATATGCACATTATGTACGTAAGTTAGAAGTTCCGTCCAAAATGTCTAATATTTTGGGCTACACGGAAAGATAAATTTCTGACAAATAAAACCTACTATTTACACTTTTTTGAGCCCTTAAATTTCTTAATTTTTATGTAGCGTGGAATATGTTTTTTTGAAACAAGGCAAAAGCTTTGCCTTTTATAATGATATAGAAGGAGCAAAGACAAGCTAAGGCCAAGATCCAAAAAACGATAAGACACTGAAAAACTAGATTACATCATAGAAAATCATCGACGATTTCCGCCAACTTCTTTGCCCCTGCAAGGATCCAGTTGTTGCATTCGGTCCTGATGCGCTCGAAGAGGGTGCAGGGCATTGCAAAGGTGTTGTTGAAAACCCTCGCATTCCTTTCTTTCCAAATTTCCCAAGTGATAAGGATGATTGCCGTTTTCAATCCCATGCGGGAGGCCGACACCGTGGAGGCCAAGTCCTTCCGGTATGCGAAGACAGCGGGCTTTGAGGAACCGAGGCTCTGCATGAGAGTTGAGCATTTTAGCCATGAGGTCGCCTCCATCCACATCCTTTTTGAGTACCGGCATTCAAACAAAATGTGACTTGCCGTCTCCGGTTGTCCTCTGCATAATTGACAGACGAGTTGATGAGGCCAACCCCTAATGGCAGGGCGGTCAGACGTCCAAAGCCTGTTTTGCACCGCAAGCCAGGCGAAGAAGGAGCACTTTAGAGGGCCCAAGAGTTCCAGACGACTGCCATGAAAGCACAGGAGGAGGCCCCAATGAACTGAGCCTTGTAAGCGGACTTGGCCGAGTAAACCCTGAGGTCGATAGGGTCCATGTGATAGTGTCATCCGAGCCGTGGGTCAGCGCCACCCCCTGGATGAGCTCCCAAAGTTGGACGAACTGGGAGATGTGTTGGACCGTGAACTTGCTCACATCGAGGTCCGAGATCCACTGGTTGTCCGTGAGAGCGTCATGAATGTTTCTCTTTTTGTGTTTGGAGACCTCAAAAAGGCTTGGAGCATTCACTTCGGGAGCAAGTCCATCGAGCCATGACGACCCCAGAACGATGCCCTTATACCGTCTCCTACTGTAACTTTAATTGCTGCGTGAAAGAAGCTCCTATCAGTGCAGTCATTTGGAGTTTCTGAGCCTATCCAAGGCTTATCAGGAGAATCCCACTCGTGCCACAGCAACCTTAATCTTAGAGCCCTCGAAAATTTCTCTAGGTTGAGAATTCCCAGTTCGCCGAGAACTTTTGGACAACACACTTCGTCCCAGCTGACCTTGCACTTGCCCCTGCTAACCTTATCGATGCGGTTCCATAACATACACCTTCCGAGCTTGTCAAAGGCTTTTATCTTCCGCTTGTCGGCTGTGAGCAGAAAAATTGGCATAGAGGAAAGCACAGATTTGACGATTGCCAAACAGCCAGCCCGATTGAAGAACTTCCCTTTCCAATGTTGCTGGCGAGATGCAGCTTTGTCGATGTAAGGTTGAAGATCAGCCCCTCGCAGCCTACCGAGAGCAAGGGGGATGCCTAGGTATTTGATGGGGAATTGCGCGATCGCCACCTGAAAATCCGCCATCATAGCGTTTAAGTCCATGCCCTTACAACGGATTGTAGAGATTGATGACATTGTAGCGCGGAATATGACCTTTTTTACATTGAAAGATGGCATATACGTTGAAAACATGCATCTGTATTATATGATTTTTTTCAAACTCAAAATATAAAATTTCTCAAAAACAAATCCCCACAAAAGGGCACAGTACTCGGGTGCACCAAGTCCGCACTCAGTACTAGTACGTAATAGTTGGAAACTTGATGAAACAAACAATTAATGCACATATATTCTACAGGGAAAACGTCAGCAATTCGGTATTCTCAAAACAAAAAAAAAAAGCAATTCGGTGATAGCTGCAACTCGCACACAATCTTCTTTCCTCCACCATTGGCAAGCAAGCTGTCGTCGAAGCCATTAAATTCCGGCGACGAATATGGAATCGAACTCTTCCATTTCGCACCATGGCGCCTGCGCGTTCATCCCTCCTCGAAGCCCTGCCATCACGTCTTGGGTCAGGCACACACCCATACTGATCGTGCACACTACACTACAGGCTGCAGGCTAAACCGCACCCATACTTTCCTTAATCCATGCCCGTGATGGAAACTAAGAGCATCTTCACCGGCACGCCCAATAGAGAATCCGACAAAGTTGTCGGACCCATTCTTTTGGGCGTGCCGACAACAGTTGCCGCCTATTGGGAGCGGTGCGCCCCACCGGTTTCTCCCAATAGGATTTTGAGAGAAAAATTGAGACGCGAATTCTTTTGAACATGCGAAATTTCATTGAATTTGAAGTACATTTAACAAACTTAAACAAAATTTAACTAAATTTGAACTAAACCCTAAACCCTACATCTCGCGGCGGTGTCGGCGTGACTCAGAGAAGGAAGCTAGTTCCGGCGACGGCGGCCTCGAAGAAGACGAGGTCATGTCTTGCATGCCTCGATGATTCCGGCTGTTGGGGAAGAATTCTCATCTGCGCCGCCGCCGTTGAGGCTTCCGGTTTCACCTCGTCGCCGAGTGTGGTGGGGTTCGATCTAGCGGTGGCGGAGGGAGGCCTCAATGGCCGCCTGCATTCCTTCCCACTCCGTCTCAGGCCACTCGCCGTCGCTGCTGTCCTCCTCCTCTGCCGGCGCCGGTGCCGGTTGTGGCCCTTGTGGCGGTGCCGGCGCCGCTGGTGGCGGTGCCTGCAAGGGGAGGTCTGGTATGAAGGGGTCGGACGACGCAGGGTCGCCGTCCTCATCAGACTGGCCGAACCACTTCGGCGGTGGCGCGAATATGCCGGCGGGGAGGAAGAAGGACGCGCGGCGCGCCTTGTGCTCCGCGTCGATGACTGCGTCCCAGTACGACACCGAGATGGAGTAGAAGGGGTCTGCGCGCTGGTCAAACGGTAGGTCCCTCCACTGCCGCAAGATGTACTCGAGGCGGGCCCTGCCACTCAGCGGCGGCGCCACCGGCACCTTGACGACGTTGAGCACCCACCCCGGTGGGAGCACGAAGCCGTCTGGCACCGGATGTTGTGCCGGCGGTACACCTCCACCTCCTCCTCCGACAGCACCGATGGAGCGCCTCCTGCTCGCGCGAGACGAACTGCCCTGATCGGGGCGGCGATGCGGCTTGAACATGTCCGCCTCGCGCTGTACTGTGAGGTGGCGCTTCTGCTCCGCCTCGTACTCCTCCTCCCGGCGCATGGCGCGGCTGAACGAGTGGTTCATCAGCCGGTCCTCGTGAAGGAGGCGTCGCTGTAGGTCGCGCTGCTGCGGTGTCCTGGCCGCGTTCATCGCGACGTTGGCGCGTTCGTGCCGATCTCGGCGTTCCACGGACGCAAGCGCACGGCAGAGTTCTTCCTCGACGCTCAGCTCGGGCTTGCGGCTGCCTACCATGGTGGCTAGGGTTTCTATGGGAGAGAAGGCGACTTGTGTGGAGAGGAGAGGCACGTCGGGCCGTGTTTTAAAGACGGCGGGGAGCGGAGGAGGCCGGTGGCCACATTAACGCCGCCACCGGTTCGCCTGCCACGCGCATTGACGCCGACGACGTGTGCACGCCACCGCTTGACCTTCCAGTTCTGCGCTTGACGCGTCGCGTCGTCTGCGCCCGCCAGAGGAACCGCTGCGTCATTAAGACGAGCGTATCTGCCGCAATAAATCAACCGGCGACCGTTGCGTCGCTGACGCGTCGGGCCCGTCCGTCAGGTTTGGACGAGGCGCGCGTTGCCGCGGTTGCCGGCGCGCCCGGTTGCGTCCCTAGAAGCTGGGCGCGAAGCGGGGTTGCCGGACATTCTATTGGGACGTGTCGGCAACTTTTTTCGTATTGGACGCGCCGGTGGAGGGGTTTTCCGTGCCAGCGCCCAAAACGTCTATTGTGCGCGGAGTTGGGCGCGCTGGTGGAGATGCTCTAAAATCCCGTGAACGAGAGGGAGCGCGCCGCGAGTGGCTGGATCGATGCGAATCCAGCGTGAAACCATGTCGGGAGCGTGAGACCCCGCGCGCGCCGCCGCGACTCGATCTAGACGTTTGACGCCGGCTAGGCTAGCTGGCGTCTGCCGGGTGTGCGTGAGACGCTGCACATGGAAAATAGGGACATGTCTGTCGGAGTGAGACGACTCATTGGTCGTATCGTATCATGTGTTGTTCCTTTGGAACGAGATCCTCTAACATTAAGAAGCAAAGTCAGGGAAAACTAGGAAGGAAAGTCAGGGGGTGTAGCATAAGGTTGTGTATTTTTTTGCTATGCTTAATTACTGTGGCATAGATCACCTAAACTAAAAAAAATAGCACCATATTACTGGATGCAAGAAATGAGAGTAAATATATAGATTAGATTTATAATATATAAAGTAATCTGGATTATATTTGACTTTAGAAAATGTTTTTGAAGAAGGAAAGTCAAGGGGTGTAGCTTACCTGACTATGCTTCTTAATGCTAGAGGAGCCCGTTCCTGTTCCTTTGCGGCGATTATTTTAGTGGGTTCCCGGCGGCGTCGGATACTTAACCCCCGATTATTTTAGTATACTCTCATGATAGATTGAGCCATGTCGTCCAAGTCTATCCCACTGACCACATGACTTGCATACGGTTGCTGGCAGCTGAGGGCACGAGACCCGGTCGGATATGCATATGCATGCATCTTTGCATTTCGCAACAAAAGAAAATAAACAATTTTGCAGAGGCTGCGACGGTTACCGGTACGGGTTGGTTGATTTCGGTCACTTAATGTGCACAGTTTAAAAGTCACATCGCTTATTATGGCGGAGCAGTGCGTTCTACAGAAAGCGAACCGGAACAAACGGTCAGCAGGAGAGTAGTAGGCGAGCGTCGCGTCACTCGCGTTTGTTGAGTCCACACGTTGGACATGCATGGCAGCGGCGGGTGGAGTGGAAGACAGCCAGCAGAGCAGGTCGACCAGAGCAGTCCTAGTCGGAGGCAAAACACGGCGGTCGGCAAATCCGGACAACGGCCGGTAGAGGTTGGATCGTTCACATCGTCACCTCCTCCACGTCCGCAAAATCTAACAATAATCGCCACAATCAGGTCTAATTTGTTAGGGTAATAGACTGTTTGTATTACCAGGGGCCAAAGGCCACATATATATAGTACATGTACAGGTGAATATGCAGGAAGGCCCCTAACATATGGGCAAAATACAATATGCACAAATCTACTCTAACACCCCCCCTCAAACTCAGGGTGGATCCACAACACTGAGTTTGGAGAGTAAGAAGTCATGTTGCGCTCGAGTTTGTGCCTTTGTAAAGAAATCTGCCAGCTGCAAATCTGAAGGCACATAGTGAAGCGCAACAACCTGATCCTGCACCTGAGCACGTGTATAGAAAGCATCAACACCAATATGCTTGGTCAGCTCATGCTTGACCGGATCACGTGCAATACTGATAGCACCTGTACTGTCACACAAAAGTGGAGTGGGTGTCGTAACAGAGACCCCAAAATCTGCAAGCAACCACCGTAACCAGGTCACCTCAGCAATCAACGAAGCCATAGCCCGCAGCTCAGCCTCAACACTCGAACGGGAAACCGCGACCTGTTTCTTCGTCTTCCAAGCAACAAGCGAACCACCAAGAAACACACAGTAAGCAGAAAGTGAACGACGATCCGTAGGATCACTCGCCCACGTGGCATCCGAGTAACACTGGAGCTGGAGAGAGCTGGAACTAGGGAAGAAAAGACGACGAGTAATCGTGCCACGAAGATAACGAAGGACACGGAGGAGATGACTATAGTGAACGGTGGTAGGAGCTGAGACAAACTGACTCAGAATATGGACGGGATAAGAGATATCAGGGCGAGTGACAGCGAGATAAACAAGACTCCCAACAAGATGGCGATAACGTGTGGGATCAGAAAGAGGCTCACCATCAGTGGATCGAAGCTTAACATTAAGCTCCATAGGAGTCTCAACGGTACGCTCATCACTAAGATCAGCCCGAGAAAGAAGATCCTGAATATACTTTTCCTGGGAGATAAAGAAGCCATCGGCTGTAGAAGAAACCTCAATCCCAAGAAAGTAGCGAAGAGGACCAAGATCAGACATGAGAAACTGCTCACGTAGACGTGCCTTAACAAAGGCAATGTGCTCAGGGTTATCACCAGTGATGATCATGTCATCAACATAGAGAAGCAACAAGGTCCGACACCGAGAAGAGGTGTAGACAAACAGTGCTGGATCATGAGCACTGGGAGAGAAGCCAGCGGCAATAACCACAGAGGAGAAACGCTCAAACCAGGCACGAGGGGCCTGTTTGAGACCATATAAGGATCGTCGAAGACGACAAACCATCCCATCGGGAACAGAATACCCAGGAGGAGGCTGCATGTAAACCTCCTCACTCAACTCGCCATTAAGAAAAGCATTCTGAACATCAAGCTGGGATACAGACCAGCGTCGAACAGAAGCAACAGCAAGAAGAGTACGAACAGTGGTCATATGAGCGACAGGAGCAAAAGTCTCGTCATAGTCTCGGCCGTGCTCCTGCTGAAAGCCACGAGCCACAAGACGCGCTTTATAGCGCTCGAGAGATCCATCAGAGCGGGTCTTAATTTTATAGACCCACTTACACGTGATAGGACGAACACCTGAAGGGGGAGAAACAAGATCCCAGGTGCCAGTGCGCTCAAGCGCAGCAATCTCCTCAGCCATGGCCAGCTGCCACTCAGGATGACGCTCAGCATCCCGATAAGAAGTCGGCTCGGAGACAACAGAAAGACCATACTTACTAGGAGTATAACGGTCTGGAGGACGACGCTGACGAACAGGCCGTGAATGGGAAGGCTCATCAGCAGAAGATGACTCATCAGAAGAAGAGGAAGAAGGAGGAGCCGAAGAAGAGGAAGAAGGAATAGGAGAAGGAGGAGCCGAGCAGGAGAACGAGGAGTACTAGGGGTACTAGACGGAGGAGAGGATGGCTCCGAAGATGGAGGAGGCGCACCAGGTGTAGAAGATGGAGAACTAGGAGATGGGGAAGAGACAGCAGGAGGTGAATCCGGAAAAAGGAGAAAAGAAATATCATCCACCGGATAAGTGCCAGAGGTATGGCGAGGATAGAAGGAGCGCGTCTCATCAAACGTGACATCACGAGAGATGCGCATCCGACGAGCAACAGGGTCCCAACAGCGGTAGCCCTTATGCTCATCACTGTACCCAAGGAAAACACACTCAGCAGACTGAGCGGTCAGTTTGGTGCGTTCGCGGGGAGGAAGAAGAACATAGCAAGCGCAACCAAACAAACGAAGAGCCGAGTAATCTGGAGAGGTACCAGAAAGACGCTCGAGAGGAATGCCACCTTGAAGGGCAGCAGAGGGCTGAATGTTAATGAGGTAAGTCGATGTAGCGACAGCCTCAGCCCAGAAATGTGGCGGAAGAGAGGAAGCAATCATCATAGCACGGGCAGTCTCAAGAATATGACGATGCTTACGTTCGGCGACACCATTTTGAGCATGGGCACCGGGACACGAAAACTGAGCAAGGGTACCCTCCTCAGCAAGAACACCACGCAGGTGCTGAGAGATATACTCACCTGCAGAATCAGCACGAAAGACACGAATAGGCGTGGAATACTGAGTACGAACCATGGCAACAAAGCGCTTATAAATGGAGAGAACCTCACTGCGAGAGCGCATAAAAAATAACCAGGTGTACCGAGAAAAATCATCAATGAACAAAATATAGTATCGATGACCCCCCTTTGACTGAAGGGGAGCCGGACCCCAAACATCTGAATGAACTAAATCAAAAGGTCGCTGAGATACAGACGCACTAGTAGGATAGGGAAGCTGAATCTGTTTACCTAACCTACAACCCTGACATGAATGTAAAGACACATCTCCTGAAACAGACCCTAGAAGACCTCGACGAACTAATGACGATAAACGGGAGCCACAAAGGTGACCCAGCCGATGATGCCACTGCTGGAAAGAGCCAGTGACAGAAGCAGCAACCGCAGGAGAACTGGCAGATGAAGTAGCAGCGGAAGGAACACGAAGCCAGTCTAACTCCCAGAGCCCCGGAGACTGAAGACTACGAGGGCCAGCTCCAACCAGGGCCTGAGTCCGACGGTCCTGAACAGCACAAGAATCAGCGTCAAGAATGACGCGACAACCAGAATCAGTAAGCTGACTAGCAGAAAACAAGTTCATCTTAAGGCTAGGGACATGAGAAACATCAGGAACAGAGAAAGATGAAGTAGAGAGGGTGCCTCGACTAGAAACAGGAAGAGAGGTACCATCAGCCGTGATAACACGAACAGGAGAAATAAGAGAGCGAAGAGCAGAAAGAATAGAAGACGCAGAAGTCATATGAAAAGAAGCTCCAGAATCCAGATACCACGGGGATGACATACCTGACTGTGTAGAAGGTGGTGGTCGCGTGTTGCCAGAAGAACCAGACACAGAACCAGCAGTACCCGGCAAGGAAGAGCCTGAAGCAGCAAGCAGACCACGAAGACCACGGATAATGTCCTGATCAGACAGTGCAGCAGCAGAAGAACCTGAAGAGCCTGAAGATCCTGAAGAACCAGTCCTCCGACGAGCAAGATACTGCTGACGTAAGCTGGGATCCCTCTGCCAGCAGCCAGAAACATCATGGCCAGGCTTGCCACAGTAGGTGCAAGGACCACGAGAACCACGAGACTGCGGGGGCTGACTCTGACCCTGGACCTGAGGAGTAGGTAGTATCGGCGGTACTGAAGACCGCGACGGAGGCTGTGGCGGAGCAGGACCACGAGCAGACGGCAGGAGGACCACGAGCAGCAAGAACAGAGGGAACCTCCAGAAGACCAGCACCACGAAGACGAGTCTCCTCAGCACGAAGCTCAGACAGGACCTCAGAGAGCGGAACACGACCACGGGCATGTAGCTGTGCACGGCGTGGCTCAAACTCCTTGCGGAGCCGCGACAAGAACTCAAAGACGCGCTGAAACTCCAGGTCGGCGCGAACAATCAAGCAGCAGGGACAGGTGGCACACACAGGCGTACGAAGAGAATCAAGCTGACGCCAAATAGCAGCACTCTGAGTGTAGAACTCATCAATAGTCAAATCGCCCTGCTGAAGGGCATGCTCCTGGCGGACCACAGACAGGTAAAGAGCATCCCCAGACGGCTGATAACGCTGACGAAGAAAGGCCCACTGAGCAGCAGCAGTGGGAAGAGCCATAAACTCAGCAGCATACTGAGGCAGGACACTGGAAGTCAGAACAGCAGCAGCACGAGCATCCTCATCTATCCACTGAGAGTAGGCAGTCAGATCCTGCCGGTATGTCGCAACAGCAGCAGAATGGTCCTGGACCTGCCGGTCATAAGCAGTCAGAGCAAGAGCATCAGCACGAGTGGCGGAATCCTTGTCCTCCTGAGAAGCATCAGAGGCAAGGGCAGTAGGCGTCGGTGCAACAGGCACCGAAGGAGCAACGGGGTGGGGCGGACAGGGACCTCGCCAGAAAGCACACCCCACAGACGAAGACCGCGCATGTGGACGCGCATGAAGTTAGCGAAATCAGGGTAATTCGCTCCATCAAAGATAATCGGGCAGCGAGGAATCGCAACATAGCCCGACGAGGTAGACATCTCTCTCTTTCTCTTTTTTTTTTTTTTCAGAAAATCAACTCACAGGATCAACAAATCGATGGGAGCAGCAGATCGATGGGAGCAGCAGGATCAGCAGATCACATGCGCGTGCACGTGCTCCTGGGAAGCGGCGTCCGGGCGGCCGGAGAGCAGTTGCAGCAGCGCACTAGGATCAGATCGGGATATCCATTGCTAGCATGGCTGTCATGCAATTGATGCAGAGAAGACAACGACGTACGGGGAGTGGAGGCCAGCACGAGACAACTGGACCAGGAGTAGATCGAGCGAAGCACGAGACGGCCGGCGGCGGAACCAGCGGCAGCAAGATCGATCTGTGCGTTGACCTCGGGATGGGAGGACTTCGATCGAACGCAGACAGCAGCAGCGACGGGCGGGACGGGGAGGACGGCGGCAACGGCCGGGGCGCGGCGGCGAGGAGCCGGGGGCGCGACGGCGGCGGCGGCACGGACGTGGAGAGAGGAAAAAAAGAGACCCTAAAACCAGGGCTCTGATACCATGTTAGGGTAATAGACTGTTTGTATTACCAGGGGGCCAAAGGCCACATATATATAGTACATGTACAGGTGAATATGCAGAAAAGCCCCTAACATATGGGCAAAGTACAAGATGCACAAATCTACTCTAACATAATTAAGCACCACAGTAACACACTCGTCATCTTATACTTTCGAGCAGCAGTCAGTACCGATATGTTCCGGGCAGCCCGAACACATCACATGACCATCATCCATTCTATCTGACTCCAAAATGAAACTGATGGTACCACCACCACTATTACCCTTTAGCTACGATCGAATAATCACAAACACATCGTAGCTGCTACTACTCACTCCGGTTCATTGCTTGAGCACATCACTGTGCACGCATAATTGCGCTCGTGATTAATTGCGCTGCCACGCCCTCCGAGCCTCTGATGGATGAGGTGAAGCAGTGCGGAACTGCGGATACGCCAATTAGGGCCATGCCTTGCCCATCACCCGCAATGCTTAGCTGGTGATGAGCATCCCTTTTCGCTGTTCAACTCATGAAACCCCTCCTCGAGCCGTGTTTTCCCTCCATCTTCTTTTGCCTAGGCACATAGCAGTTGAGCGGGCCTTCACAAAACGAGGGCCCTACACGTCACAGGATAGGAGCCTGTCCCTCCCCGCTCTCCGTCATTACAGAGAGTGGTACCGCGTATATAGCAAGCCGCCATCGGAAGGTTATCAGGCAGCAGAACCCAAGAAACGCGTGAGGTTTTTGGTTCTTGATTGAAAAGGGCGAGGCAAAGCCCTGTTGGTTGAGAGCAGCAAACCACCCTCTGCCCAGCTTGCCATGGCGAGGTTCTTGGCGGTCTTCCTCGCCGCCGCCGCCACCGCGTGCGCGTGCCTATCCGCGGCGGCCTTCGACGTGCCGAGCGTCTCCTTCGAGGAAGGCTTCTCGCCGCTGTTTGGCGACGGCAACCTCGTCCGCGCCGCGGACGACAGGACCGCCCGCCTCTTGCTCGACCGGCGCTCCGGTAATCCATCCATCCATCCATTGCAAGCCTCACCTGCTTACCTCCTTTATTTACTTTCTTTACATATGCCCCTCCCTTTCTTTCTCCTGTGTTTATGATGTCTGCTTGTTTAATTTGCTGATTGATGTTTCTTCTTCTGCAGGCTCGGGGTTCATCTCCTCGGATTACTACCTACACGGCTTCTTCAGCGCGTCCATCAAGCTGCCTAGGGATTACACCGCCGGGGTCGTCGTCGCCTTCTACGTGAGTGTTTCTTGAGTTCAATCATTCATACACTCCGATTTGAGAACATTTCCTGCCCAAAGCAACGGCTTTCTCATCTCATCGATCGATTTCCGCTGTTCCTTCCAACCGTTGGGTCTTTGCTCCGTCGATCAAACGTCACATGGCGTGTCAGCTCTAACAGTAGGATTTAGGACGGAAGACCATCGCAAGTTGCATACCCATGCTGCCCTGGCTGGCTGGCTGGCTGGCTGGTTGGCTGTGGTGGCGCAGAGCAGGCAAGCAGGCAGACAACGGGGCGGGCCACATGGGCCTTTTCTTGTTTGGACTTGGCCAGAAAAGACTGCGCCGCCTGCTCCCCGGAATAAATGTTGCTATCTTCCCCTGTCTGTCACGCGCTCCCGTCCGATCCACATTGATCAGCCTCACCCGATACAGAGTTAATTCGAGTATCTTTGTGCAGGATGAGTCAGTGTAATTATGTTTTTGTGCACGAGAAGCTAGGGAATTATGCCGTGGTAGATGGATGGAATAACGTAGCCATATGGAGTATAACTATGGTAGATTCTATAACCAGCACATGACGCCATGCCTAACCAAAGATAGCACTAGCACCGTCAGGGATCTTTTTCTTTTTTGTGTGTGTGAAAAAAGAAGCAATACTGTCTTGCTGTGGAGTACTGATTTTCTTTCCTAATAATGTAATGTTTGCAGCTGTCGAACGGGGACGTGTACGAGAAGACGCACGACGAGCTGGACTTCGAGTTCCTGGGCAGCCGGTGGGGCGGGCAATGGCGGGTGCAGACCAACGTGTACGGCAACGGCAGCACCAGCCACGGCCGGGAGGAGCGCTACCTCCTCCCCTTCGACCCCACCCTCGAGGCCCACCGCTACTCCGTCCTCTGGGCACCCACCCACATCATCTTCTACGTCGACGACACGCCCATCCGCGAGGTGGTCCGGCACCCGGCCATGGGCGGCGACTTCCCGGCCAAGCCCATGGCGGTGTACGCCACCATCTGGGACGGCTCCGCCTGGGCCACCGAGGGCGGCAAGTACAAGGTCAACTACAAGTACGCGCCCTTCGCGTCCGACTTCTCCGACCTGTCACTCCTCGGCTGCCGCGTCGACGCCGGCCCGGCGGCCGCGCTACGCCTCACGCGCGGCGACGCCGGCGGGTGCGACCTCCTCGGGCTCATGACGGCGGAGTACGCGGTGATGACGCCGCAGAAGCGCGCCGCGATGCGCGCGTTCCGGGCGCGGCAGATGACCTACACGGTGTGCTACGACGCGGCACGGTACGCGGCCGGCCCGTTCCCGGAGTGCGACAACTCGGACGAGGAGAGGGGGGCGTTCTGGGCGTGGGGCGAGTCCAAGACCGTCGTCATGAAGACGCGCGGCCGCGGACGCCGTGGCCGGGGCAACAGGGCCGCCGCCGGCGCAGCCAGAGCACGCAACGGGGTGGCGAGCAGCTGAGGTCTTGCTTGTTAGGACGCTCATCAGTGGGATTATAACACTAAGTAGAGGCTATGGATTTGATTGATTCTTTTGGGTGATGTTATATGATTTTGGTGTCTATGTATAGAATGGTTGTAGGGATTAATTCATTGTTACTACTACTACTACTAGTACTAGTAATATTCTTTGATTGGTTGGATGGCAAGTAATAATATGATCGAATCATTTTTACTTCACTATGTTCATGAGTTCTTGTTCTCTTGGAAAACACACCATATCAACGAAGATCTGGTTCTACGCGACAACACCATTGCCCCAAAATCATCGCCTCTATAATGATCCTAGAAAAGGCCCGTAGGTGTCTGACACTACAAAACATGTCGAGCGATATAATCACGGGATGCACGGACAGCACGGTGACAACCGGGGGATGTTTGGTGTTTTCCGCCTGCTTTTTGCGTCCGTGTTAATCAAGCGTACACTGCGCCGCGCTCCTACAGTGTTTTGAGCAACTAGGGCTTGGATTGTCTGTCCACTAACCGCATAGTTTGCGAAACCGAACAAAGTGATCGAACATGACTCATTGATTGATTCGTCGCTTCACAGTTAGTTTCGGGTTGTGTCACTTGTTATCTCTGAATTGTCAAAACATTAGGAACTCTCGCGTGGTCGACACTACCCCACTTGAACGCTTAGAGCATCTCTAACGCGTCGAAAAAACCGTCATTATAGCGTGCGCGCGGTCGAAAGCAGCGCTCCAGCAGTCGCGATATAATCTCGCGCGCGGTAAAAAGGGGTCAGCGCGCTGGCGGAAGCTGGGCGGAACTCTGGGTATTTCGTGCGCCAGCTCTAGCGCGCGGACAAAGGAAATTCACGCGCGAGAGAGCAACTGCTGCCCTGAAATCTCCGGCCGCGCCCGCCCTCACCCCGCCCCGCCGCCGACGAAATTCCTCCGACGGACGGCAGATCAGACATCCCCCCGACCCCTCCCTACACCCGCGACCCCTCGGCCGCCGGCGCTGCCGCAAACCGTAACGCGGGTTTGGCCACCTCCGCCGACAGTGCCGCACCAACTCCTAGCGTCGGTCTCGCGCGCGGCCTCTTCATGGCGCCCCGGGCGAAATCCGTCGGAGGCGTCGCGTAGCCGCCCGATGTGAAGCCACGGAACGGCGTCTCCAAGCGGCCGCTGGCGGCGACGACGACGACGGCGACGGTAGCCCGAAAGAAAGGGAAGGTGGACGCCGCTTCTAGGCGCACGAGAAGCCTGTGGCAGCGCCGCCGTCCGCGCCTCTGCCACCCCCGCCTCCGCCACCCGAAGCGCCGGAGGCCGATGCGCACATGATGTTTGATCAAATGCCCACAAGGTATGAAATTTTCTTTCTTTTTTGTTGTTGTTAGATAAATGTGTATATGTGTATAGCTTGATTAGTTTTCTTTTACCAACCTTGTAGTTTCAATGACGACATATATTTGTCAACTATGGGTGTTGGCTCCAACAATTCCATTGGTCTCAAACCAATGAAATTCATGAAGATGATTATGGATTTGAAGTCGATGAGGAGGGTGAGGGTATGGTGGAAGCACCAAAAGGAGGAAGGGCGGGCAACTAAACCGTGGAGGAAGACATATTGCTATGCAAGACATGGTTGAATGTGTCCATGGACCGTTTGAGTTTGTGTGAACTTTTATTTGTCATGAATTTGCTTGTTTGTTTGGTGATTTCGAACTATGCCATGAATGTGAACTATGCTATGTTTCTTAAGTGTTAATTTTGCATATTTTTTATATTTGAAATCATCACTTGTTTCATATTGACAAGTTGATTTCATATTTGCCAAGCGCCAGCTGGTCGCGCGCGCTGCATTTTACCGTGCCTGGTGAAGCGCGACAGCGGCGCGTTAAAAAATAGCTTGTCTGAAAAACCTCTCCACCTCTTCCGCGCGCTAAACCGCTAATTTGGCGCTATAAAAAAATTAGCGCGCCGACGCGTAGCGCGTCTGTTGGAGATGCTCTTGTTGTCGTTAGGTCGTGCAAAACTGTTGCTGTACGGGTTGGGTCTAGTGTGAGGGTACACAGTCACACTTTTGCAGTTATATGTTTGTCAAGTTTACTTATCCTGAATAATAATATTTCAATCATTAGATGATCTTATCTATTGTATGTGCTACATTGTTTTATCATATGTTAAAATATTTCATTGTGCTTTGATCCAGAAACTTTCTCGGTTATCCAAATCAATTCTACGTCTTCTGAGAACAGCAATTCCAGTGAGTATACCGCATCAATGAAATCCCCTACTTTATTGTTGAGTACTCACTGCTGTTTACTTTCTGAGATTTCCAGGGAGTAACTGACCCAATGCTGTATATTGGAATGCTCTTTAGTATGTTTGCCTGGCACGTGGAAGACCATTACTTGTACAGGTTCATGATTAGTAGTTTTGTCATGTTTCCACTTGCTACACTTTTTAATATGCTGCAGACTGAACCTTCTGTTTATTCTAATATGATTTTTATAATTTTGCAGCATTAACTATCATCATTGTGGAGCTCCAAAAACATGGTATGCGGTTCCAGGAAAAGCTGCTCCCGATTTTGAGAAAGTGGTGCGTGAGCATGTATATGATCCTGAAATTTTATCAGGTGAAGGGGAAACTGCAGCAGTTGATATCCTTTTAGGGAAGACTACAATGTTCCCTCCAAATATTCTTCTCGATCATCATGTTCCAGTTTATAGAGCTACACAGAAACCTGGAGAGTTTGTGATCACGTTTCCTCGAGCGTATCATTCAGGATTCAGCCATGGTGAGACTTTTTTGCAATTTCGTTCTGTCAGTAAGTTTCCAACCTCTCTGGATATCTCTAATGTCTGTTTTATTGGATATGAACACTGGAAATGTTTATACAAATGTCAGGTTTTAATTGTGGCGAGGCAGTGAATTTTGCTGTTGGTGAATGGTTTCCTCTTGGAGCAATGGCTAGTCAACGCTATGCTCTTCTAAAGAGGATACCATTACTGCCTTATGAGGAACTTCTTTGTAAAGAGACAATTCTTGCCACGAATTTGCTATGTCTGGTTACAAAGATATGACAATATCAACTAGAGAGACGCACAGTCAACATTGTATGAAAGTCTCTTTTGTGCAGTTGATGCGGCTCCAGCATTGTGTCCGTTGGTCATTTATGAAAATGGGAGCTCATACACACTATAAAGCAGATATTGATGCGACAGTTCTCTGTGGCATATGCAGACGTGACTGCTATGTAGCTCATGTTATGTGTAAGTGCAGAGTTGATGCAATTTGTCTTTGTCATGGTAAGAACTTCTTAACATTTAGTGCAGATATCAAGCTGTCTTGAGTCATATTTTTCACCTGTTCGCCTTGTTTTGAAGAGGAAGAGATTAGGAAGTGCCCTTGTACCTGTGATCGTGTTGTATTTGTGAGGAAAGATATCTTTGAGCTGGAGACGTTGTCAAAAAACTTCGAGGAAGAAAATGGAATAGTCGATGCAGTCAGAAAGCACATGTCTCATGGATGTAGCACACATTCTTACTTCAACCGCATTAATCATGATCCCGAATACTTCCCATACTGCAAGATTCTCATAGATGCATCTCCTGAAATTCATAGCAGTTCAGGGACACGTGTTCTCGGATATGGTCTGAACAAACCATATCCTGCTACATCAACAATTACATTTTCTTTTGGGCTCCATGAGTATTCTACACAAAGTGATGTAAGTCTCACTTCTGTGTGTTCTCATGTTGCTGCACTGTACTGGGGCAATTAAAATGTGTTGATATTACTTTATATTTGCAGGAGTGCACAAGTTCTAACAAAAGAATCTTCTCTAGCTCTTGTCCTGAGAATGCATTTACTCCTGAAACTGCAATCATCAATGCATACGCTTCGTCTGCACCTGATCAAACATGCTCTTCTGAAAAATTGGTTGCGGAAGATACCGATGATTCTGACTGTGAGGTATTTAGGGTGAAGCGAAGGTCTGGCATAACTCCTGAGAGAAGGCATACAGAAGATGCAACAATAACAAATTTCACTGAGAATCAGGTACACATATTTCTGTGATGGTGCTCATTCATATTGCTTGCCTCTGCATTTATACATTGATGTCACTACTCACTAGTATGTTTGCACTATAGTTTCAGTAACACTACAAAACTTAATGTTGAGAGGAATATCTGGGAGGTTTGGTCATTGTCTAAAATTTGTAGAATGGTGTTATTTCGGACTTAATTTACATTGAGCTTTTTGGCATTTACATCTTAATCAACTACAACTATCTTTCTTGAACCCTCAGTCATTCAATGTTTTATATATTTTAAATTCAGTCCAGAACATACTAAAATGGTTAACCTGAAAGAGCAAATTTAAGGATTTCCATTCCACAATTTATAGCCATTTCATAAATCTGAAGGGACATGTTAATAAGGGTATCTGTTCATAATTTGTAGCTAGACCTAATTAGTGAAACATCAAGTTCATTTCATGATTGATTGCACTAATGAACAATCCAGAACATCCAATATTTAGTCTCACATTTACTGCTTGTCTTTGCTAATGGCATCTCCTCTTTCCCAACTCCAGGTATTAAAACGGTTGAAGAAAATCCATGCAGATGACAGGCAACAGCAGAAGTTAGTGGGAGTATCCTGTGTCAAGACTGATCCTGTCCATACCCATTATTCTAGACATTCTCTTGGCTTCATTTCTGGCAATGGAGATGACTCAATAGCTCCCACCAAACTGAAGATGATACATCAACCAGATGCAAATATTGTGGAGGATGAAGTTGCTTCCAGCCGAAAACCTAATGGCTGCAACTACGTATCTCCATCTGTAGAGCTTGGGCCAAAGCGCTTGAAAATCTTGGCCCATCCTTTCCCAGCCGGAATCATGAGCTGGAAATCTCTTAATATATTCCAGGAGGACAGTGACTTGGCCAGTCAGCATGCTCAATGAAACGTAACTAGCCAGTTGGTGCTAACACCACGTATGTTAACAAACATCATTCTTAACTTCTGGAAGCTGACAACTCCTTCCAGCCAAGGTTTCCAGTTTGTTGGTAGATCAGTTGGTAATGGAAGGTTCAGAAGCAATTCTTTCCGCAGGCCTGCAATAGAGGCTCTGTCGTGGCTGGATTCTTGATTTTATTACCTGGTCATCTTTGTGGTAGGAGATCTCAAAAGAGTAGGCATACAGTATCTGATGTTCTTTAGTTGTACATCTTCACTTATCTCCTTTCTTCTAGGCTTTCCACTGTGAAGAGGTTAGTCTATAACTTTTACAGTTTCCTTCATTCTTTTTACATAGACACACATGTAGCTAGAACGCTCAGATGCAAATATGAAATTGATACCTCACATCGCCTGATGAGCCATTCTACTTTCTACTTGTCTTCCAACTCTTTATGTATTCTCCGGTCATCAAGGTCATCTTATTCTTATGTCATTATTGTTTCCAGTATATTTGTCTCCAAATGTTTTAATCACTTGAAAAGAGATGGATTGATTGATGCTTACAGGAAATTATTACTACAGACATATTTTGTTTCCAGATGTGGTAATAACTTGATGCTGACTAGAAATCACTAGCATAACTAATTGTTATGTTTCATATGCAACAAAGTAGATTCTCTGTGATATTGTATATCGTAGCTCATGTAAATGCTCGAATCAATCGTGTTTGTGAAAGCGGGTGTAACAGAAGGAATAAAGGTGAGCAGTTCAGTCGCAAATCATAGATGTTAGATCCTGTTCTACTAAAATCTGGCATACAAGATTTACTTTCTGCTGTAACTGTACGATACAATATTTGCTTAGCCAATGATATTTTGTTTCAAAGTAATGGTCTGTTAGCTAAGTAGGTACTTTGACTAATTGTCTGTTGAATGTCTTCTGTTTGTGGAAGTAAAGTTATCTTTTCACAGTCCTAGCAAAACTCCAGGTAGTTCACGACTCCAGGGAGAATGGCGTGCTGTTTCTTGTCTTTATGATTTGACAAAACATGCAAATTAGGCATGATGCTTCTTATCATATCACTGGGCTTGCATATAGTAAATTAAATTATGCTGTGATGGTGGGACAGGGCAAAATAGCCCGGTGTAGCTTACATACTTTCACTCACCCATGCCACCATCATTTTGCTCCACCTCACCTGTTGAGTTTCTGAAAACGCCATGGGCCTAGAAGAACCATTAGCACGTCAGTTTGGTATAATTTGCACGGCTATTATGGCTTTACATTGGCAAAGAGGCTATTCCTCCATTGAAAGGTGATGATGGGTTCAGCGAGGAAAGATTTGAGATCTGTTCTAATTTTTTCAATTCTCTTTTCATTCTTTTGTGTATATTCTCAAAGAAAAATACAATGCCATCAAATCATAGCATGTCTTTAAAGACAAGTTAAAAGAAGGATTCTCTTTGCTGCCACTCTTTAGTGTCCATGATGATTAACTGCCTAGTGCTGACTGAAGCTTTGTCCAGACCCAATACTGCACCCGTGCCCGCCTGTTCTGTTTCCATTCGGTTACCACGTCAGCGTCATCCCAACTATAAAGATCCAGTTTCCTAATTTGCCAAGGGCTCAGCCTTAAGGCTAAGGTATGCATCATATCATATATAAATTTAAGTGCGAATAGACTAAAGTTCCTTCATATTCATTCCATCTCTTATTACCAGTCTTGTTGAAAGATCAATATTCAGTGTCCTAATGAGGAAAAGACTGTGTATTCCAACTTGTTTATGCTGCCTAATTCAAGCAATAATCTTCTGGTAGGAATCGAACAATTGCCTTGACACCTGCCCATCAAACACTCCTGAAAGGCATTTCCCTGTATCGAACTAACTTGGTTGAGAATGCGATCGTGTGATCCTTCTCCATACAATACTACGGTCATACTCTAACCGTCCTTTATAACAGCGTACTGCCTGTTAATTAACCCTTCATGCACGTGCTTATTTTTCAACATGCTAATAACTCATGCTTATACATGGTCCCGTGTCCAGTGCTAGCTTACATGTGGTGTCTGAAAGCCGTAAGTGGCCCGAGTGTAGAGTGGGCCTGTCGACTCAATGCTCGGCCTCCTACAGTATCCTCTTTCATGTACATCAGCTCAGTTGATGTTCATGGCAGAAATTGCTGGAGTGCCTCCATGCGATCACCAGATGCTTCGTTCCAATCTATCTAGCCCTGTGTAGTCTTACATGACCATACCACGCAGGCAATGGACACTGGTGTGTACCATGGTGAGTAAATTGTTATTGGATGGCCTCTGCTGCCGCCTGGCCACGAATGGCTCTCAAAATCCTCAACAGGATGTGACCACACTCTGATCGGGGACAAACCATTAAATGCCACAGAGTTCAAGGCCTCCATGTCCATTGTCTTGACCTACTTGCTCACTGCTCTTGGTATTTCAAGCTGTAGTGGAAGCAGGGCATCAGCTGATAGCCTGATAGTGTATTACATATGAAATCTAGGGTACGGGGCACATTGTTTGTGAGGTTCTAAGATGAATCTCTTTTTTTTTTTTGAAACAAAGGCTCTCCCGATTTCAATTAAAGAAACCATTTTTGACATAATCCGCCACAACACGGCCACCACCGGAGAGCAAGCTCTCAACCAACCCAACGAAAAAAACAAACATACAGAAGTTCTGAGTCTGATAACAAACTAAAGGAAGCAAAACAAGAACCGCAAGTCTAATCCCAGCAATGAACATCATCATCCTAGTCTTGGCCTCCATGTCGCCCATCCTCTCGTACTTCTGAAAGCTTCATCAGCGACCCGCACCAGCAACTTTGCGACCACCTGTATTTCCATTTTTACGTCCTCCGAGACCTGCATTTTTGCCCACCAGTCAATCCAATAGCCTATTTTGTGAATCACTTCTACAGGTTCATTAGGCCATTTGTTTTCAAAGCAAGCAAGATTCCTGGTCTTCCACAGCCCCCAGAAAACTGCTGCCACACCCACTGTTACCTTTTTCTTTGTTTTTTTTATCAAAACCGCCAAGCCACTCAATCAGGCACTGTTGCACATTTGTGAACTGGCATTTCATACCAGTCGCCACGTTTACTACATTCCAAACATATCTGGCAAGAGGACAATGCAAAAAGAGATGGTCTATACTTTCATCCTGCCCACAGAACAGGCAGTTTTTAGCACAATTACCACCTCTTTTTATTAAAATGTCTCTGGTCAAGATACTTTTCTTAAGGATTAACCAAATGAAAGTTTTAATGCGCAATGGAATTTTAATTTTCCACCAGAATTTATATGGTACCCTCTCCATAGATTGCATTGCTAGGTAAAAGGATTTCACTGAAAATTGCCTGGAGGAGGACAGCAGCCAGACAAGCTTGTCTTCATCCTCTGTCAGACTTACTACAGAGCAAAACCTCACTAGTTCCCGCCATTCTACAAGTTTGTCCCCAGTTAAATTCCTTCTAAAGGAGAGAGAGTTTAAACCTGGTTCAAAAACTGCAGAGACTAGAATATTTTGATTATTCGAAACTCCATACAGGAGAGGGAAACGAGTAGAAAAACGGTTGTCTGAGAGCCAAAGGTCTTCCCAGAACCGCGTTTTTCTACCATTTCCTATTTCAAACCTACATCAAGCTAGAAAAAGAGGTTTTACCTCCATCAAACCTTGCCAAAAAATGTGAATCTCCTGGTTTCAACACGACTTGTCCAAGGCTGGAGTTTCTCAGGTATTTTGCATGTAAAATCGTTTGCCACATCCCTTGTTCGTTTATTAGTTTCCAAAGCCATTTAGCAAGCAGAGCAATATTCATAAGCCCTAAATCTAGGACCCCTAACCCTCCTTGTTCTTTTGGGAGACAAACCGTTTTCCAGTTTACCAAATGATATTTTTTCTTTTCCAACTTGTCTCTCCACAGAAAACCAGCTCTAATTTTATCAAAACCCTTTTGTTTCCCAACATGCATCCTATAAAAGGTGAGCATGTACAACAGGCTCCCTGTGATCAACGTGTTAATCAACAGCGTCCTGCCCGCAATGGAAAGGTTTTTCCCATTCCAACATCCCAGTTTTTTCATCAACTTCTCTCCCGCAGGACCCCACGCACTACCATTTAATCTGGTTTCGTCTACAGGGACTCCCAGGTATTTCATGGGCAGCTCCCCAACCTTGCAAGTGAAAATTTCCTCTATGAGTTTTACTCTTTCTTGATTAATGCCTAGGCAGTAAACCTCACTTTTGTGAAAGTTTATTTTTAATCCTGACATCTGTTCAAAGAGACATAGAATGAATTTCAAATTTCTGGCTTGCTCTAAATCATCCTGAAGGAGAAGTATGGTGTCGTCCGCATACTGTAATATTGACACCCCTTTATTAATCAGATGACAGGACAGACCACTAACCAATCCACATTCAGCAGCTCTTTCCAACATGATAGCTAGCACATCACCAGCCAGGTCGAATAGCAAAGGAGAAAGGGGATCCCCTTGTCTAAGCCCCTGGTGTGTTCGAAAATAAGGCCCTACTTCTCCATTGACCTTTATCCCTACTTTTCCTCCCGAAACCACTTTTAATACTAGATCATTGAATTTATGAGGAAAGCCTTTCATTTCTAGGACCTGAAGAAGAAAAGGCCATTTGATTTTGTCAAAGGCCTTCTCAAAATCTATCTTAAAAATAATCCCAGCGCTCTTTCCAACATGGAGATCATTTAGTACTTCATGAAGTACGACCACTCCCTCCATAATAAATCTATTTTTAAGGAAAGCTGTTTGAGTGATTTTAATCACTTTAGAAATCACTGGCGTCCGTGTGTTAACCAACATTTTGGTAATGATTTTAAAAACAACATTCAGAAGGCAGATTGGCCTGAACTTCTGAATTTTGTCTGCATCAGCCCCTTTTGGGACCAAGGTAACCACCCCATAGTTCAATCTATCTATGTTTATTTTTTGGTCCACGAAGTCATTTACCAGTTCTAAAAGATCTGGGTGAACTATGGACCAAAAGTGCTGATAGAAGTCTGCGTTGAAACCATCTGGGCCGGCTGCCTTATTCCTTTCCATTCCAAAAACCGCATTTTTCAATTCTTCAACATTAAAAGGCCCCACCAAGGTATCCGCATCTATTTCACTAATTTTACACACCCCCTCTGTATTAAGGTGTATCGTACATTGATCGGATTTTCCGAAAAGTGTTTTGTAGAAGTTCGTGATATACTTTTTCAAGTTATCTTGCCCTTCTATCACACCTTCATCCTGGATCAAGCTAACTATTCTGTTTTTCCTTCTCCTACCATTAGCTTTGGAGTGATAATATTTTGTGTTATTATCACCTTCAAGCAATGCTTTTTCTCCTGATCTTTGAAGCCATTTGGCTTCCTCTTCTTTCAGTATTTTGCTTAAATGTGTTTTGCACTGTTGCATTTGAGTCCAATCATCAGCAGACAGTTCACCCATTTCACTTAGTTTATCCAATCTATCAAATTCCTCTGCTAAATCTTTTTTTCTTTTTTTTTCTCACTCTCAATATTACAGTTCCAACCTTTTAGTTTTCTTCTTAAATTTTGGTATCTTTTCGACCACTTATCTAAGCTTGCGCCTCTGCCATAATCCTGCTTCCAAACTTTCTCCACTATTCCTCTCAAATCATCTCGAAGGAGCCAAGCATTTTCGAATTTGAAAAGTCTAGGGATTTTAACTGCCTCTCCAGTTGAAATCAACAAAGGAGTGTGATCAGAGAGATCTCTGTTCATAGCAGTAACTGTTACTAAAGGAAATTTTTCTTCCCACGAGGGGGAGACCAACATCCTGTCCAATAATGCAAAAGTGGGGTCCTTTTGATTATTGGACCACGTATATTGCCTCCCACTTAGTTGAATTTCTAGGAGTTCACCTTGTGAAATAATCGAATTGAAGAGTATACTCCATCGATTAAGTCCTCCTGGTTATGCCGTTCCCGTGCCCGTAACTACACTTCACATGTGGCTCGCTCTAGGCATTGCAAAGTCAAGTAAGACCGAAACCTTCTGCCCGAACCGATCTAGTTTACTGCACTCAGTCTTGCTGTTACATCCTTATTGTCCTGCCATATAAACAAACCAATGGTCAAATTCCTCTCCCGTGTTACACGGAGTAGCTCCTTCTATATGCAGTGTAGTCATCCACATCCTCCTTAAACAAAACAGCTACTATTGGCGTAGGTAAACCAGGCCTGTTAGTGTAATCATTATACAATCATATTCCTTGTCGGCATCATGCTATCTTATTCTTCCCCTGCTAGATCAAATCAGATTTGTTCTGTAGTGGCTTCCACTGTCAGTTTTATCAATTGCTGAATTCAGTCAGTGACATGTACCCTCCGGCTCAGGGCATTAGTTTTTCTTGGGCCCTTTGACTCACCCGTCATTTCTCCATGTCCACATCATTAATTTAGAAATCATCCTGTCTGTACACGGAATCTGGTGTTGTGATTATCAAATCCTGCATACTGGCGTAGATGCCCTAGGTATGCGCGAGCAGAAGATAACAACACGTAGTCCACTGTTGTATGCTCTGTACTGTCAGTACAAGAAAAGAAACAAGGATCGGGTGCTAATATGATGGTCAATTTGTGGGTAAGGTGCAATTTTGACTGTCGGTAGTTGGATCATATGCAGGAGGGAGCCGTACGGTAAGTGGGGCCAGCCGGCCACGATCCATGCACAGTGTGGTATGGTGGGCGTTCGCGATCTATGGATGCAGGTCACCCGCTCCTTGGGCATTATGTGTGCCTCCATCCACTTGGCACATTTACAACTCCGTCCTGTCTCCATCCATGCACATGGCGCCGTACGTGGTGCTGGAGATTGTTCCTGTGGATTTCTTTTCCTCTCGAGGACTATTTACCACTATGCTTAGAGAGCAACTGCTTCATGCTTCAGCGAGGCAATGCATGTACCGCAAATAACGCATGCAGATCCATGTCTCCATGCAGTGCAGTCCTTTGTTTGAGCATTTCACGCACAAGCAGCTGGTGGGTTGCTTTCGCTGTCCGAGCAGTTTAGTGTCCAGAAAAAGATGGGCATATTGGTTCCTGGCGATATATGGCTGGGAGATCATCTCTGGCAGATCGACGAAAGCAACAATTCTCCCCACCCTGTACGCTCAAGATCAGAGGACCCATGCACGCATGTTTGTTCCTCTCCGTATGTAACAAGCACATAGGAACAACGACATCAGCGTCGCAGAAAGAGTTGATAGCATAAAACTACCACTTTTGTAGCCAAATTTACTGATTGGTACCAGTGTATGCCTCAATCTTATTTTGGTACCACATTTTGCCCAGGTTGTCTCATTTTACCCAAATGACGCTATGATTCAATTTAGACAGCCGTTCTGACAGGGATGGCCCACCTGGTAGGCTGACGTGGCAAGCTAAAGGAAATTAACAACTAAACTGATAGTGGGCCCACTTATCTGTATAATTACTAACTACTATATTAAGACTGACCAGATCGGAGCTCTCTCAGCGCTCGACTGTAGTTAGCTACAGTACCCCGAGGTCCTGTTCCCCGCTACAGTGCCGCGGGTACGGTAGCGTCTTTTTTTTGTTGAAAAAAACCAGATCGGAGCTGTCTCAGCGGTGGCTGTAGCTAGCCGCTACAGTACCGCGGGTACTGTAGCTTTTTTTTTTGTAAAAAAACTCCGCCTTTTCCAAAAATTGCATACACGAAATATATGCGCGTCGACGAGTAGGTTCCATTACTGTAATCGGTTTCGAGTTTTATTTACGCTAACTCCTTAATTTGTGATTACCTAATTACTAACTATATTAAGACTGACCAGATCGGAGCTCTCTCAGCGCTCGACTGTAGTTAGCTACAGTATCCCGAGGTCCTGTTCCCCGCTACAGTACCACGGGTACGGTAGCGTCTTTTTTTTTTGTTGCAAAAAAACCAGATCGGAGCTGTCTCAGCGGTGGCTGTAGCTAGCCGCTACAGTACCGCGGGTACTGTAGCTTTTTTTTTTTGCAAAAAAAACTCCGCCTTTTCCAAAAATTGCATACATGAAATATATGCGCGTCGACGAGTAGGTTTCATTCCTGTAATCGGTTTCGAGTTTTATTTACGCTAACTCCTTAATTTGTGATTACCTAACTATATTAAGGAGCACCAAAAATGGAGCTCCCACATTGATTCACTGTTCCTGTAATTGTACCCGCGATCACTGTGCCCCGCTATAGTACCAGCATGCCTCCGCGCCGTCCGATCCGGATCTGACGGTCCGTCTGGCCATTTTACGAAAAAGTCTCCTGGTTTACATAAAATCACCATTCGAAACTCGCAGAACACGCCTCCTCGAGAGGAAGGATCTGATTGTAATTGAATGAAAGTCCAGGTTCTTTACTGTAAAAAAACCACCACATCCCCCTTCTCCTTCTCTTTCACGCGCGGTGCCGAGATCGCCGGCGACGCCGACGCGACACGCCACCGCACTGCTCCTCCCCGTACAGATCGACGGACATTGTGAGCTCCGCCGCCTCATTCTCTCCCACCTCGCCCACGAACGCGTGCCGGGCCGCCCCAGAGGCGCCACAATCGACGCCCCCGTGCTCGCTCGGGCCGCCGCGTTTTCTCGCCTCCGGCGACGCTCCGGCGACCAAATAGCAGCGGCGCCACTTCTTTCGGGTAAGCGAGTCCACGCGCCTCCAACGGTCCCAGCTGCGTGTCCTACTTCGCACTGGATTGACGCTGGCGAGCTCGCCGTGGCCGCCATCTCCACTGCTTACGTCACCTCGACGTAGCGGTGGGCCCGGTTAGTCAGCGTCTTATTCTTTTTCCACGAAAAAAAAATGCTGAAACCCTGATATGTGGGCCCAGTTCACTTAAACAATTTGCAGAAAATGAATAATACTACAAAATCAATAGTTCAAAATCTATCTACCAGAAAAATATGAAAAATATATTAAAATAGTCAGAAAAATAAAATCTAATTGTTTATAGCAAAATACAAACATTTTTTGTCATTTTTAAATTGGGCCCAGTTCACTTAAACAATTTGCAAAAAAATAATAATAATACTATAAAATCAATAGTTCAAAATCTATCTACCAGAAAAATATACAAAATATATCAAAATAATTAGAAAAATAAATTCTAACTATTTATAGCATAATACAAACATTTTTTTGAACATTTTTAAATCGATAAATATTTAGAGAAAATCCAAATGCACTTCCTCTGATTAAATGGAGTTGGACCAAAAAAATAAATAAATACTCATACACTGTATTTCCTCTGAATATGAAGCTTAATTAACTATTTACGGCACAATATAAACATATTATATCATTTCAAAATGGTTCACATTTAGAGATAATGTAACTAAACTCTCTCTAAATATGCAATTAAATTTCATAAATGCTTAAAATGGTTAATATTTTGATATAATCGTAATGTATTTCCTCTGAATATGAAGTTAAATAAAATATTTATGGAAAAATGGAAAACATATTTTATCACTTCAATTTAGTTAACATATTGGAGGTAATATGACTAAATTCTCTCTAATTATGTACTAAAATTTAAAAATGCTTGATTAGATGGATATTTGGAGCAAATACAAATTCATTTCCTCTAATTATAGACTTAATTTAATAAACACTTAAGGCAAAATACAAACATACTATATCATTTCAAAATGGTTCACATCTAAGGATAATATAACTAAACTCTCTCCAAATATGCAATTAAATTTAATAAATGCTCAAATTGGTGAATATTTTAATATAATCATAATGCACTTCCTCTGATTATGAAGTTAAATAAAATATTTATAGCAAAATAGAAAACATATTTTACCATTTCAATTTAGTTGACATATTAGAGGTAATATGACTAAATTCTCTCTAATTTTCTACTTAAATTTAAAAATGCTTTATTAGTTGGATAGTTGGAGCAAATACAAATTTATTTGCTCTAATTAAAGACTTAATTTAGTAAATGCTAACACAAAATATTTCCTCCGACTATGAAGTTCAATTACAAATTTATGAAAAAAAAGAGCATATTTGATCAGTTCTATTATACAAACAATATACCAAAATTTGCACTTCTATCCCTTTCCAACAACAATGACCATACACTCAAATAAATCTTTTTTATCACCACGAGCGCACCACATTTACCTAGTAAAAAATAAAAAAATATCTAAAAAGAGTCAACCGTGGCGGTGCCGTTCCCCTTCCCCTCCGGCGACCGGCGGCCGGACGGCCACCTCCGGCCCTGGCGCCGCCGCCTCTGCGCTGCTAGCCGCTGCCCCCGCTCGCCGCCGGGATGCACGTGCTGTCTCGGCGGAGCTGGCTCCGCTACCGCGGGGGGATGGAAGGAGGCGCTGGCGGCCAGCGTCGCGAGGGTGGACGGCGAGGTCGTCGGGGGCGCGACCGTCGGGGCGGATGCCGACGTCGAAGAGGCACTCGCCGGGGTGGGGCAGAGGCGGCGAGTGGGGTGGCCGTCCGTGCTCGTCATGTGCCTCCTGCGCTACGTGCGCGGGGACCACGTCTCCGCGCTGTCCCTCTCCGCGTCTGCGCGTGGCTTGCCGTCTGGGGCGCTCGTCTATGCCCGTCGTGCGCCTATTGCACGACGTGCACGGGGACCGCGTCTGCGCGTGCTCGCCGGCGGGGGCGGCGGCGACCGGGGGCGGCAACGAGTAAGGGCAAAGGCGGCGGCGAGCGGTGCTCACCGGCGTCCGATGGCGGCGGTCTGCGTGGAAGAAGATAGTGCGGCGGTTTGTGGCGATTTTTTTTTCATTTTGTTATTCTCAATTTTTATTGTTCTGATAAGTGGAGCACACTGTCGTTTAGTTGTTAATTTCCTTCAGCTTGCCTTGTCAGCCTGCCAGGTGGGCCATCCCTGTCAGAACGGCTGTCTAAATTGAATCATAGCGTCATTTGGGCAAAATGAGACAACCTGGGCAAAATGTGGTACCAAAATGAGATTGAGGCATACACTGGTACCAATCAGTAAATTTGGCTAAAAAATGATAGTTTTACGCTATCAACTCTCGCAAAAACAAACGAATAATAAGTATACGCCGCACAGCCTTGATTCTTTTATATGACGATCTTATATATTACTTAGGTGTGCAGCTATGATAGATTTGTGAAATGAATGATGGGGCCTGGGTTAGATGTACGATCGATAGCTAACTCTCACTGCACGGCTACAGTAGTGTAAGTGCGATCGCATTCAAACCGCAGATTCGAGATTAAGTACGTGTGTCACTGTATCGGGTCGATCGATGGCAGAAAGTATCTGTCAGGCTACTATTCGCGAGATCTATGGATCCATCAATCCATCCGCCGGAGTGTTCATCGGCCATCGCACTTTGATTTATACTCGGCCGTACTTGAATGGATATATCCCGGCCGCCGGGGTTTTTAAGCCTCGGCGGAAGCGGCAGAGATGGTTTGTGTCTGTGAACGATCCATAAGTACGGCGGATCAAATTTACGCACCGCCCTGCATGCGGCATGCCGGATTAATTGATCGTCGACCGATCGATCTCGCCGCGGCCGCGTGCCCCAGAGACCGACAGTGAGGTGCTTTCTTCGCGCGGCGTATTCAGCACAATCAGTACGAGCGAAACAATCCCGGACGGGTCGAGCATTTACACGTCCATATCGCTCCGTGTGGGAATTCAGGACGGGCTGGTTCGTTCGATAATGTATCTAGACTAGGAAGATTCCAAGCTGAACGCCACGCAGTACGTACTAGGTAGGATTCATAAGTGTGGATCAGGGGTAGCTTCTACTAGTTAGCTATCTGCCGCTGCTTGATCGCTTGCTGCTATCGGAGATAATTTCCGGGAGCCGATCGAGTACAGTCAAAAGTCCTCTCTCAATGGTTTAGCTAGTGTGTGCGTGTTTTTGTACTTACGTCTTTAGGTACCTGTTTAAGGCACTTGTCTACCGTATACTTAGCTGTTTTGGTGCTTCAGTGCCTTGTTAGCAGCCTTCAAGGCGACGAGAACTGAAAAGCTGGTGCCCGCTTGTAAAACACTTCAAGCTCTAACCATTACTCCGGCTGCGCCATTTTATATGGAAGCGGAGACGGAGCATAATGGCCTTTGCCAAACGGAGACCGCCTCTCCAATCCTCCTTTCAGTGCAGATTGTGTTAGAAATATATGGGCTCAAAGTGTGTGGCCCATATAGATTTCAGATTTCCCTGAAATTTCAAAGGCCCACTTGTGGTAAAAGGTGGAGGTGCAAAATTTAGTCTCACGTTGCAAGTTGAGAGAGGGTGAGACAACCTTGTATAGTGGAGTTTCACTAGCTCGCTAAGTGATTGAGATGAGAGGAGAAAGGGAGCACCACGCGCGTTCACTCGCCTCGCTCGTGGATGTAAATGCTACAAATAATTTCCGTCCTAAAGACGTATCCACATCCGTTTTAAGGATATGTTCTGCAATTATATGAATCCGCTGGATACATATGCGGATAAGGATTTTGATCATGCGAATATCCAACGGATTTGGTAGCAGAAATGATATCGCTATTATCCGATAAATGCGAATTATCTGAGCTACTTACTTAATTAATTAGCCTAATCGGAGAACCAATATAGCTACTTAATCCATTGACCTTATCACCCGTTTGTCTCTCTCTGTATATAATTAACCGTAGCCTAGTACGACTTGTACCCAATAGTCATATATTCGTCATATGCCAACGCCATGTGCACTCTTGTGTTGCAGGTCACACAGTGGACAAAAATGCTACTGGCCGAGAAAACATTGTCTGTACTATAGTATTTTCTAGAAAAAAAGTTATCTTATCAATTAGTATAGAATATCATCATGTTTAATGTCTTGATTGCGGCCGCTTGAAACATACTATTAAAGCTAATTTATTCTTCCATCAAAAAGTGATTGGTTACTTATATATTTTGTTCTACAAATCATTCAAGAATGATATTGTGGAAAAGAGTTGCATGTTCAAGAACAAGTGCATGCGAGCAGAATGTCAAGAACATGCTTGTGAGTAGAATTAAAACTGAGTACATGAGGTTTAGTTTCAGTACTACTAGGCACGAGGAGGGAGAGGTTAGCCTTGATGGACATGTGGTACCTGAGAAAGACACCTTCCAATATTTGGGGTCTATGCTCCAGAAGGATGGTGATATCAATGAAGATGTGAGTCATCAAATCAAAACTGGTTGGATGAAGTGGCGCCAAGCTTCTAGCGTCCTCTGTGACAAGAGAGTGCCACAAAAGCTAAACGGCATGTTCTATAGGTCGGCGATTCGACCTGCAATGTTGTATGGCGCAGAATGTTGGCCAACCAAGAGGCGTCATATCCAACAGTTAGGTGTAGCAGAGATGCGCATGCCGAGATGAATATGTGGCCACACAAGAAAGGACCGGGTCCGAAATGATGATATACATGAGAGAGTTGGGGTAGCTCCGATTGAAGAGAAGTTTGTCCAACATCGTCTAAGATGGTTTGGGCATATACAACGCACGCCTCCGGAAGCGCCAGTGCATAGCGAACGGATAAAGCATGATGAGTGTTAAGAGGGGTCGTGGTAGACCAAACTAGACATGGGAGGAGTCTGTTAAGAGAGATCTAAAGGATTGGAATAACACCAAAGAAGTATCCATGGATAGGGGTGCATGGAAGCTAGCTATCCATGTGCCAGGACCATGAGTTAGTTTCGAGATCTAGTGAGTTTCACCTCTAGCCTACCCCAACATGCTTGGGGATGAAAGGCTTTGTTGTTGTTGTTGGTCACTCTCTCTAGTGTAATGCATTTGGCTAGTTTTGTTTTGTCCACGTTCCCGCTCGCCTGACTTGGTAAAAAATATCGAATTCTTGGTAAAGGATACTTGTTCTTGATTGTCACATTGCTTAAAGTTACGATAATCTCCGCACATTCTTCATCCTCCATCCCTTTTGTCTGACAAAAACTACGGTGCTCCCCGTGGTGATAAACTCTCTCGTATGAATCCCTTCTCTTCCAACTCATCCAACCGCTCCTTTTAGTCAACCAACTCCTTGCGTCCCATCCGGTATGGTGGTTGTGCTATTGGTGTTGTTCCTGGTATCAAGTCAATCGTAAACTGAATCTCTCTATTTGGTGGCAGTTCCGACAATTCTTGTGGAAATATATCTGGAAATTCTCTAACCACTGGAATTTGATCTATCTTGACCTCCTTTATTGAGTACACTTGCAACTCTGCTTCCAATTGCGTGTGTTCATCACCTTGATATATTATCCTTCCACCGTCCGACCTCATAATTGATATTGTGTGTATCTCACAATTAATCGGGGCTCCATGATTTGACATCCAATCCGTCACCAGAATGACCGCGATATCCTTATGTGGGATCACAACTGAACATAAGTCACAATCCCTGGTTGTGATCATTTTCTTCATCTTAATCTGAGTAACTATAATATTTCCTCAAACACATAAGACAAGAATATGACTCTCTAACTTACTACACCTAACCCGTGTGCATCAATGAACTGTTATACAATGAATGAAGTAGTTGCTCCAATATCAAATACAACTTTCATGTGATTAGTAACTGAAAGGAATCGTAGTCAGAAAGCAAAAAAATTCCTAACAACGATAACCGAAATAGCCAGGATCTATTACTATGAAGATATAAAGTAACGGAGGGAACGGTATACATACCCTTGTGGACCGTAAGCGTCGACGATCAACAGATCTGTTTCGATGACGACGCGTGATGAAGACGGGCGGCGAAGACGACGGCGACGCCGACCTCAAGGTCGTGTAGAGGAAGAAGACGTACTTCTAGTACCACACATGTATCACCTCGCAGAGCTTACACACGTACGGAGAAGATGACGACATCCGGGCTCCGATCTAGCCAGGCAGTGGAAGTAGAAGACTTGGACCGGAGAGAACCAGCAACACGGCGGTGTGCGTATGGTGGAGAAAACCTCAACCCGTGGGTAGCCCCAATTGCAGAGCCACGTCTAAACCGGGAGATAGAGAGAGAGAGAGAAAGAATTGTGTGTTTTCAAAGGCATGGGGGCACCTCTATATAAAGGGGAGGGGAGGGTGCAACTCCCCTTGGCTTAGCCATGTGGGACTAAACCCCACATGGTGCGCCGCACCAAGGGGAGCCACCGGCCCTAGGTAGGCCCCATTCGGCCCACCTAGGGTTGCCCCCTCCCAACTCGCATCAAAAGGGGGGAGTTCCCCCCATGGGCCTCCTAGGCCCATTTAAATATGCAGCCCTTTAAAAATTCAAAATTAATTAAATAAAAATATATTTAATTATTAATTACACTAATTAATATCAAATACATTTTATCTAATTTATTCTGGCTCCGAAAAACATTTTCCAGCCCCCGAACTCCGTCGGATATCACCCAGAACACTTGCGGTGTTCTTCTCTCTATTTTCTTCTCTACGTCCAATCTAAATAAACGCCACCTACCCTTAAGTGTGTCACCCTAGCGGTTCGGGATCACTCCATACATGATCGAGACACATTCTCCGATCAATGACTATCAACGGTGGCTGGAGGTGGTTGGATAACCGTGACAGTCCCTGTGCGTCCACGAATGTCTTTTTATCGTTTGAACCTTAGACGTCCAGTTTCAAGCTTTTGCCTGACGATGCTTAGATTGTCCGAGACTCGTTCTCCGGTATCACGATTACCGAGCTTGATCTCGTCACTTGACAATTCTATTTTTACTCGTCTGTGATATTACATCCTCGTGACCTAGTCACATGCTTGCAAGCTCATTGATATAATCTCACCGAGTGGGCCCAGAGTATCTATCCTGCTATGTCGATTGGCAAATCCCGCTCTTGATCACTCGCCTCGACCACTTCCTTCGGATACCTGAAGGGGACACCTTTATTGTCACGCTAGATAAGACATGACGTTTGATGCAATCAAAGCACCTTCCAGAAGCAGCGATTAGATATGATCTCACGGTCAAAGCTATGAACACTACGTTTCTATATATCTTGGGTGCGTGTCCATCACATCATTCTCCTAATGACATGACTCCATTGTCAATTGAGTAAATGTCCATGATCAGGAAACCTTGATCATCTGTTGCCCAATGGACTAGTTAAGAGGCTACTAGGGACCTGGTTATTTACATACCCCACGTGTATTAATGTTTCCGCTTAATACAGTTATAGCATGGTACAAAACTTATTACGAATAAATTGAGATATGACAAATAAAATATCTTTATTAATTGCCTCTAGGGCATATCTCCTTCAGTAACCATGCTGGGCATACCGATTATAGTGTTGCCGTCTTGGATGACTTGTTCTATAGTTGTACACTTCAGCCTCCCGTAGGGATTCCCTTTAAACTTGATGTTATTTGGTATTCAGAAGTTTCCTCCCTTTGCTGGTGGTACTCCTGATGTTGGTCTGGCTACCCCTCATGGTTGTCCTTGATTTACCGGTCGATTCAGACAACTGGTCTTCATGTGCCCCGACTATCCACAACCAAAACAGATCACCTTCGGCTTCAAGCAGTCCTTACTGATGTGTCCCTCTAAGTCGACAGTTCCGACAGATGATTGAAAGGACTTTGTCCGTTAATTTTGTTTTGGTGTTTGATAACAACACTCGCAAGTTTTTAACATACCGCTATGTGTCTACAGGTTTTTGTAGTCTAAACCAAATGTATACTAGTGTGTATCTTTGTATGCAAAAGGGAAGAAAAGCGAGTTGTCGCAAAGAAGAGACGAAGGGAGAAATGTTGCAGCGCGTCGGCCGGCCCTCCAGCCGGCCTAGGCCGGCCCCCAGGCCGGAGGCGTCGGGTCCCTCGCCAGCCTCCCCGCCGGCCCAGGCCGGCCCTCAGGCCGGCCGTGACGGGTCTCTCGCCAGCCTCTCCGTCGGCCCAGGCCGGCCCTCAGGCCGGCCGTGTCGGGTCTCTCGCCAGCCTCCCAGCCGGCCCAGGCCGGCCCCCAGTATGGCCGTGCTCTGCCTGGTCAGCCGGCCTTCCAGCCGGCCCAGGCTGGCCCCCAGGCCGGCCGTGCTCAGTCTTGTCAGCCAGCCCTCCAGCCGGCCCAGGCTGGCCCCGAGGCCGGCTCGTCGACGACTTGTGTTCCTGCTCGTTTTCCAACGGCCACATTTTTCAGCAGGGGTATATATACTTCGTCTCCCTCCTTTGGACAAGTTCTTGGACAACATTGAAGACCTCCATTAACACAAGCACAAGCTTTACTAGATCTCTCAATCCCTCCACCCAAACTCGTTGATCTTTGGAGGATTGAAGGAGAAGGCCCCGATCTACATCTTCACCAAGCCGTTTGTCATTTCCCCCTCATTCACTTGAGGGACCATTAGCTAGGGTTTCCACTAGGAAAACCTAGCCCCCTATTGTACTCACTTGATTGTCTTTGTGACAGATTGTAGCTGTTTGGGAGCCCCCAATCCTTTGTGGGTTGTGCCCCAAATCGTTGTTGTAAAGGCTCCGGACTCCGCCTCGAAGGTTTCCGATAGTTGAAGTGAACCAAACCTTTGTGGTGCGGTTCACCGGAGAAGAGGGTGAGGCCTTTGTGGCCGTTGAACCATTGTGTTGGTTCACACCTCTCCAACGAGACGTACTCCCCTAAAAAGGAGGAACTCGGGATTACATCCGTGTCTCCGCGTGCTTTGACTTCGGTTACCTCTATCCTTGTTTACCGCCTTATTATATCGTGCTTAGTTGCTAGCTTGTCATATAGGTAAATTCACCGTAGTTGCATATCTAGAGAATTTACCTTTTGTGTCAAGCCTAAATTGAAAAAGACTAAAATTGGAGTAGCACCTATTCACCCCCCCTCTAGGTGTCATACCGATCCTTTCAATTGGTATCAGAGCAGGCTCTCTTGTTTTGGGCTTAACCGCCTAAGAGAAGTATGACACAAAGTGAGGATGAGGCCGATCTTGCCAAGGCCAAAGAGACCATGGCATCCATGGCCGATATCAAATCGTTGGAAACAACATTGACATCGTCCATGAATGACATGAATGTCAAATTTGATGAGTTGCGTGACATGCTCATGAAACTCACAAATGCCAAGGTTTCGGAAACCATCCCACTAGAGGGTATCTCTAACTCCGATGAAGGTGATTCCGAGGAGGGTAAAAAGAAAAATGAGAAGGGGTGGAAACCACCTCCGGATCTAAACCATCTCCTCCACCTCCTACCAAGCATGAAGATGGGAAGGAAGAGTACCATAACGTTCCGGGATGGTACCCTATCGACCCACCTATCACCACCCGCATAAACCCCATTGGTCCTCCACCTAAGCTTAATGCATTAGCCTTTGCTAGTTGGCAACGCTCAATGAAATCTCATATTAACAGTGCCTCTATCGAGCTTTGGAGGATCATTGAAGATGGTACAAGGTTGCGGATCCAAGCAATGTGACAAGAAGAGAATTTGCCGAAAAGCAACTCAATGCCTCCGCACTCCATATGATTGAACTCAGTGAGTGAAAGTGACAAGCATTATGTTCTCAATGCCACCACCGCCAAAGAAGCTTGGAATTGTCTTGAGGTTGCATTTCTTGGGAATGAAAGCATGAAGAGAAACCGATATGAGTCTTTGAGCAATGATGCCGAAGGCTTCTACATGTTTGACAATGAGATCATGAAGACATGTATGGAAGACTCAAGACTCTTGCAAAGGCCTTCTTTGATGTGGGGGCAACCTATGTGGATGATGCTTATGTCAAGAGGAAGTATGTGAATGCTCTCTTGCCTTCCGAGCCCATCGAGGTGAAGGCCATTCAAGGAAGACACAACTACAACGAAATGACATCCAATGAAGTTATGCAAGAAGTGCAAGCCTCCAAGGTTGCCACCAAGAATGCCGAAGATACCGTGCTAGGGCCATGGGGATGAAACAAGGCCCCTCACTTGCTTTGAAGGCCAAGGTGGTATGTCTTGATGAGGTTGAAGCGTGCCCAAGCAACATTGCTCCAAATGATCTTGAACCGGCTCTAAATGGTCATATAGCTCTTGCCACAAGAGAGTTTTGGCAAGACCCGGCAAAAGCTAAAGCCAAGGTTGATAAAGAGAACAACTCAAGTGGGAAGAAAGAGCTAGCCTCAAAGTGGAAGACGTGCTACAATTGTCATGACAAGAACCACTACATAAGAGAGTGTCCTTATGAGAACCGAGAGCAAAATGGTGGGAAGCTCATCCCCAAGGACCATTCAAGTTGATCCAAAAGAAGCCCGCAAGACCAAGGAAGCCTTTCTTCAAGAAGGCACCAAGAATTGTGTTGGTGGCACAAGAAGAATATGCCACAAGTGATTCCGAAGATGAAGATGCACCTACTAAAGAGGTAGCCGCATTGGCTATTGTATCAACTTCATCATCTTCTCTCTTTGAATCCCCCAATGAGAACTTCTCCACCAACAACGCTCGTTGCCTCATGGCTAATGTCACCGAGGTATCATCTCCTTCTCCCAAGACTATGCATGAAATGAGTGATCAATCTAGTCTTGTGATTAAGAAGAACTTGTTGCTTTCGATACTTTCATGACTAACTTGCAAGGTGAAGCTAAGGAACATGTTGAGTCTCTCATGAGACAACTATGTGCGGCCGAAGAACTTCTTCAAGAAAAGAGTAAGATTGAGAGAGAGGATTCTCTCACCATTGCCTCTTTGAATGCTTCCGTAGCATCCTTGAATGCCTCTCTTGATGAAGAGAGTGAAGAAAGATGTTCTCTTGAGGAAAGACTTGATCTCTTGATGCTAAAAATGATGATATCATTAATAAAATCATTAAGGATAGAGATCATGTTTGCTAAATATAAAGTGCTTAAAAAGGAGAAAGTTGAACTTGGGGTTGCTAATGCTAGACTTCTTGAGGATATGGAGAAGCTTGACAAGGCTCACAAGGCCTTGGAAACAACTCACTCCCTTTTAGTCAAGTCTCATGAGCAACTTCAAACTCAACTTTCTAAATCTAGCTCAACTAGCATATCTATTCTTCCTCGTGTTCATGAAAATGTTATTGAAGAAAATGTTAGTGCCAAGACCTCTATTCCCAAAGGTAAAGATAAGGGTATTGCTTACTTATTTGAGCAAAAACCACACAAAGGGAAGGAGGGTCTTGGTTATGAGCCCAAGAAGAAAGTGGGCAACAACAAGAAGATCAAGACCAAGCCCGCACAAGCCAAGACTTCCATTGCGGGTGGTAGTGCCACAAGGGGCAAGACCACTCGTAGTGACTTTGCGGGGCATAACAACCCCAACTATATTCTTTATGTTGATTATTATGGGGATGTTTATGCTCAATATGTTGGTCCATATGATGGTTACATTGATTACTCTATTTGGGTTCCTAAGACCCTTGTTGCTAACCAAAGAGGACCCATTGAGAAATGGGTACCTAAATCCAAGCAATGATTTCTTGTAGGACTATGCTTCCGGTGGATCGAAATGGGTGGTTGATAGTGGATGCACTAGTCATATGACCGGAAGCAAGGAGATTATGACGGAGTTGAGACCAAATCTAAATAACTCATCCGTCTCTTATGGTGACAATCAAAGGCCGAGGTAAAGAGTCTCGGCAAGGTGGTAGTTGCAAGGGATATCACCCTTGTAAATGTCATGCTTGTTGAGTCTCTAGGTTACAATCTTATGTCCGTTCGTGCTCTTAATAAGATGAACTTTGATGTCCATTTTACTATTGATATGGTGGTACTCTTGAGGAGCAAGACTCTAAAGGTCATGTTCGTTGGGTATGTTGAAAATGAGTTGTTTGTGGTAGACTTTTCGGGGTCTACCAACACTCAAGCAATATGCCTATTCGGAAAGGCCGACGTGGGGTGGTTGTGGCATCGCCGCTTGTCCCATGTCAACATGAGAACTTTGCAAAGTCTTCACAAGGGTGGCCACATTCTTGGACTAAAGAGAATGTTTCTTTTTCTAGAGATCGTCTTTGTAGGGCTTGTGTTGAAGGAAAGATGCATGATTCTCCCCATCCAAGCAAGACCATCATTTCATCAAAGAGGATATTGGAACTTCTTCATGTTGATCTCTTTGGTGCCGTGCCTCAACCTAGTCTTGGTGGGAAGAAATATTGTTTGGTGATTGTTGATGACTATTCAAGATTTACTTGGGTTTTTTCTTCAAGACGAAGGATGATGAAACCAACAAACCGTCATCGACTTCTCCAATGAAGTTCAACGCCAATACAATGTCCCTATTTGGTCATTAAGTGACAATGGCTCCGAGTTCAAGAACTACACCTTAAATGAGTTTCTTAGTGAAGAGGGAATTCGTCATCAATATTCCGCTGCATATACCCCTCAACAAAATGGTGTAGCCGAAAGGAAGAACCGGACTCTTATGGATATGGCAAGGTCATGTTGGCGGAGTTTAAGTCTCCACTCTTCTTGTGGGCCGAGGCTATCTCCACGGCGTGTCACTCCTCAACCGGTTATTCTTTCGCAAAGGAAAGAAGAAACTCATATGAATGCTACCGGCAACAAGCCCAATGTCTCCTACTACCGTGTTTGGTTGTAAGTGTTTCTATAAAACAAAGTGTTCATTTATCTAAATTTGAATCTAAAGCTTTAGAGGGTGTTTTTGTTGGTACGGTGCGAATCTCACACCTATAGAGTCTATGACAAACCGTTGGGAAGTTGTGGAATCTTGTGTGTGAGGTTCGATGAGAATGACGGCTCCCAAGTGGCGCAATTTCATGTTTGTGATGTAGATAATGAGGAACCTCAAGAAGCAATAAGAAGAATGGGGGTTGGTTTATCGCCCCATTGAAATCCATCATGAGCCTCCTCAAGCAAGTCCTAGCTCCACTCATGTGGAGACTCCATCATCACAAGTTGAAGTTGCACCTTCTATGGAAGCAAATGATGCACCTACCCAAGAACAAGTTCAAGACCCTCCTCAAGTTGACCAAGTGCTATTCAAGAACCAAGTTCTCCTATTGTTGACTAGCCAAGGTCATGACCAAGATCAACCCTCTCCTTCTTTGTTGAAGATGTGCTTCAAGATGATCAAGGTCAACACTCCGGTCAAGACGGGGACTCAAATGATCAAGATGATCAAGCGAAATTCCTCGCATCAATGAGGATATCGAAACCCGTCGTATAGCAAGAGTCAAAAAGGATTGGAGAAGAAAGAGTCTTCATCTAGAAAATATCATTGTTAATGTCAAGAACAAGGTCACCACAAGAAAACAATTGGCAAATTTCAATGAACATCAAGCCCACATCTCTATGGTGGAACCAAAGAAAGTCTTTGAAGCTCTTGAAGATCCGGATTGGTTGGAAGCCATGCATGAAGAGCTCAATAACTTCAAGCGCAACAAAGTGTGGAATCTAGTGGAGAAGCCAAAAGATTGCCTCAATGTTATAGGCACCAAGTGGATATTCAAGAACAAGCAAGATGAGCATGGAATGGTTGTGAGGAACAAGGCAAGATTGGTAGCTCAAGGGTACTCTCAAGTTGAAGGCATTGATTTTGGAGAGACCTATGCTCCCGTGGCTCGCCTTGAGTCCATCCGTATCCTTCTTGCATATGCATCACATCATAATTTCAAGTTGCAACAAATGGATGTGAAAAGTGCCTTTCTTAATGGTCCTTTAAAGGAGTTGGTATATGTTAAGCAACCTCCGGGATTTGAGGATCCACACTTCCCTAACCATGTCTACAAACTTGATAAGGCGCTCTATGGTCTCAAACAAGCACCTCGTGCTTGGTATGAGCACCTAAGAGAGCTATTGGTAGACCGTGGCTTTGAAGTGGGGCAAATCGATCCCACTCTTTTTACCAAGAGGGTTAAAGGGGAGCTTTTCATATGCCAACTTTATGTTGATGATATCATATTTGGCTCTTCTAACAAAGCTTTTAATGATGAATTTTCAAAGCTTATGACCGATAGGTTCGAGATGTCCATGATGGGAGAGTTGAAGTACTTCCTTGGTTTTGAGATCAAGCAATTGAGTGGAGGGACCTTCATCTCTCAAGCCAAATATATCCAAGACATGCTCAAGAGGTTCAAGATGCAAAATGCTAAAGAGAAGAAGTTTCCTATGGACACCAAGTGTCATCTTGAACTTAATCCAAAGGGTAAAGATAAGGATGTTGATCAAAAGCTCTATCGTTCTATGATTGGTTCTTTGCTTTATCTTTGTGCATCTAGACCCGATATTGTGTTGAGTGTAGGAGTGTGTGCAAGGTACCAAGCGGCTCCCAAAGAAAGCCACCAAACGGCGGTTCTTCGAATCTTTCGATATTTGGTTCATACCCCAAGGTTTGGTTTGTGGTATCCTAAAGGCTCAACTTCTCTCTTGCCGGTTACACGGATTCGGATTGGGCCGGTTGCAAGGATGATAGGAAATCAACTTCCGGGGCTTGCCAATTCCTTGGTAGGTCCTTGGTGAGTTGGTCTTCTAAGAAGCAAAATTGCATATCTCTCTCCACCACCGAAGCCGAGTATGTGGCGGCCGCTAGTTGTTGCACTCAATTGTTGTGGATGAGGCAAACTTTAAAGGAATACGGTGTCCATTGTGACAAAGTGCCTCTTTTATGTGACAATGAAAGTGCTATCAAGATTGGCCACAACCCGGTGGAGCACTCAAGAACGAAGCATATTGAGATTCGCTATCACTTCATCCGTGATCACATCATCCGGGGTGACATTGAGCTTGGCTATATTCCCACGAAGATCCAACTTGCCGATATGTTCACGAAGCCACTTGATGAAGCAAGGTTCACTTATTTGAGGCATGAGCTAAATATCATCGATTCGGGGAGCGTCGCTTGAATATCTTGCATACACACCTATTTCTTAGCTATATGTTTGGTTTAGGTGTAGGCATGGACATAGGGGGAGTGCGGTCCTAATCCATTGGACTATCCCTCCCCCCATTATGCCGATAGTAAGAACTCATTTTGTCTCTATATTGTTCATTTTATGAATTGTGAGCTTAAATGACGAGTAGTGGCGGTGAACCCAAGATATATCTTCGCGGTGTCACACCACTTTCACTCATACATGGTGGTCTAGGCCACCGCCCTCTTCTTGTTGAAGAGTTGGATCTTATTCGAGCTTTCATTGCATACATTTCGGGTTGTGTCCTCTAAGCATTTCCAATGTTGTGCCTGTTTTCATTTGTTTTGTCATTGGAAGTGTGTCGATTTCTTTGTCATGTTTTTTGCATCTCCCCCGGATCACTCATTTGGTTGCTCAGATGTTCAGAGGTCCTTATTGAAGTTTCAAGTTTGGGAAGTCGAAGTCAAAATTAAAAGAAGGAAAGGATAAGAAGATGTTGTTGCCTGGCCGGCCTCCCGCCCAACACAGGCCGGCTTGTGGGCCGGTGGCCTCGGATGCCTGGCCGGTTTCGCGCCCAGCCAGGCCGGCTGGAGGGCCGGTGGCCTCGGGTGCCTGGCCGGCCTCCCGCCCAGCCCAGGCCGGCTGGCAGGCCGGGCCTGCCCCTTCTTTGTCTGCCCCTACCCGCTCGAGCTCACATCTCCTCTCTGTCCCGAGCTCCATCCATGGCCGACCTCCTCTTCCTTTCAAGCTCCTCCACCTCCCCCCCACCCCATGAGCCGCTCCCCACCCCGTTTTCTTCTCAGATCTGAAAGGGCTCCACTCCCTCTTCCTTCCTGTCCACTCAGTTTTCACCTTGGTGTTTGAGTGTGAGAGATCTACTCCATTGTTGGTGTGCTTGAAGCTTCTCCAAGGTTGAAGGATGGATAATTGGCCAGATGATATGGAGGTTCCTCCTCAGTCCAGCAGGGCAGGTAACAGCAATGTCTTTGAGGGGTTGGATGATCTTGTTGCTCTCAATGCCGTGTCCTCCTCCGGGCACCATTCCAAGAGGCTCAAGAAGTGCAACGCAAGGAAGCAAGTGACTCCTCCGGGCCAGCAGGACAAGCTGCCCAAGAAGAAGGTGGGCAAGAAGCCTCCTGTCAATCCTCTTGAACCGGTACGTGCATCTTGGGTCAAAGTGAAAGCTAAAGAGTTCAAGAAAGATCGTTTGCTTTTCAATCCTTATGCCTTTGGTCAGCCCACATGCCTAGATGATAGCAGATTCTATTATAAGATGCATCAACAAGTATTTCATCAACGTGTTCTTATGAGGAAGTATGCTCATGTCCCCACGGATTATTTCAACCTTGACAATGTTAGAGAACATTGGCCTGATGTGATGGCTCTTATGGATTTTCATCAAATCTCGAAGATCATGACTGTTAGTACCCCATATTCGCCTGATTTACTTCAGCAATTCTATGCTACAGTGCATTTCTCCAATGATCCTCAAAGGAGTTTGACTTGGATGAGTGCAAATGTTCAGTGTTCAGCTACTCTTGCGGAGTTTGGGGCACTCTTTGGTCTCTCTGAACTGCAGCCTGCACCGTGCTATGTTCGTCTTCACCTCTCGAAGCCTATTCCGGCTGAGTCTGGGATCCGTCATTGCTATCCTCCCGGGATAGGGCTTCGTGGGAAAATTCCCAAGACGGTGTACATGTATCCGTATTGGAAAGTTGTTCACGGCATTTTGAGGAATTGTCTTGCTTGCAAGTTTGGAGAAAAGGGCATGGTTCGTGACAGGATGGTTAATTGCCTTTATCATTTTGTTGATCCGGCAAAGAAGAACAAGCAGCTTGATATTCTTGATTATCTTTGGCAAGAGATGCAGCAGGTGGTTCTCAAGAACCAAGTTCCCATTTATGGTCCGCTCCTTCAGACTCTCTTCAACAACAAGTTGCCGGCTAGTGTGGTCGAACAGTTCAAGTTGCATTTTCCTGATCTTATTTCGATTCCTCCTATGCCAGCGGATGGTCCGGTTTGGTCGCCTTCTCATGCTGCCCATGAGGATGAAGAATAGGATGTTGTGCCTCCTAAGAAGCAGGGTGGTATTCTTGATGCTTTCAAGATGATGAACTGTTTTGCCAAGGCGGAACGGAAAGAAGCGTATCAGTCTTATCGCCGCCAGAAGACCATCATCAAAAATCAACATGCTCTCATGGATCATGCTGGGATTGATCATTCCGCTTGCTCATCTGAAGTTTCAGAGAACACATTCATGGCTCGGAACAAGTACACTCACTGGTTTGGCGATGACGCCTCCTCTCTTTATCCTTTTTGGCAAGGTGATTCCGGTCAGTCCAGCTCAGCTCCACCCCCTCCTACTACTGATGGTTCTGCTGATGACAGTGGTGGTTCTGGTGATGAGGAGGAAGAGGAAGAAACTGAAGATGATGAGTGATCTTGGTCTTCATGTCCCTTTCTTCCCCTTTTTGGTGTTTGATGCCAAAGGGGGAGAGAGTTTCCGGGGATTTGCATTGCATTGCATCTATCCGTTTTCGTTTTCTTGCTTCCGTTCTCATTTGCATCGAACTTGTTTTTTAGAGAACTCTATTTGCTATGTTTCGTGAAACTTATGTCATGGATTATTGTAAGGATATGGATCTTTATTATGCTATTGTAAGGACTTCCCCGGTTTATTGTCTATTCTTGGAGTCCTTTGCAATGTGATGTTATTCCAATATTGATTCTTCATGAAGCCCATGGTGATATTATTCCGATATTGATTATATATGAAGTCCATGGTAAGACAAGCTGCTCTACTCAAATAAGAACTATGGTGAGAATATATCAAATCTTTTACTCACATAGTGGCTATTTCTAGCTTGTCTTTTGTTCTCGTGTGAGATCTCTTTTACTTGTATACCTTGTTGGTGTATAAGTTTGAGGGGGAGCTTCTCTCAAAAACCTTGTCATGCTTAAATGAGATATCCTTTTGCAAATCCTTTTGTTGTCATCAAACATCAAAAAGGGGGAGATTGAAAGGACTTTGTCTGTTAATCTTGTTTTGGTGTTTGATAACAACACTCGGAAGTTTTTAACATACCGCTATGTGTCTACAGGTTTTTGTAGTCTAAACCAAATGTATACTAGTGTGTATCTTTGTATGCAAAAGGGAAGAAAAGCGAGTTGTCGCAAAGAAGAGACGAAGGGAGAAATGTTGCAGCGCGTCGGCCGGCCCTCCAGCCGGCCTAGGCCGGCCCCCAGGCCGGAGGCGTCGGGTCCCTCGCCAGCCTCCCCGCCGGCCCAGGCCGGCACTCAGGCTGGCCGTACGGGTCTCTCGCCAGCCTCTCCGCCGGCCCAGGCCGGCCCTCAGGCCGGCCGTGTCGGGTCTCTCGCCAGCCTCCCAGCCGACCCAGGCCGACTCCCAGGCCGGCCGTGCTCTGCCTGGTCAGCCGGCCCAGGCCGGCCCCCAGGCCGACCGTGCTCAGTCTTGTCAGCCGGCCCTCCAGCCGGCCCAGGCTGGCCCCCAGGCCGGCTGGTCGACGACTTGTGTTCCTGCTCGTTTTCCAACGGCCACATTTTTCAGCAGGGGTATATATACTTCGTCTCCCTCCTTTGGACAAGTGCTTGGACAACATTGAAGACCTCCATTAACACAAGCACAAGCTTTACTAGATCTCTCAATCCCTCCACCCAAACTCGTTGATCTTTGGAGGATTGAAGGAGAAGGCCCCGATCTACATCTTCACCAAGCCGTTTGGCATTTCCCCCTCATTCACTTGAGGGACCATTAGCTAGGGTTTCCACTAGGAAAACCTAGCCCCCTATTGTACTCACTTGATTGTCTTTGTGACAGATTGTAGCTGTTTGGGAGCCCCCAATCCTTTGTGGGTTGTGCCCCAAATCGTTGTTGTAAAGACTCCGGACTCCGCCTCGAAGGTTTCCGATAGTTGAAGTGAACCAAACCTTTGTGGTGCGGTTCACCGGAGAAGAGGGTGATGCCTTTGTGGACGTTGAACCATTGTGTTGGTTCACACCTCTCCAACGAGACGTACTCCCCTAAAAAGGAGGAACTCGGGATTACATCCGTGTCTCCGCGTGCTTTGACTTCGGTTACCTCTATCCTTGTTTACCGCCTTATTATATCGTGCTTAGTTGCTAGCTTGTCATATAGGTAAATTCACCATAGTTGCATATCTAGAGAATTTACCTTTTGTGTCAAGCTTAATTTGAAAAAGACTAAAATTGGAGTAGCACCTATTCACCCCCCCTCTAGGTGTCATACCGATCCTTTCAATGATACCTCCATCAAATGGTGTTGCTCCCCTACTCGGCATCGATCTGTTGTTTCAAAATCTAGGTTTGAAACTCAAGTTTGGTGGTGGTCTTCGGATCTGGAAATTTCTTGATTCAGTCCGAGCTTTTCTTCACTGGATTTCTTGGGCTTTGGTCAACCTCAGTAGCATCTTCATGAATGGATTCAGACCCTTCATGAACCTCTTCTTCCGCTTCTCTTCCGTTGTCACCTCCTCCACGGCATAGCATGATAAGTTGGTGAACTCACACACATACTTCAACATAGTAGGCTCCAGGCGGCTGGATTATCCTCAACTGTTGCTCCGAGTCAGATGGGAAAACCGGCTGAGGAACATAGCCCTGATCCGGTTGTAATACTCAGTTCTGTAGTAGTGTCGAACCCTCTCTGCTTCAGCTCGATAATACTTTCAGGTACATGAGACTCTCGTAATTTCTTCTTGAAGTCCTCCCAGGTGAATACATGCTCATCTTGGTGTATGTTGATAATTTTCTCCCACCGTGTTGCCGCTGGTGCAGATAGTAGGTATGTGGCATAACGAACTTTCTCCAAATCCGAACATCCTATTATTTCGAGTTTCCTCTCAGTGTCCGTCAACCAATCTTCAACATCAATTGGTTCTGCTGCCACCGCGAAAGTAAGTGGCTTGGTGTTCAGAAAATTTGACAAAGTGACTCAGTGTCCTCCTTCTCCCTAACTCTTCCCGCATAAAAAGTTAGTATGTCCTGCAGAAATTTGTTTTGTGCTTCTTGATCTCAACATCTCCTTTATTCCACCATCTGCATGCACTGTCTAAATCCTTGCTCGATGATCCAACTTGACGATTGTGTTATCGTTCTGGTATCTGAAAGAGCACATTTGCTCTAAATTAATCTTTTTTGGAGCCTAATGACAAAATACTAACCAGACTAATTGTGTTGCTAAGTAGTGCAAACATTCTACGATCAACACATGGTTCGGATATGGAGTCGGACATGGATGAAGAGGCCTTGAAATCGAACTAGGAGTACTAATGTAGGTTTGGCGGTAGTACCGCTGGTGCAGCGGTAGTACCACTCCTCCTGGAGCGGGACGGCTATAGCCCAGGGAATACCTCTTATGACGGCAGTACCGCGTCCGGTACCGCTACTCTCAGTCAGTGGTACTATCGCTGGGGTACCGCAAGAGGTACCGCCAGACTAAAATTAGCTTCGGGTATCCTCGTCGGTACCCTGGCGGTAGCAGCCACGTTCTACCATGGGAGCCCTTCGAATTAATTCAAAGGGAGCCAGCGGTAGTACCGCTTGATGGCAGCAGCGGTTGCCCCTTTGGGGTACCGCAGCCGCTGGTAGCGGCGCTGCACTAGGTACTGCCTGGATACCAGTGGCGGTAGTACCGCTATCACAGCGGTAGTACCGGTGTGCAGATTTTTTTGCACACAATGGTTCAATTTTCAGGGCCCCTATATAACGACTGCTTCTTCTCCAAAGAAGGCTAGCGATTCACACTCTCTCTCCTCCATTGTTGCTGAGCTCCAAACTCAAATATCTCCCAATCCCTCCACCCAAACTTGCTGATCTTCAGAGGATTGAAGGAGAAGACCAAGATCTACATTCTCACCGAAGCGATTTACATTTCCTCCTCATTCACTTGAGGGATTCTTGCCTAGGGTTTCCATTGAGAAAACCTAGGCCTTTGTTCTGACTTCTTGTGTTGTTTGAACAGATTGTGGTGATCTGGGAGCCTCCAATTCAGTTGTGGATGTGTGCCCCAAGCTTGTTGTAAAGGCTCCGGTTTCCGACTCGCAGAGTACCGATAGTGGAAGGTGAACCAATCCTTTGTGGTGCAGTTCATCAGAGAATAGGGTGAGGCCTTTGTGGCGTTGAGCAAGCTTGTTGTGGTGAAGGTCATACCCCTCCAACGAGACGTACTCCCATATCAAGGAGGAACTCGAGAATACATCCATGACTCCGCGTGCTTCACTTCGGTTACCTCTATCCTTTTACCGCACTTTCCTAGCTTGTATCTTGTTTAGTAGCTTGCTTGTCATATAGGTAAATTAACCATAGTGTCATATCTAGAGAATTTACCCTTTGTGTCTAGCCTAAATCAAAAAATAAGTAAAATTTAGTATAGCACCTATTCACCCCCCCCCCCCCCTCTAGGTGCCCATACGATCCTTTCAGTATCAGCATCATGATTCTCCTTAGCGTCCCAAGTATATTGACTAGAGGGGGGGTGAATAGGATATTAAAAAAATGCTCATAGATAGGTAAAGGGAAGATAACTTTATGCAGTAAGGAACAAGAGAGAGAGAATTATATCAATAGACAAATAGGGAAGTATCGAACAACAAGATCAAGAAGAACAAATAGTATGACTAAGAGAGGACTAGAACAACTACACCCGTTTGTTCCTTTCGGTGCTGTTCTTGGCCCTTTCTCACATTGAGGTCGGTGCCTTTTTGGGCAGTACATCCACACTCCGTGGGAGAACTTTGTCTTCTTCTCCTACACATAAGCCCAATATCTTCCTCAAAACAGGCACCATACCTACCTACTATGGCATTTCCATAGCCATTTCGAGATATATTGCCATGCAACTTTCCATCATATTACTTGAGTCGATGTTTTTCTTAATTTTTTATATTGCTTTGCGTGATCATATAAAGTTGATATGAAGGTTTATGAGGCTTTGACCATTCTTCATTGATTCCATGTTACACTAGATCATCACACATTCTGCTACACTGGCAGAGACATTCAGTTGTACATCATGTTATGAGATAATTATTATTGAGTTAGTCCCTTTATCTCTAAAAAAATATGTCATGGAGGCCAAAAAAAGAGAGAAAAGAAAAGACAGAGGGAGCAACATTACTATCTTTTATCCACAAGGTGCCATATGAGCACTTGTTTTTTATACAAGAGTTGTCATATGCTTATGTTTATACTAAGTGGGAATCTTATATTATAAAAATAGAACAACTTTTTTTTAACATGAAAATCCATGATGATTGATACTTTCTAATGTGACCATAGTATTGTTGATTTAATTTATATTGCCTCTGATACTCTAATTATCCTTTTGGAGGCCGTCATAGTCTTAAAAAATGCAAATTTCACCATGAATATTTGAATTTTTTTATTCATAGAAAATTCCTTATTGTGAGCATATATACTTTTAAAAACAAGCTCACACATATGTTCTCAAGTATTAAATACAAAGTTGTGAATATATTAAATCAGCATTGGAAAAGTCCCACTCTATCCTTGTCTAGAACAACAATTTGTTACATACACATACTTGAGTTTATTAAATAGAATGAAAAAATACATGTTTTTTATCTGACAAAAGGGTGCTATAGGATAAGGTGAATTAGAGAGAATAGTCAGAGATCTATTGGCACTTCAACGTTTCTCATTTCAGTGTTTGATTGAAAATTGGAAAACATGTAAGATTATATAAAACATATGCTTTAGATTTCGATAAATGTATTTAATTAATAGTTGATAAATTTGACCCGATGCTACGTACTAGTTCACTCTAGAGTTCTAGCTAGTTGCGCCATTGGTTTCTAATGTCACCGGTCCTTAGATTTTAGCCTATTTTTTCCATGCACAAGAGTTACCATTAGTCGGTCAAAGTCCTTTGGTATTGTAGCCCATTTGCCTTCCCAAATACCCTTGCACAAAAACACATGGATCCACCAAATATTAGAATCAGAAGTTTGACTCCAAAATATGTTCTACCGACAGAAGTATAAAAAATTACAACAAATCTAGCATACTCATATAAGTCTACTTTTCGAAACCAGCCAAGTGGTAAGTTACAAATCTCTACTATATAATATGGCTTGAGGTGATGGTTGGCGATGGTTCGTTTTTCTATTACCCTTGCTTTTAATCAAATTTACATCCGTTGCCACCGCGTAAGGGAAAAAAAATCTAAGACCTCGAAGGGACCCCATATGCAGGTGACGACTGATGGTGGCGCCCGCGACTCCCAGCGGCGTGACCACCTAAGACACAGTCCAGCATGACACCCTGGCACTGCTCCTCCGAGCACATAGCTTCAGCTCACGACGAAGGCAACGAAGGACGGTGGCAGACGGCGACCTTCACGGCGCTGCAGAACGACCGGTGCGCGGTGATGCCCTCGGCCAACACGCGCTGCGCTTCTTCTCTAGGCAGTGCCACGAATCGATGTAGCGGAGCCGACCCTCCATCTCCTTCTCCTCAATTGGCACCACGGTGGAGATATCTGCTGCGTCGCGACCAACGGTCTGGTAGGCACCGTGCGGCCAAGCTCTGTGTGGAAGCTGAATGAATCAAATTGATTCGTGTACACGCAAAGCTTGGAAACCTCATCTCTTTCGTGGATTCACTTTTTTATCCTCCGACTTTGCTGTATTTCTTATGCTCAAATGAACGTGGTATTTTAGCCCCCTTCCTTAATACATTTTCATACTGAGCCATCACACTCGTTCTCGGATTATGAATCTACATGCTTGCTGGTAGTGGTAGGTGGATGCAGACATATGACCGGGTGCTAGCACATTTGTTCATTGATAAAAAATCCTTATATGTTGTGGATTTTCGTTGTTAATAATATTTTTAAATATCGTGGTTAAAATATATTTACATGCATGGTTTCTAAATGGAGAGATATAGAAGTGTTGTCCAAATTAATGGGTACTATCATGTGCTCTTGTGTAGATTTGATTCTTCCAATTCAAATATCCTACGCGTCATTTACTATTTACTATTTTATTTATGTGAATTATTCTGTTGTATAAAGATTATGTTGTATCAAATGTCTGTCACTATTAATTTTAAAATTACCCGTTGCAACGCACGGGCACTTTGCTAATGAGGATAAAATAGCATCTGATCTTACAGAAACTCAAACATACTTATATTAAGATGTTGTTCAATTTTCAGCAAAATCTAAGATAATGTTGAAGAGAAAATCGTGTGGACTCTGTTTGATCCATTCCGAGCAGTGACAATTTGGTCATTTTGGAGTTGGTAGGCCAGTCAAAGGCCTTTCCGAGTAGTAAGGTTGCTCATGAGTCATGACAAAAGGAGAAGAAATCTAACATACTGACCGGTGGCATTTACATACTTATCCATAAGGCAATGGCATAACTAAAATTTCAGAGTTAACTAGTAGCATTGCCATAAATTTTCATTCAATATACTTCAACTAGGTCAAGTTTTATATTTTATTTTACAAATGCATAGTTTCTAATAGCAGATTAAGACTCCGAGATTAAATCTTCTTTTCGGTCCCTGCCTGAAGTAGGGAAAAAATCCAGCATTTCAAATGAGGCCGTAGTTGGTACATAAGAATTGCACTGTAGCTCGTATGTGAGGAAGAAGAATGGCATAAAGCCCGGAAAGGGAATAACACCTCATGTCTTGCCTTCAGCCAAGCATACATCCTAATCAAAAGTGTCATTTTCCCACAGTAATTTGCCACCCAACACCCTTCAAAAGAGAGAGTGCTTGGATTAAAAAGAAGAGAGAAAAAACGGGAAGAACGAAAGTAAAAGGGAGCGCATGGTGTACGGACGAAAAGACCAATCTATATCTTCCATCCTAGGCCACCTCCAAGCAACAAGTTACACACTTACGCTCGCCTCTTTTTCACACAACACATCCAAACAGACACTCCTGTCCTTTACCATTCCAAGTTTCCAACTCCCTCTGTCTCCCATCCCTGAACTCCTCTCCCCCCTCTCTCCCAAGCAGCAAGAAATCCTCCAAGTTCCCACCTCAATTCCGGCCCTAACCCAACCTACAACTGAATCAAGCAACCCCTTTTTCAACTCCTTATCGATCTCTAGCTAGCCACAAGTCCACAACTGCAGAAGGTATCACACCACTTGCTCTTTGCAAGTTGCAAGAAGTAGAAAAGAGAAAGATCAATGGAGCTGTTCCCATCACACCCAGACCTGCAGCTCCAGCTCCAAATCAGCCCTCCCCCTGCCACTAAGCCAATGGACTTAGGGTTTTGGAAGAGGGCTCTCGACACCACCACCGCGACCACCACATCATCAGCGGCAGGAACCATCGCACCTCCGTCCATCAACAGGACCTACTCCTCCGCGGCGGTAACCGGCGCCGGCGCCAGCTTCCACGCGGCGCACCACGGCGCTGCCGATGGCCACCTCGGCGGGCTGCAGTTCTTGCAGCACACCCAGCCCATCCTCCATCACGAGGTGCAGGACCTGGCCTCCATGAGGCCCATCCGGGGCATCCCCGTGTACAACACCTCGCATACACTCCCCTTCCTCCACAGCCAGCTCCACCACCACCACAATCACCAGCATTGCTACGACGCGATAGGCGGCGCGGCTGGCGGGCCGAGGTCGCCTGGCAAGGCTGGCGCGCTGCGGCTGGCGGCACCGCCGGTCAAGCGGGGCTCCCGCGCGCCGAGGATGCGGTGGACCACGTCGCTGCACGCGCGGTTCATCCACGCCGTTGAGCTGCTCGGAGGCCACGAGAGTATGTGCTGCTAGCTATTGCTGCTGCTAACTGTTTCTCCCGCGCACAAGTCCGCATTTCTGCTCCTTAATTTGCTTTGCTTGTTAGTAGCTGTTAGATTGATCCTCTTTTGGCTGGCCTGACAGTGTATAATTTCTCCTGTTGATGGAATCTAGCAGTTCTCCTGCTAATACTAAACAATGATGAATGACATAGTACAAGCTAAGCTCTATGTTGGTGAATTGTGGTGTACTGTTTATTCTGATTACACTTCGTCTTTGTGATCGTGCAGGAGCAACACCGAAGTCAGTTCTTGAGCTAATGGACGTGAAGGATCTAACCTTAGCGCATGTCAAGTCTCATTTGCAGGTAAATAAATACATATGTAGTCCCATGACCATGTTTAGAATTCATTGGTTACTTGCTTAACTTTAGCTCCTTCGATCACTTGTCCTCTCTATCTCCTTCACGTAAGTACGGATCTACTTCCGGTATATAGTGTTCCCAAATAAGGAGTATAAATATAACAGCTTCATATAGAAGAAAATACACTAGTCGATCGACACCACTCATTTTCTTTCTGATGGAATAATAGGAGTACCTGTTTGCTCGTTCGTCAGCTCACATTTTACATTTTCACTACTTTTATTATCTCGCCCATGCATGGAAGAATAGTCATTTTACAGTTCACTTTCGGAGCAGTAAATTCCCTACTCTCATCTGTTTGAGAGAGAGAGAGAGCTTTACGAAAACGGGGGAGGGGAGCTGGGCGGTCCTCAGCTTTTCAATAAACTCGAGATCAGCAGTTGAGCAGCACAAAGCTTAAGCATGCAAGGCGAAGCAAATGCGTTCCATTAAAAGCCACACCGGAGAGGGAGAGGGAGAGGGTATGAGCTATCGATCGACCATGGATCACACACACATGCACAGAGCAGCAGCACATTGATATGATATGATATGATATGATATGATATGATACGCATCCATCCATGCATTCCTGCCCAAGAGCAGACGGGCAAGTACAACCCTGCATCATTTCTCAATAATTAATTTCTGCCCTTTGGGCTTCTCTGCCTTGCCTGCACATAGTAGCTGATCGAGCCATCAATGCCCCAATTGTGCATATATGCTGCTGCTTCTGCCCTATTTATTGACCAGTACACACCTTTGACTTTAATACTGCTACTTCTACTAATCCTCCTAGCTAGCTTCACCTATGTATGTCAGTGAAGTTCATTATAGATAATTTTAGTTAGTAGGTGTTTGATGATCGACATCCATGCACATATGGCTAACTGGTTGATTATCTTGCAGATGTACCGGACCATCAAGACCACTGATCACGAACCAGCTTCTGCTGCATCCTACGGTATACGATCGATTTCTTGGTGAATTATCATTCGATGGTGGTGAGTGACCTAGCAAGCATATTTATTTTTCAGGACAAGCTAAGACAATCATAGACATCCCTGATGACAGCTCCTTCGATATCGCCAACACCAGTGGGTCTGAGTCTTCAGTTCAGCAATCAAATCTTGACGGGAACGACCATGGATCCAACATGTGCGCTCTCTGGAGCAACAACTCTTCGAGGTGAAAACATACACAACTCCATTTCTATCTTCTTAATTACTGTAAATTATCTCTTACACGACTGATCGACTTGATCACATTTTGCATTCTCATATGCTATATATCCCATGATAGGGCTATCTAGGAGTACACCTAAATCCTAATTCTAATACACTTCTGGACATGATAGGTTTGAAATATACTCCATTACCACGACTGAACATTAGTAAGGTTTATGATGCATGGGTCCCTTGCCATAATTATGTATTTCTCTATGACAAACTAAAAATGTTTCTAGCCAGTGGGCTATTAATGGATATCAGTCTGCCTAGCTTGAACTTTAGAATTACTCCACACTGCTGGGGCTCCGTCTCTCTGCCATTTCAGGCGAAATGACAGAGGGGAGCAGCTAGCTAAGCAGCTAAACATTCTTGTTGAGCCAGAAAACTGCTTTGCAGATCGATATAACTACAGAGTCCTTAGGTCAAAAGCTGCAGGTAATTTCCTATAGATTGCTAAAGCAACAAAGCACGCCTAAATATATACACATGTTGTAGTAGCACACATGAATGGGGTCCTTCATCTCATGCATGATGATGTCTACAGGCATTCCTCAAAAATCAACTGTCACATTGTACAATTAAGTAATGGAGTATATATTTGGAGTAGTATATAAATGATCTTAAGGACAACTTTTAGGTTGAAACCAGTCTACTGCCTGCTTTAAGCAAAACAAACACCTATTCCTTTGTCCAATTTTCTTTGTTACTATAGTACCATATCAACCATCTCCAAGTGCTCACAAAAAGCACCAGGGCTCTACCTTTGTTCCATCTGCTCCCCATGATGGTGCAATCATCTCTCGAACATATTATATAGTATTAAGCTCTTCCATTAAACATATCCATCTAGCCATAGGCACCAAAGTGCACACATATACTTTCCACAACTATAATTAATTAAGGAGGCAATATTTGTAGCACTACGCTAGAATCTTGACCAGAAGTTACATCAGAAGCAACATGGCATACTATATGATATGTAATTGATCTTTCTTGCTTGATCAGGAGTAGCTCTTAGACACATATATGTATGTACAATCGCATCCAAACGTCCATGTACCAGCCACAAGTATACTCAATACTCAGAACTGGAGTACTTGTGGACTCTGCATGGATGTTGCCACGCAGTTAGTGGAGTACATGTAGGATTATTTTTGTAGATGGTGACTGGAGTACATGTATTTGCATGTGCATACACTGATATGTATTTGCATGTGCATACACAAGCATTGATCAGTGTGCCGTATCACATGGGAGAGTAATTAATGCAGCAAGCAGCTGATTACACAGCTTTTACCTCCCGTTAATTCCTCTGTTAAAGGTAGCTGCTGGTCATTGACAGCATCTTAACAGTGAAAGGTTGGAGCTGCTTTGTTCCCTGCCTTTTCTCCCTCTCTTGTGTTGCATGCAAATGGACTCCCACTGAAGAAGGAAAAGATGTAGATAGATAGGCCGGCATTTGATTCTTTCATCAGCCCATGATATACAAAAAAAAAGAACGTGATACTTAACTCAATTCCTCTCTTTCTTTCTTTCTTTCTTTTGCTCGTGCAGCAGAGGGGCCTGGTTCCACGGAAAATCCAGAGATGCCAACCCAGGCGACATGAAATCCTTTGAGGTTCGTACTCGCCTTTTTCCCAACGCAAGTGATCATCATTACTATCTCCAATACCTCATCGCCAATGGCCATGATATATATGCTTTGCCGTAGTTAGTGCAGTAGCGATCATTCCTTCTCCCATTTCTCGCATGCATCTTTTTGACGGCTTCCTGTTCAGCCATGATCAGTGCAAATTGTCGGCAGCGTTTTGGTACTATGAAGTTATCGCATCATATCATTAATCTATTTATTTTGATCATTTTCATATGCACTCTTGACATTTGCAGGACGTGCAATCGCAGTGCCCAGACGTCTACAATGCCTCGGACCTGATGTCGTCGCCGTTCCGACTATCGGAGCTGGTCGTCGGCGCCAAGAAACCCAACCTCGACTTCACCCTAGGACGAATGTAACCCCTTCGTTGATCAATCCATCGGGTGGCAATGGAAGACATATGTCTAGCTAGCTAGCTAGCAATATGATCACCTAGAGATTAATCAGATGCATACTCCTGACTCGTGAGGCGCCTGCCCCATATGCACGTACGTCTGAAGCGGAGCAGGGAACCAACAAAGCTAGAAGATGAGAAAGCAAAAGAGGGCTGGGAATTAAAGAATAAGACGAGACAACCGTTGATCTAGGAACAAAGTGCAAAAGGGGAGAGGGAGAGACATGGGTTCGTGCAAGTGTGCGTGCGTGGTAGAGAGATGGATAGAGAGATAGATAGGCTTTATCAAAGGCAGGCAGGGCAAGCAGGAGCATGCAACAGGTAGCTTGCATTGCTTGCCGGCCTGCCTAAAGGGCTTGCAGATATATGTACCTATGTATCGATCGCTTGCTTCTGGTGCACACACGATCGAGGTAGCTAGGAGAGTGTATGTATGAGTGCATGGTGCCTGATGAGACAGAGCTGCTAGGTTAAGAAAGGTTTCATCTTTTTGTTATGCCACAAGAGAGGTGTAAAGCTGAGAGGTGCTTATGTTATATAGTACTGTATGTGTCTATGGACCATGTATGCATGTATGTATGCTGGATCTCGATCAGTCTTGAACTCTTGATATCTGCTACCTCCTAGCTTGGAATAGATTCTTTTCCTGTACTGGATATAATTGGTGCAAATATGATTGGATTTGCCGTTCATGAAAAAAATAAGATCAACAAAGGTGATCATTCAACAAAGGGAATGCTTCCTCCGGTTCGGTGTTTTGAGCGCCCTACAAATTAAAGTCCGTTTCAGTGAATAAGGCGTATAAATTTAGTAAAAAATCAACACCTTCTAACTTTGAACAATGTTATAGACAAAAATATGAAGATTTGCGATACAAAATCAATATCAATAGATTTACCATAAAATATATTTATTAAATATGGACATATGGTAGATGTTGATAATTTCTTCTAATATTTAGTCAAACTTTGCATGTTTTGACTTCTGACTAAATTTACATGGCTTACTTATTGAAACGGAGGTAGTAGTTCTGGTGATAGAACTAATACATATTAGAAAATTTAACTCCCCCCTCCCCCCAATCGCATATCGTTTGGCAAAACCGTGTAATCCTCTGCGCACAGTTCAAAAAAAGGGTGTGAGATGCAATCGCACATGGTTTTGAAAAACAAGGGTGTGCGATGTATGAGGAAAACGCACAGGGTTATAAATTAAAAATTGTGTGATGCTTCGCACCCATTTTGTGTAAAAAAAAGGATACATGATGTAGGATACAATTACACACGGTTTAAAAATAAAAATTATGTATAATGTACAAAAAATAAAAAAAGATACTTGGTCCATTTTTGGAACAAATATACCTCTTACCATGCCAAACAATAGTGCCAAACAAGTTTCCAGCTTCTCGTTTTAAATGAATGTTTTTCATTTTATAAATGTCAGAAGGGGGTATTTTGCGAAGCAAGTAAAAAGAATATGGCGAAAAATGTCACATAGTGTGTGTGTGGTGTTTTGCTTAGTGATTCGTTCATGTTTTTTTACTTTACTTCTCCTTTTGCATAAGTTGATTGTGTGCATTCTCAATGTCTCGACTTCTCTTGACATTATGTTATCGCAGATGTCGGTTGTATTTGATATTATCTTGGCGTTATTATATTTCCCTTTATATAAAATACATTTCAATAGGGAGCACATATAAATCATGTATGAGGTTTGTTATTTACCCAGCGTTAGTCTATGAATATTCACACCATAGTACATATAGACAAAAAATCTATCTTAACATTAACACATTATTGTTTACCACCATCTTTAGTTTCATTGTGTTTGAAACTGAAGTTGATCCTAGTTTTGCACTAATAAACACATATTTGTAAGTGTTCCAATTGTGAAACAATGCGCTCGTTAGACTAAGAGGTTCTAGTGATCCATGAATTCCAAGAGCACTAAATGGTTGGGGGAGTATGATCATGGTTCTCATTTTTTAATGGAATTTCATCACCATTTTGGAAGTTTCAGCCATTTGAGTACGTGTTTAAATATTTTTCTTTCAGTGAATTTTTTGTGGCGGATCCAGAATATTCTAGAAACCTGGGCAAACATGTCTACAATGCTCTATTTCAGACAAATTGCTATAGATAATCATGTATTAAAAGGTGTCACGCTGCCGGCAAGCCCGGGCGGCCGCCCGGTCCGGACACTACAGGAAAAGCCAAATATGCCAACGGCCAAAAACCGTCGACAAAGACAGGAGTCCCGTCGGCAAACATATATGCCGACGGCATATACATATGCCGACGGTTTTTGGCCGTCGCCTTCTGCTTCGTCGACATATAGACAAAATGTCGTCGGCATACAGAAGCCGTCAACATACACCCTAGTGCCGACGGTTTTCTTTGGCCGTCGGCATACAAAGGCCGTCGACAAACAAGGTAACTGACTCTGCCATCTGACGGCGTCGAAAAGTTTGCCGACGGTCAGGCAGTCGGCAAACAACTGCCATGTGGCAACTCCTGCTTCCATTCTGCCCACCTGTATGCCGAGGACAAAGCTGGCATAGATGCTGACCAGAACAAAAAAAAGCCAATAAATGGCTGATTACAGACATGACATGATTCAGCTGGAAATCACTATCTTATTAAAACAGTCCAGAACCAAAAAAAAAGCCAATAAATGGCTGATTACAGACATGACATGATTCAGCTGGAAATCAATATATTTACCTTAAGTCCGTCGGGATATGAAAGGCCGTCAGGAATTGTCAGTTTTCCTGTAGTGGGAGGGATGGTACATGGTAGATCCGCCCCTAAGTCAAAGTAACTTATCCATTTCACAGATAAGTTAATCTAAAATTATGGTATGTTGTTGGAAAAACCTCACAAATTTGCTGGATTTAAATTAACTTGAAGAGGAAATTTTGGATCTGAGCGATATGCAAACTAAAAGAACCGAAAGTATGATAATTCTGATGATTCTTGTGGTATTTGAAACAATTTCAAAACCGAAATTTAAAATACCTATCTCGCACATACTGTGAGATTACGTACGAACAAGCAAACCGAGTCAGTGATCCTAGTAACACTAGTGGAAAACAGGGCTTCGGTTCGGCCCATTTGTCCCGATTGAACTGGAACCGAGACTAATGGGGGCATTAGTCCGGTTCCAGCGGCGAGGAGGCCGGCTGGAAGCAGTCCTGGTTCGTGCAGAGCCTTTAGTATCGGTTTGTATTAGGAACCGGTACTAAAGGGTTGCGGCAGGCAGCCGCAGCGGGGGGCCCAGCACGAGACCCTTTAGTACCGGTTCAACCAGTACTAAAGGTTTCCCTATATCATCTTCTTCCATCAGAGCCAGCTCCATTTCCAGCAGCTCGAGCACACTCCATTTTTCCTCCCTCTTTCCTCTCCTGAGTTCGAGTTCATCCCCATTTTTCTCCACCATTTGTCAAGATTGGTGGCACCCATCTGTCCAAGGGTTAGCAACTTCATCCTCTCTTCCGACATTGCAAGTTTAGCTCATTTTATTGCTAGTTTAGCTCATTTCATTTATCTAGTGCTAGCTAGGTGTTTGTTGAAATGACTAAGCTAGAAGTTCATTTGTTTTTATATGCAATTTGAGCTCAAATTAAAAATTGATTTGTGGGTTTTAGTGTCGTCCGGTCCCCGTACTCACCGCCGTCGATCGCCCGCGCCGTCCCGTCACCGGCACCACCTTGGTGAGCCTCTTGTTTTTATGTTTATTTAAAAAAATATTACTTGTATGATTTACATGCATAGTTATTACTTGTATAATTTTTTTGCGTGTATGATTGTTTGTTATATTTATAGTGCCATGGTTTTGATATCCGTCCCCGTCGGCCCTCGTCCGGTCTATGATTCGGATGTGGTATATTTTTATAACTATTTTTCATTTCATGTTTATGACAATTATGCCGACCAACTTGACATAGATATATTTTTATCTAGGAGGTAGTTGAACCGGAAATTCCAACCGACCCTATTATCGAGTTTTTTGAAAAAGAAAACAATGATTTGAAAGCAAAATTGAAAAGAAGTGAAGATCTTCGTCTCCAATGCTTAGAAGAGAAGATGAAATTGGAGTTCGAGCTTGCCGACGTCGTCGATGATCACAAGATCAAGATGGATACAATGCGCTTGAAGCTTAAAAAGATTAGAAAATATGCCATTAATCAAGAGGCTTGGTATCATTATGCTATTGGTTCAATTGTTACCTTTGCTGCGATTTTGATCGCATTTGTTGTTGCATTTAAATGCATTAATTAGATAGTTGTATGTTAGTTTCAGTGTATTTTATATGAGAATTATGTATTACATTTGGTCACTACTCTACTTTGGTTTTAATGTGTGATGAACTTGTATTAATTAATTTGGTCAGTTCCCTATTCATGATGATGTAGTGTAATGGTTTTTGATATATTTATATAATGCAGATGAGCCGGCAATGGATGTACGGTGACCGACGCTATCCCGAGTTCATTAATGTCATGCATAATTTTTTCCGTGTGGCTGAGGCAAACAAGCAGAATGGTTTTATGTTTTGTCCATGTGATGACTGTAGGAATAGGAGGAATTACCCTTCCTCAAAATCCCTACACTCCCACCTGTTGCGAGAAGGCTTCATGCCCAATTATTTTTGTTGGACCAAGCACGGAGAAAGAGGGGTTATAATGGAAGACAATGAAGAAGAGGATGATGACAACTATCCTGTGTTCTCTGAACACGGTGATACTACAATGGGGGAAGACGAAGCCGAACATGAGGTCATTGTTGATGAGTCCGATGATAATCTTTGTCGGGTCATTCTTGATGAACAGATAAACTGCGGAAGTGAAAATGAGAGGTCGAAGTTGGAGCGCATGGCACAAAAAATTGTTGTACCCAAATTGTGAAGATGGCCAGAAAAAGCTGGGTACCACCCTAGAATTGCTGCAATGGAAGGCGGAGAATGGACTATCTGACAAGGGATTTGAAAAGTTGCTGAAAATATTAAAGAAGATGCTTCCAAGGGATAACGTATTGCCCCCCAGTACGTACGAAACAAAGAAGGTTGTCTGCCCTCTAGGATTAGAGGTGCAGAAGATACATGCATGCATCAATGACGGCATCCTCTACCGCGGTGAGGAGTACGAGAATTTGAATGCATTCCCGATATGCGGTGCATTGCGGTATAAGATCAGGCGAGATGACCCAGGTGATGTTGAGGGCGAGCCGAGCCCCAGGAAGAGGGTTCTTGCCAAGGTGATGTGGTATGCTCCTATAATACCACGGTTGAAACGTTTGTCCCAAAACAAAGAGCATGCCAAGTTGTTGCGATGGCACAAAGAAGACCGTAAGGAAGACGAGATGCTGAGACACCCCGCTGATGGGTCGCAGTGGAGAAACATCGACAGTGAGTTCAAGGATTTTGCAGGTGACGCAATGAACTTAAGATTTTGTCTAAGTACAGATGGCTTGAATCCGTTTGGGGAGCAGAGCAGCAGTCATAGCACCTGGCCCGTGACTCTATGTATTTATAACCTTCCTCCTTGGTTGTGCATGAAGCGGAAGTTTATTATGATGCCAGTGCTTATTCAAGGCCCGAAGCAACCCGGCAACGACATTGATGTGTACCTGAGGCCATTAGTTGAAGAATTTTTACAGTTGTGGTCTGACGATGGTGTACGTGTGTGGGATGAGCACAAACAGGAGGAATTTGACGTACGAGCATTGCTGTTTATAACCATCAATGATTGGCCTGCTCTTAGTAACATTTCAGGACAGTCAAACAAGGGATACAATGCATGCACACACTGTTTAGGTGAGACTGAAAGTATATATTTAGGTAACAAGAATGTGTACCCGGGGCATCGTCGATTTCTTCCAAACAAGCATCCCGTAAGAAAGAAAGGCAAGCATTTCAAAGGTGAGGCAGATCACCGGACGAAACATCGTGGCAGTGAAGGACAAGACAGACATGTCAGAATATTACAATAAGTTTGATAAAATTCCGCCCTTCAAAGTGAAAGCTGACCCAAGCATCCCGTTAAATGATGAAGATCCTTCATGGTTACGGCGCAATCAGAAGAAAGGGTCCACATACGCGAAGAAAAAAAATTATTGGTGATGTGTAATAATGTATTAAATCTTTTATGTAACTGTGTTATGAAAACTCAGAAGAAAACTCTAAACACTGATTTTTGGTTCTAAAAACTCCAACGGCTCACAAGCGCTCGAAAAAGTTGGAACAAAACACACGGTTTCCCCTGCATACAGCCCAACGGTGGCTCCTCAGTGCCCGCATATCAAATGCACCGTTGGGATGTATGCAGGGAATCCGAATGATTTGTATTCGGTCAATGAACTGAGGATTTGTAGATAGAACAAAACACACGGTTCCCCTGCATACAGCACGACGGTGGCTCGTGAGTGCCCGCATATCAAATGCACCGTCGGATGTATGCAGGGAATCCGAATGATTTTTATACCAAATGAACTACAATGAGTACACACTGAGTGCCCACCATGTCCGAGAGGTGGGCTATATATAGGGTCGTGTGGCTTATGAAGTGGTCGTGATAGTGCTGATCCAACAGCTCACAAGCCCTCAAAAGAAACATACCCCTGATCCAACGGCTCACAAGCGCTTGAAAAAAACACACGATCCGTGTGCTTCTTTAGTCCCGGTTGGTAACATCAACCGAGACTAAAGGCGGGCTTTACGGTCACGTCTCGTGTCAGCCACGTGTCCTCCCCCAGCGCTGCCCACGTGTCCTCCCCCAGCGCTGCCCTGGAGGTCTATATGTATTGTCGCCGACAGGGTAAACCCTAATCCACCATTCCTAGCCACGAACGCCCATCGTCTCCACGAGGTGGATCCGCCACGCCCGCCGCAGTGCCTTCTGGATGAGGTCGAGCGTGCTCGGCAGAGCACGCTTGGGCGCTACCGCGGGAGCCTATCCCGCCGTATGCCCACGAGCCCGGCGTGGAGAGGAATGCCTAGCTACCGGCCTCCTGCTCCGGTGCCGGATCCGGTACGGAGGGCGTACGAGCGCGAGTGGTCCGACGCACCTCCACCAGGCGCCGCTGCTCCTCCCGCCAAGGAGGAGGAGGAGGACGACGACGACTTTGACTGGAGCGACGACGGGGAAGAGGGCTGTGGGGCGCAGATGCAGGGGGCCATGGAAGGCTCCTTCCAGTCTGTCCGCGACGACCGTGTCCAGCGAGCGAAGACTGCCTGCCAGCTCAAGGCGAAGGAGGCCTCCGAGCTGGCTTGGGCGCTGAAAGACTCATCCACCATGGCTCGTGCCCTCCTCCGCAAACGTGCACGCGAGAACCAGGCGGCCGCGAACGGGGCTGGCTCCTCCTGCCGTTCCCCCTAATACGCGCGGACAATTTTGTTAAAATTGCCGGTGCCATTACCCCTAGTCCGTTTATGTAATAATGTACCATTGTTCTGAAAACTGGTAGTGATGTGTAATAATAAGATGGTGATGTATCAGTGTTCTGAAAACTGTTGGTGATGTATCAGTGTTCTGAAAAATTTCGACCATTTTCAACAAATAGACACGGCGGCCATTTTGACTGTTTTTTCAAAAAAAATTATAAGAAAGTGAAACAATACTCAAAAAAACAAATCCTTTGGCATGGAGTCCTTTTATGTGTAGTAGTTGATAGGAAAAATGATAAACTTGAGTTTTCACAAAATTGGATTAAAAAATATAGCAACCCATCCATTTTTTATAAATAGGAAAAAGTTGGATGTTCATACATATTGGCTGTTCCAAAATTTGTTGATTTTAGAAACTAATTTGACTTAATTTGGACAATTAAATCAATAGATATAAAAGAAATCAATACAAAAGAAATTAATAGACAATTAAACAATTAAATCAATATAGACAATCAAACAATTAGCTCAAATATAGTTATGATCAAATATAGATAGATATGTTTTACATAAATATAGACAATTAAACATGTAAATCAAATAGATATAAAAAAGAAATAAAAAAGAAACGAGAAAAAAAACCCCAAAAGCCAATTTAGTTCTGGTTGGCAATACCAACCGGGACTAAAGGGTTGGGCTTGGCGCGCAAATTTTAACAGCCCAAAAACAGACCTTTAGTACCGGTTGGAGATACAAACCGGTACTAAATTTGTATCTGCAATCGGTACTAAAGGTCTGTTTCGCGGCGATTTGGGTGGTTCCTACCCCAAAAATCATCCAAATTAATCCCCATTCGCCGCGCGCCTCCTCCTCTCCTTGCTCTCGCCGTCGACACTGCCGCCGAATCGCCGCCTGCCGTTGTCGTGAAGCTCTCGCCGTCGATGCTGCCGCCGAATCGCCGCCTGCCGTGAAGCTCGCCGCCCCCGACGCTGTCGCCGTGAAGCTCCTGCGCCACGTCTTCCTCGCCTCAGGTCGCCGTCCTCCCGCTCGTCTTCTGCTTCCTCTCCGACCGCCGCTTCTTCCTTGCCTCCGGCCGCCGCGCGCGTCTTCCTCGCCTCCGGTCACCGCCTCGTGGTGAGCTTCCCCGCGTCCTCTCCCTCCTCCTCCGGTCCAATGGAAAACAAACATCATCCATATGGGTTGTCCTGCAGCAGAGCCTGATTGCAAACTGATGTAATTTCTTTGAATATATATAGCTACGGTATGTTTTGTTTTCAGCAGTGTCCAGATTAAAAAGATTATTAAAAGTCTAGATGAAAAACTCTTGGCACACGGCAATGAAGTATACCATGTATATTTGAATGCTAGCTTGTGCTAACAAATATCTAGATGAGATGCAAGGTACATTGTTCTTGCAAAATCAGTTCAACATATCTATGTTCTTTTATTTCACGAGGATTAGTACATGATCCCAACATTTTTCATGATATGCCAATTCATAAATAATATTCTACAACGACTTTGAATTGTTGAGAAAAAATAATGAGAAATATGTGTCGAGATATTTTCAGTTTTTAAAACATAATTGCATTGATGACGAGCTACCCTCGATTATATGGTGCTCTATTAGACAAAAGAATCCATGTATAAATCGAATTTACGAACAAATATTTAACATTACCGTCTAATTGTATTAGTATGTTGAAGAGTTTGGATAAGTTATAAAACAATGTAATGGAGTTTAATTTACTTAGAAGTTAGAATCATGAGACTTTCCAATGTACAGAGATTCAAATTTATCAAACTATAGGTCTCAAAGTTGAGTAATAATTAATTTTAAAGAAAATACATAGTGTGTGTATATATATTATGATATTCTAAATACTAGCCCGTGGGAATGCACGAGTTGATGACTAGTGTTTAAGAATTGTAGTTGATGAATTTTAGATGCAAATGTTTTAGAATTGTAGTTGCAAATGTTTTAGAATTGTTGTTTAAATATTTTAGATGCAAATGTTTTAGATGCAAATATATTAGGAATTTATAGTTGTTTAAAATTGTTGTTTAAATATTTTAGATGCAAATGTTTTAGATGCAAATATATTAGGAATTTATAGTTGTTTAAAATTGTTGTTTAAATATTTTAGATGCAAATGTTTAGGAGATTTTGTTTACATGAAATTTTTAGGAAATTAGTGTTAGCAAATTTGTTAGAAGTAATTTTAGGAAATTTAGCGTGTTAGCAAATTGAGTTCACTTTGATCTTGCAAAATTAGTGTTGCTACTACTTTTGTCACTTAGAAATTTAGTGTTAGCAAATTGAGTTCACTTAGAATTTTTTGTAAGCACTTTGCATATTTTAGAATTTGTTTTAGCAATTTTAGCAATATTCTAGCATTTTGTAATAGCAATTTTAGCAATATTCTAGCATTTTGTAATAGCAATCTTATAGCAGGTGTATACATGGAGCTATGGATCCCCTCGAGCTCGAGGGAATGGATGAGGAGCTAAGGAAGATTATATGCGTCAGATGATATATGAAAATGCACAACGTGGACCAGATGGCGGTGGAGAAGATGGCGGTGGAGAAGATGATGGTGGAGAGGATTTCAGCTCTCAATTTTTGAACGACTCTGGTGAGGGAGCTAAGCTAGAATTAATGATATACGATGACGAAGTGCCCTTAACAAACTCCGGCGCAGTATGTATATATATTAAGTCTTTGTTGATCACTAGATGCATTAATTGATTTGTATTGCACTTATTAACGAATCATTTTTCTTTTAGCCCTCCGGATCTAGCGGAACTGCGTGAAAGACGAAACGAGGCCCGACCCAAAGGATGGGAGATGGTGCAAGGTTATCGATCGACATAGTTGCTGATGATGGCAAACCGCTGAAACCCGAAGACAACTGCCGTAAATATGTAGTCAATGCGGAGTTCTTGTTAGGGACACGATCCCGATCACCATTGCTGAATGGAATAAGCCGAAGAAAGCCAACGATGGAGCTAGTTATGTCCAGCAAAGAATTAAAGATTTGCTTTGGGACACGCTCTTGACACATTTTAGCCTACCGCAAGGTCTCTCAGAAAAGAAGAAGGCGAAAGTCAAGGAGTGGACTCTTAAGAAGATGGTCACACAATTCCAGTCCTGGAAGAAAACATTGTGGAAAAAATAAAAGAAAGAAACTCCAGATTTCACTGGACATCTAGAGAAGATAAAAGATGTCTGACCCGCATTTGTGGCGTATAAGAAATCGTCTACTGATGTGGCTCGATCGGCCATAAATAAGGTGAATGCTGGGAAGAAGATATATCACCATACTTTGGGGTCAGGTGGCTACAGGACTGCCGTGCCTAAGTGGGAAGCCTTCGAAAACAAACTGCGTGAAAAATGGATCATTCCACAGACAGATGACTGGCCCGAGAGGTCCAAGTTCTGGTTGTTCGCGCATGGGGCAGGGTTGGACCCAGACACAGGGCTGATTGTTGCAAAGGAAGAATGGACGGAAAAAATTACAAGAGTCGTAAAAAAACTTGTGAACGCAATAGACCTAGTTCGAAAGGGACAATTTGTTCCCGATAGAGAGGACGATGAGCTGACACTCACCCTCGGGAATCCTGAACACTGGGGACGATGTCGAGGCTACGGACCCGAGACTACGTGGAAGCAAGGGTTTCCGGCGGACGTTGCAAGTTATAGAAGTCGTTCCAGAAATAAGAAGAAGGGGTTGGACCGGTTATCGGAATTAGAACGCCAGGTGCAGCGGCAGCAGGAGCAACTGGACTCAATTACCCAGCAAAGGCCATCTCAGCTGCAGCTAGAAGATCTTGCAGTCGATGCCGGCCCATCTTAGCGGAAAAGCAGCGTGGGTTCCACGCAGCTAGAAAATCCTGCATTCGTCGAACTGTCGGTGGCTCACTACCCCGTGGATGATATCACGGAGAAGACAAATTGTGAGCTACATATGTCAATGGAGCAACCTACCCGGTGGCAGTCGGCTATGCTTTACCAAACCAACCTGGAGCAACCTACCATGTTGGTCAGATTCCAGCTGGCTATGCTCGTGTCGGGTGGTAAAAGTTATGCCGGGATTCCAGACACTGGAGCTTGACATTCCTGGAGGTGACGACGAGAAGACACTGGGAGAAGTCGATCTTGGTATCGTTCTATGGAAGAAGAAATACATCGTGTTTCCAGACTCGGTGCCAAGGCCACCGACTCCTCCGAGTAGAAATCCACCACCTCAAAGTCCATCCCTCCCCGACGATTGGGAGCCCACCGCGAGTCCATCGCCTGCGCCGTCCCGTCAGCCGACTGATGCGCCCTCTAGTAATTTGACAAAGCGGAAGCTGCAGTTCACGTCGACTGGTACTATGCTCAGGAAAGACATGTCTCCTGTCAAAAACGTGCAAAGATACCCAACAAAGTCAAGACTCCTGAGAAGTTATCTTACAAGAAGACTAATGAGGAATTAGAAGAGAGCATCCGTGCCGATGTGAAAACCCAGTTAGCACCGAAAAAGCCCCTACAGACCCCATAAAGGAACTTCTGAATACTATACCAAAGGAGAACATTGATCGCACCGTGGACAACTTATATAACCCTCCAGCGAGCCCCCTTACAGACTATGAGCGCTGTATTGAGAAGACACATAGCTCACAGATGGAGGAGAAGAAATGCGGGAAAAAAGTTCCCCAGCTCGGAGAACAAGAAGTACAATCGATCGCCCCGCTCAAGGTGTTTTCTGATAAGGCGGCCCTCTACAACGACAATGTTGCTCATGAAGTTCTAGGCGACACAGGTTACGCCATTGCTGAGATAGCATATCGATTTGTTCTCGGGCAGCCTCTGGTCACATATACGAAGGCTCTAACAACACAATTATGGAAATTGCATAACTGGTACATGACCGCCACAAAGGAAGGGAGATTCTATTTCATGGCGGGAGTTAAGGAAGAGCACTACTTCCGAAAATATGCTGTGCAGGTTGAGTTCTCCGAACTTTTTCAGATGTACAATCAACGTGCCCTCGAAAAATCTATCATCAGCTGTTATTGTCTGTAAGTGATTTATTTGTGTAATTTACGTCTTTAGTTAAGCTCGTTCATTGCCTGTAATTATCCTCACGACATTTTTTTGTACGCTATTATGCAAAATGAAGATTCGTGAATGCAGAGTGGGAGAAATCTGGGACATTGGGTTCATTGACCCGGATAAAGTTCATGAAGTCACCGTAGATCAGCATGCCCAGGACACAGAGGACGTTTTGCTAACGTTTTTAAAGCGACAAAATACCAAAAAAGAAATATTTTTTCCTTACAACTTCAAGTGAGTGTTACTGTCTTGTACACATTCTATTTTGCTTTCCCGATATTAAGTGTAATTGATGAGTTATGAATCACTATGTATATAAACATGCGCAGGTTCCACTTCATTCTGCTAATCATTAGAATCGAGGCTGGAGAAGTTGAAATCATGAGCTCATTCAGGAGAGAGCCTGATGAATACAAGAGCGTGCGTTATATGCTCAAGAGGTAATTTCAATCGCACTATATCGGCCTCTTTCGTTCATTTCGATATCAAGTAAGTAATAACTCCTCAATTCATTTTCTTTGCCGGGCAGGGTTTGGAAACAGTTTATCACGGAAGAACGCGGTGAATGGAAAGATAAGCTAGACTTTAAGGCTAACAACATAAGTAGTACTACGTAGCTAGGTCCGCGTATCTCTCTAATTCTAGTTTCAATACCATTATCATTCTCTTGATTATTATTTTCTTGATTATTATTTGATTGAATTCTATTCTCGTATAGTGGTGCCTGCGACAACCACAGGGGACGGATTTATGTGGATACTACGTTTGCGAGTACATTCACATGAAGGTCAATGAGAGAGTCAATAGTCGAAGAAATCAAGAGGTACGTAAATATGATTCACAACTTTATTTTGGTACCATCAATTGTGTTTAGTTTACTTCATAATTGATTTGATCTCTTTCTTTTAAAGATGGCAAGGAAGCGGAACCAGCTCCTACCAATTAACCGCGTAAAAGCAATTGCGGAGGAATTGGCAGGATTTTTCCTTACGCAGGTCATACCTTAATCCGGAGAATTCTACTATATCGAAGAATAGCCTCCCTCCATGTACTAGCAGCGATCTCCATGTAATGAGTACTTTATGTGTGTACATATATATACCAAGTTGTATGTGTGTTATGTATATGCATTAACGTGATCTTCATGTGTGCGAAAACTTTTTTTTTGCATCGACGTGATCTCCGAACGATGGAAAAATCCAAAACACTAAACCCTGAAAAATAAGCAAAAAGAAAAAAATATGCCGCGGCAGGAAAAGGGGCGTTAAAAGGAAAAAAAAAACAGAAACCTTTAATCCCAGTTGGTGTTACCAACCGGGACTAAAGGTCCTCCGCCCGCGCGCGCGCCGCTCCGCCCACGTGGAGACCTTTAGTTCCGGTTCGTAGCCAACCGGTACTAAAAGGTGGGGGCCTTTAGTTCCGATTTGGCAATCTCGGTTGCATAACCGGTACTAAAGGCCCTCTGGAACCGGGACCGTTGCCCCGTTTTCTACTAGGGTAAACAACGTTGAGTACGCAGGATCGAGCATGCATGCGAACTGCAGATTTGTCAATTTGGGGAGCAACCCTACGGACGCCGTGCATGGAAGCATGCATGCAATTGTCTGCGTCAATCACTCACTCGTGTCACAATATAAAGAAGAGTGATAGAGAGAGAAGAAGAAGAATACAGTACAAGTGAAACAATATATAAATAAAAGTACTCGCGAGAAAGAAAGAAGGAATTAAAGTCAAATCTTTTCAGAGAGGTTAGGCGTCTCGATCGACGGCATGTTTGGTGTGATTGACGCTCCCTAGCCTGGCCTGGCCTGACGAGGTGACCTCTCTTGGAAAGGTCTTGATTCAACACGAGCGTTTACCATCTTCCCTAGCCTACGCCTGCCTATTTTTGTTCTTGTGCATGCATTCATGCATGGGTCGATCGATATCCGAGCCCAAGTGTGCTGTCCCAGTACTAGTACTCCTCTAGCATTTACCTCCACAAAGTAGGGGAATATTGGATTTGCAGTGGATGGAGTAGAGGAAATTGCAGCTATTCACCACGTCCTACTCCTTGTGTTTTACAAATCACCACTTCGACGATTTTTTTTTGCAGTTTCCACTATGTGGTGGTCTAATCTGTTACAATTTTCATCACTTGGTCATCTAATCAATTATTTAGCATAAAGCATAGTAGAACCTTAAAAAATGATTATTCATATAAATATTATGATTTTTTGTTCATACATTAGGATGTAACAGATGAATTTCCTATGAAGCATCAATGGTTACTCATAAAAAAATCTATATAGTTTTACAGATCATATATTCCTGAGTCCTGACACACTAAACAAATCACATAAAAGTAATTGTGTGTCCAGAAATCACGATTTTTGTTTCGATTCCTTATAAGTTATAATAAGCCTATCATTTTATGTGTTTTTCTCTTTACATAAATCTTATTTATGGATAATTTATGTTAAAAAATACCATATAAATCTTCTAACAAATCATAATTTTTGTAAGTATAACTATTTTCCTATGATTTGTTAGTGCATCACGAGTATTTGTTTTAAAATATAAGCACAGAAAACATTTTTGAAGTAAAAAAATTAAATTCTACATAGAATGAAGTCTATTACATTATAGAGTTTATCCAAAAAATCATAATTTTGGATGAATAATTAACTTACTATAATTTGTTTAGATTTTCAAAATATTAGTACATTAATTAGAGCATTGACACACGGGGGACTCAGCTATCGGTTTTGGTGTCAACATGCCCAAATAGTTGATCAGATGACCAAGTGATGAAAACTGCAACACATTACGACCCGGCAAAAACTGCAAAAAAAAAAAAGTCCAAATTAATGGTGGTTTGTGGAACACAAGGAGAAGAGCATGGAGGAAGCTGCAATTTCTTCCACACACTATGCATTTTCGTCCTTTTCACTTTGGAGGCAACTCTCCAACGAATTCGAAATTTTGAATGGTGACTATATATTGCTCCAATTTTCAATGACGAACCTAGCTCTAGCGCACCATGTCTACTCCTATATAGGTCGCTTGCCAGCGGCATGTGTGACGAATTGATAGACGAAGGTGTAGCTAGATGTATACTCCAATGTAACGAGGCTTGCGCTTGACAGCTGCCAGATGAAGCTAATCTACATATACGGAGTACTTTTGTTAGGAGAATACATACATACACACTTTTGTACAGAGAATCGATCCGAAACTGATCCAAACCTCGATTTCTCGACTGGTACAGTCAGGCTATGACAAGTTGTGTCGCAGCTATCCCACCCACATCTCTGTTCCACAACAGTGGCGAACGCTTTTGGAAGAGCATGCAGGAGAAAAGTTGTAAAAATTAAAGTCGGTCAAATCCTTTGCCCCCAGGAAAACAAAAGAAAGGGCAGACAGATATGCTTGCATGAGGGGCAAGCTAGCTAGTCGCATGGTATTCAGCAGCAATGGCGAATCGATGAGCACACGCAAGCTCGCAGTGCAGTGCATGCATGCATATTGCGTGGACTGAAAAATCGATCGCAGCTTTCTCCCGTGATTTCCGCGCGATCCATGCATGCGTGCGTCCACAGGGCATGCAGTGTGTAGCTACGCTGCTGCCCGCAGATTCACACGTGCAGATCGAGCGTGTATATATTTTTCCTGTTGTTTTACTTACATGGTGATTGGTGCGTGTGACCATGCCAGCGTAATCACGCATGAACAAAAGCTTAAGGCTCAACGTCAATGGAGTGGCCAGTGACCGGAGAATCTCTGATACGCGCTGTCCAAGAAGGCTTTCGGCGCAGAGAGCGATATAGAGAGAGAGATGAAGGAGGGAGGAAGAGAAGGGAACAAAAAACTGGAAGCGAATGATGAGGCACTCCATTACGCTATGATTGGGGGGCGGCCCAAGGAGAAGCAACTAGCGATCGAGTAGCCATGTCAGCTCGCTTGCTTCGGGCGCCGAGACGATGCAGGCAGCAGAGCGTGGCAGAGACGCATGCAGAGGAGAGAGAGAAGAGAGAGAGAGGTCTTTTCGTGTCAAACCAACGCGACGACGCAGGCAGATGCAGACGCAGAGGCTTCCTCGAACGCAGCAATGGAGGAGCAGCAGCAGCGTTGGCGCCCAATGGATCCCGCCATGGATGACGGCGACCAGACATGCCCGCCCGGCATTCAAGGCCCGGCGTCTGCTTCTCCTCCTCTGCCACCTACTCTCCTACGGACGGACTAAACCCCCACCGAGCTCCCAACGTTGCCCTACTCCACGGCCTAGGACTACTACTCCTGGCATGCATGTACAGCTGTGCAACCATCGTTTCCATCTGTGAGTTTTTCTTCTTCTTTTTACTTTTCACCTGGCCACAGTCAGTCAGGCACGAAAGTTGAATCTTACAGCTTGGCAACCTGAAAAATGCTAACGAGCGAGGAGAAGTTATTCAGATTTGCGCCTGCCCGTTGAAAGACAAAAGCATATTGCATCTCTGTTAGGCAAGCAGCCGTGCCCTATTTCCGGTGCTGTACGTGGTTCACGTGCAAGAGAAAGAGAGTAAAGAAGAAGAAGTGACTCGACCTCAGCGCCGTCCATGCATGTGCAACCGACACGACGCTCCATCCAGTGAGTTCAATTTTTTCCGCTGTCCATTTTCTGTTGTTTTTCTAGGTCCTTTGGCGTAGTGGGTTCAATCCTGGATTAGCCCGCAGCCGCAAGCCTCGAGTTTTCAATGGGCCCATTCACTACGACGGCTACGTGACTCCGTGGGCTTTGTTGGGCCCCCTCGTTGGCCGAACGGACGGTTCGTCGGCGGTGGCGGATTTCGTTGGAGAGGAGGCGCCTCGTCTTCGTGGGGAGGAGAAGTTGGTGGCAGAGGAGATGGGGAAGGGCGGCGAGCTGTGGGACGACTCCGCGCTGGTCGACGCCTTCGACCACGCCGTCGCCACCTACAAGGTACGCGCCCTCGTCCCCCCTTGGCCGTTTACCGGATTTCATACCTGGCCGACGCCGCTGCTAGGGTTTAGGGTTTTGGGAGATTTGCGGCGCGCGTTGGGACCATCCGGAGTGGGTCTGCTTGTTGGTCTGGTGCATGTGGGACGGTGGTTGGTTGGGGTTCGGATTGGGGTGGATGGATAGCTGAGTCGAATTTCTTGGCTGCTGTGCTGTTAGGACTCTGTACGGCGTAAATGGCATGCTGCCCTTTTTTGTTTAGGAATAGATGTAATTTTCCGTGTATTTCTCTCTGTTTAGATGAATGGATAGCCCGATTGAAGTTTCTTCTGTACTGGGTTATGTTGAAGAATTGTGGGGTTATCCCACACTTAGGCAAATAGTCGGACTGCTCATTTGCATTGGGCTAACTGATTGTTGTGATATGTAGGCAATGCATGGCAAGAACAACCAAGCTGCTCCATCTGAGAAACAAGAGTCAGAAGATGTAGCTGCTGCTTCTGATACTGCTGCTGCGAATGCCGCTGATGAAGAACCTGTCTCCACCGAGGCACCAGATGAGTAAGGAGACGGTTTCTTGTTGTTTAGTTAGTAGCTACTAGTATTGTTTTTCCTGTTCTGCTGGTCTGGTGCTGATTTCCTATGCAAAGGAGTAATGTTACATGACTAGCCTTATAAGTTTCAAATGGATGAGCCTACCGTGTTCATTGAAAATTGAGAACTGTGTACAGAGGACGGTGCTCCGTTCATCTCTAACTGTATTTATTTATTTACTTATCAGTTTTTCATCAGAGCATGGTTCTTAGTGATGGGAAGAGTTTAAGCGTTGGATTCATGTTATGTAACCATCAAGCGACTCTATGTATGGTTAGAAACATAGATTGAAGGATTCAAGGTAGTACTAATTGTAACTGAATATGTTTCGTAGTGATTGCTGCTACCAGTTTCCTTGTGAACTTCTCACCCATGATTAAGTATCTAGTCTATTGTTCAAGGTGCTTACTGCCAATTTATTTCAATCAAGTAGTAAATTTAAACTTCGAATTTCCTTTTTGCTTTAAAACTCACGAAGAGGTGTAATAGTCCTTTTGCCCTTTTTGACCTGAACTTGTTTTGTCCGTTCAATTCACATTTGTCATTTGCACTTCAAAATTCTTGCTTTATTGTCTTGGTGCTATGTTTGTCCAAGAATTGATGAAGTACTTCTTTGTTTGTGAAGGCAATTGGAGAAAGATGACAGCTGCACTGTCTTACCTGCTGATCCAACAGTGAAGCCACAGCAGCCTTCAGAAGAAAGAAAGATCACTGAGCAAGCTCCTCTTCAAGAAACTGATCTGGACAAAGAGACCCATGTCTCAGAATCTAACGCATGTGCCTCAGATGTTAATGATACTGAGAGGATGGCTAGCTCAAACCAGCAGACATGGGACTACAATGAACTACTCAGGAAATACTACGAACTTGAGGTGCAAAGCCAGAAAGTTCTTGAGCAACTCCATCAGACAAATTACTGGAATTATCAAACCCCGGGACAATCTTCAGCATACCAACAGCAGCAAGTTCCTGCCTATAGTGCCAGAGCACCTGATCAATACTATTCAACCACTCAACCCTCATGCTGCTCTTTGAATGTTCCCATGGTGTCAGTCTCCTGTTGTTCAACAGGCCAGCAAAGTGGTGATTCCACTGGAGCCTGCAGCATATCATTGACTTGTAAGTGCCTAGTTTGGTTAAGCTTGTGTCCTTGTTTCAGTTGTTACATGAGCTTTCACACTGTAGCTATTGCCCTCTAATGGACTACATGATATAATTGACCTCCAGGTGATCAATGCCCAGGAGCAAGCACCACATATCCTACTGGTGCAACCTTCGTGCAGCTCCCAACAAAGGTATCTACGAACGATGATCAAGTTGACAAGGCTGCAAAGATGGCTGCTGAAGGTGCCGTGAATTTCATGAGAAGTACAATATCTGGAGACCCTGGCTCCTTTCCAAGTAAGCATTTTTTTCACGTGGAAGCAATGGTAGTTCATTTACCGTGCTTGTTTCGTGGAAATCTTAATGTTCTTTCTTTTTTGGAATCGGAGATATTATTGGAACAGTTCTGTTTGCAAGAAGAATGCAATAGCTAGTTTTATACATGCCCTCCCAATTTCACTCATTTAATGTGGTTCAGGTGATTGTAAATCACACCACGAGCTTTCTTTCACTCCTCAAATGTATTTAGGATTGTATCACATCCTGAACTTGTTTCTCATGTAATCCCTTTCTTCTGTATTTTATTTCACAAGTATCATTAATGGTTAATTCTACATTTAATTTTGTTATGATTCTAGTCCAATGCAAAAGCGCACATTTAATTGGGTGAATGTTGATCAACCTGAGATCATAACATCATAATAAGTTTCATACCACATATATATTTATGTTGTCTCACCAGACATCTCTTCTCTTGAATATGTACAGAAAGTGAGGGTGAAATTAGAAAGGAAAAAAGCACTACTGTGGGCATGCACCCGAATTTCGACGCCACAGGAGCTGACAGTGATCTTGCTGTTGTATTAAATGCATGGTATACAGCAGGGTTGTACACTGGCAGGTAATCCTTGAAATCTCGATCCCTAGTCCTCAGGTTGCAAAGAGATGCTTGCCTTGTTGTCATCCGCATTAAATTATTTGTTAGCACCTAGTTATTGTTGTTTCATAGCCCGTGGAAGAATGTGGCTGGATCAATTGCCTTTAGTTTCTGCACACTTGATTTTACATTTCTGTAGTGGATCATGTCATTTTGCCCCTATTTTCTCATTAATCTAAATCGTCCAAATCTTTTACAGGTACCTCATGCAGCAATCCATGAAAAACCCCAGAGAAAATTGACTTTACCACATTGGTTATGTTAGCCAGTGCATGTTCAAGCAAGAATCATGGTATGCTTACATATGATTATCCTGCGATTTGACAATAAAGGTCTGTTTGGATGGGTGAGGATTCCCTCAACCCCTATCTATCCAAGAAAGTCCCAAATGGGTGAAGATGATGCATGGATGATTTTGTAACCCGAATTTGTCAAATACCCAGTACCGATATATATTAGCTGAGACCTTGGTGAATGCACGCTTCCAGTGAGTCGTGCTGTGGTGGTGTTGGTATGCAACCATGATGTAGAACTGTAATGCGTATAATATTTTCGTCAGGTAGCCATTTGTGCCGTGTGCATAGCTTACATCTGCGTCTGCACTTAGCTTCTAAGCTTGACAGGTAGATGCAGAACTAAGCCATATTCGTCCAGAAAGTTTTGGCTTCTACGGCGTGTCCATATACAAAGTTTACTGACTACTACTAGCCTTGCAATGTGGCGGTCGCTAGACGGCCCCTTTCGAAGTCGAAGTTTGTGAATCTTGTATTCACTAGTACGTCATCATCGGTTGTAGGATGGCAAGAAGTCTAATTAGGAAGTATTGATGTCTGCCGTGCTGAAGGTTGCAGCTGGACTCACTTGCGGTATGTGTAAGAAGCGGACGCGGGTGCTCAGAGCAACTCTAGCAGATCCTGGAAAAGTGGTCAATCTGTAAATAATCGCCATTTTACGGTTTAGGGGTAAAATGTGTTGGCCGTCCTTTTTCCGCACGAGTTGTACAGGATTCGTTCTGCCCAACCGCAACATAATGTAAAAAACGTTTTAGATGCTTTTATAGTATGAGTTTTTACGGAATTTTGTACAGTTGCTCTTAGGCGCCTTTTCATAATACCAAAACAAACACTATTAAACACGACTACTAATTTCTCAAGTAACTAGCTCGATTTGACAATGCAAGTCAAACCATAATATTTCTTAACCACATGACGGACTACAACTTTGAAATCTCCAGGATACTTGTATAAGATCGCATCAACTGGTACATACTTGGAAATTGTGAAATACTTCTACTAGAAAGGGCATTGTGTCTCCTCGTGATAACTTTCATCATGTTATACTCTCTTTTTTTTTCTTGAAACAACGCGAATTAGTAGAAAATAGTTGGCCAATTTACAAGGAGAACTGGCCAAAAACCGTCTCGTTTTTTAAGTCAAGTTTGCTTATGACGAAAGCCATATACTCCCTCCGTTCGGAAAAGGATATCACAAAAATGGTCTATCTATAGTTCATTTTTGTGACATCCTTTTCCGAACGGAGGGAGTAGTAGATTTTGAACTTGAGAGAGAGTATATGTCGCACTGCCCAATCGAGATGAAAATCATGGTTTGATGTCATGGGGTCGTGGTCCATGAACTGTCAAGAGTATTATTACAGAGTGCGTTACAATCTGCCATAGATGAACAAATCCACTCACAAGTCAGAAGATGTCCGGGTCACCATCATAACAGAGCGTGCCATCTGCCTAATCTATCAGTGAACAAATAACAAACCCATGTTCCGTTACGTTCATCTATAAGAATACTAAACTGCATAAAATCATTGCATTCTTCTTGCTCCACATGCCCTCCAATAAAGTATTGACACCACATCAAGTGGACCCTACTCACCCCTTACTTTATAGCCACAACTCTCCAAATATTAAACTTAAGTGTGAAATAGCTCACGGTGGACCCCACTCATCTCTCATTTTATAGTTCACAACTCTCAAATATTAAAACTGAGTTTTAAAAAAATTGTTGGATATATTAACATATCTTATACGTATCTGCCAAACTTCCGGTGAAAAAATGGCATTCCCAGCTACACAAAAACGAAAATATGTATGTGAAAAAAATGGCTCCATTTACCTCTCAAAATTTCTCTTTTCGTCTAGCCCAAAATACAAAATATATTGTTTACAAAACTTTTATAGTACATACGTTACGTACACGTAGTTGTATACTTTATTTCAAAAATATAAAAACCTAGACATGTAGTTTTGATTTAGTTTAAATAAATATGTTGTATATATACACATGTTTTGTATGTATGTGCCAAACTTCCGGTGAAAAAATGATATTCCCAACTACACAAAAAAGAAAATGTGTTTGTGAAATAGAAAAATAGCTCCATTTCTCTCTCAAAATTTCTCTTTCTGTGTTGCCCAAAATACAAAATATATTGTTTACAAAACTTTTAGAGTACATACATTATGTACACGTACTTGCATTCTTTATTTCAAAAATATTAAAACCTAGACATGTAGTTTTGATTTAAAAAAAAGGACATATAGTGAGTTCATAACTATTGGCACTTTCCGATAACTCTTATCCTTTCTATGCCGCCAGCACCCACCATAGCGTTGCGCAACCTGTGCCACGCAATACCGTTTCTCACCCTCCGCTTTCTCGAGCCATATTCTACCAAAACAGCTATTCCAGCGCAAATTTTGTCCGTCTCTCCGCACACATCTAGATGTCAAGCCCCCAGGACTACAGGGTACCTATGTCCCGACTTAACTTGATCCAATTAATTTAAATATGACATGACATAATTAAGCCAATTATTACTGATTTTAGTATAAGTTATGTCAGAAAAGTTTACTTGATTTTAGAACCTCGATGGCTAATCAAATCTTGGCTAATGTATCTCTCGAGTGTGCAATCTTCATCAAATCGTTATTATCTAAAATTGACAGAAATTTGTTCAAATTATTTTTTGTTAAAATCTTCATACAACCATGTACACAATTTAACTTTCATGACATTTCATAATTGTGTTTGTATCTTGATCGTCTAACTGAGTATCTGCAGAATTTAAGCTTTTTATGTGGGGTCATGTTCTCTCTGTTGAGTGGTGTATTGTGCTAAACTTGTTACGACTGACATAAGTGTTCTCTTCTCTACTTCTCTGTTTATATGAGAATGACTGAGTGATTGTGTTGCAAAAGAGTGAGCCAGTGTTAATATTTTCTCCATTACTGCTACTATTTTCTAGGAATGTTTCACTAAAAAAATGTTTGTTTATCTATCATCAGTTGTATTAGAACTGACGCGGCAACGCACGTATTTTCCTTCTAATCCCTCCGTTCGGAAATAGATGTTTAGCTATCTCAAAATTTGGATGTATGTAGGATGACTTCAACAGGGCGACGCATCCAGTCCGCGCACGTCCGTCCCTGTCCGCGGGAGCCGAAAACACGACCTAACGGGGCGACGCAAATGGACCGCGGTCCGTTTTTCTATCCGCCGCGACCTATTCTTGGCCCAAATTTGGGCAAGGTTTGCGTCGGCCGCGGACGCGCTATTGTGTCCTCCCCTAGTCCGCCCCTGTCCCGCCCATCAGACCATTCCCCACCCCAATCTCCTCCACCTTCCTCGCCCCTCCCGCCGCCACCCCACCGTCGGCACCCAGATTTGCCACTACATGCCAATCCGGGAGGTCGTCTCCTGCTCCTCTTCCCCGTCGTCACCGGAGCAGCTTCCTCCCCGCGACGGCTGGTGAATCTTGCGGCCATCTCTCTCGCAGCGCCCGCGACACCCACGCCGCCCACAAGGTGTTTGGCCCTTTGCCCCGGTAACAACTCAGGTACGAACTCATCCATGGATAGCTCTGATGAGTGGTATTACAAGAACTACATCAAGTACCAGTCATCATCGGACGATTCCTCCTATGATGAGAGTGACGGACTGGTTGCCACCCTCATCGTCAACGAGTACATAGAGAGGATGCGGCCGGTGTTCCGAGGGTCGTTGCCAGGCTGTTCTGGAGCCTTGGACCGGAACCGGAGAGCTGGCCATATCCAGCTCTATGGGGACTACTTTCGTCGGGTGAAACCCACATATCCTCCCAATATTTTACGGCGCCGTTTCCGGATGAGAAGATCTTTGTTCAACCGTATCCGGTTGGGGGTGGTGCATTTTGATGATTATTTCATATGCAAGCGAGATGCATGTGGTACCCTCGGCTTCTCGTCGTATCAGAAATGCACCGCCGCAACTCGCATGCTTGCATATGGAGTTGTCGGTGATCTTGTGGACGAGTACGTGCGGATGAGTGAGTCCACGTGCCTAGAAGCAATGTACAAGTTTTGCAAAGCCGTGTTGCAGGTGTTCAGCCCAGAGTACTTGAGGGAACCCAATGCTGCGGACATGACCCGGCTCTTGGCCATCAACGAGTCCAGAGGGTTCCCTGGGATGATTGGCAGCATAGATTGTATGCACTGGGAGTGGAGGAACTGCCCATTTGCTTGGCAGGGGCAGTACAAGGGCCATGTTGGGGCGTGCACGGTCGTACTTGGCGCCGTGGCATCACAAGATTTGTGGATTCCGCACTCATTTTTTGGCATGGCCGGCTCGCACAATGACATCAATGTGCTGCATCGGTCTCCGGTGTTCAACAGGCTCTCCACTGGCCTGGCACCCCAGGTGACCTATGATATCAATGGTCACCAGTATGACAAGCCTTAGTATCTTGCTGATGGGATTTACCCTACATGGACTACATTTGTGAAGACCATCTCCAATCCAAATGATGAGAAGAAGAAGAGGTTCGCCAAGGAACAAGAAAGTGCTAGAAAAGATGTGGAGCGTGCATTCGGTGCCCTCCAGTCATGATGGGCTATTGTTCGACACCCTGCTAGGACATGGGACAAGGACACCCTGTGGGAGGTGATGACAGCTTGTGTAATCATGCACAACATGATTGTGGAGGATAAACGCGATGAGAGTATGCATGATCAGGCATCGCAGTTTCAGGGTCAGTTGGTTGAGCCCCAGGGACCGTCCACATGTGCTCAGTTACTCGACTTCCACCGTGACATTCGTGAGAAGTTGGCTCATCTTTGACTCCAAAATGATTTGGTGGAACATGTCTGGCAGCACTATGGTAACCAGTAGTTCCATCAGATGAACTATTGGTTTCATATTTATTTGGTTGGTAAAACTATGAGTGGAACAATTTGTTATTTGTGAAACAATTTGTATTATTTGCTGAATTATTTGGATTGTAATAACTATTTGATGAACTATTTGATGAACTATTTGGATTGTATTATTTGTACGGCCGAGATTATGTTTTATTTTAGGTTCATTTGCTTGCTATATAGTTGTTTTGTTGCAATGTGATCAAAATGGCCGAAAATGATAAAAAATCTTGGTCGGACGGATTCAATGCGTCGGCATGTTGGGTGCAGTGGTCGGAAACGGGCGGCCATGGGCCGGACGCACGTCTGTTTGCCGACCCAAACGGTCTGTTTGGGTCGTCCCGTTGGAGTCATTCTAAGATATCTACTCGCTCCGTTTCAATTTAATTGACTTGCTATGCACCGCATCAGTGGATGTATATTTATTATAGGAAGAATATGCTGCGAGGGGTTAGGAACGCGTGAAAAAGAAGGAAAAAGATGACTCCTACCTAAAGTACACCAGTTGTTGGGCGTGCCCTCCTTGGAGCGATCCCATGCAATGGGGTATTGGCAAACATGCACGTTCAACCCAGCTCACAATGCACGCTGTGCAACACTGAGTGTGAGAGCATTAAACATGCTTTTTTCACCTGTCCCCGTGTACAGGAAATTTGGAGTATATTAGGGATGGAAGAGACGATAACTCTAGTGGGCAATGTTGAAGTGGAGGGACGGTCGACTCTTGAAGTTCTCCTGCGTGACAAGACAGCCAAAGCGCCATTCATTGATCAGGTGGCTCGCAATGATCTAGTGGCTGTAGCTGTCTGGTATATTTGGTGGGAAAGGAGGAAGGTCACACATGGCGACACGGTGCAATCCCCGGCAAGAACGGCACATGCGATAACGACGCTGGTTCTTAACTACACGAGAGCGAAGAAGAAGAAGCCGGGAATTCATCGTCATGGGTGGATTAAAGTTTTAAACCAAGGGAAGACTACGTGAAGTTAAATGTTGACGCGAGTTTCAATGGTGATGTTGGTACTGGAAGTACGGGAGCTGTTATCCGCGATGATAGGGGGTTCTTTTTGGCGGCTTGCTGCCGGGGACTTCCATATGTCTCGGATCCTGCGACAGCGGAAACACATGCACTACGTGATGGATTAATCCTTGCCGGGCAGATTGGGTGTAACAGAATAGAGGTGAATTCCGACAGCATGGAGGTGATTGATATCATGAGGAATGGCGGGAATTCTCTAGGTGCTGCTGCGGCGATATATGAGGAATGCACGATGCTATGTCGGAACTTTGTTACAGTTGTTTTTTATCATAGTCCTAGGGAAGCCAATAAGGCTGCTCATTTGGTAGCTAGTCATTCGGAGAGTTCCTTGTCGGTAGTTTGGCATGAGGACCCTCCCGATTACTCTCTCCGTTCCAATTTAATTGACTTGAGTATGTTCAAATATAGATGTATCTAGACACTAAATAAGTATAGATACATCTGTATTTGGACAATCCCAAATCAATTAATTTGGAAAGGAGGAGTATCTTGTAAGCACCCTAGCGGACGATGTAACTGTGATTGATGCTTAAAGGCGGCAAGTTTCAGACGCACTATTTCCCTAATCAGTGTACCGAAAGAGACTGACAGGGTTTTAATGAGGCGGCTTGCTGACCTAATATATGAAGAATTTTTTTATAAAAAAAGTACACCAGTTGTTGGCACTTGGCACTTTCGCCGTAGCACCAAAGCCGGAAAGAAAGGAGACCTCGAGTCCAAGGCAGCACCGGGCGGGCTCAAGAACTCCAACGAACAAAACGACGCGGGCGGCTGGTCAAATCTAGGCCTCGCTCCACTACGATTCGACTCCCCTTCCTCCGCATCTTCCGATTCCCGCCGCCGAAGGTATCATCCCGGCCCCAATCCCTCGATCGTCTTCCTCTTTCCCTTCCTGTTGCCCCCCAATTTTGTTTCTTGGGCGGTTGGTTGTGCCCTCTCTTTTTGTTTGTTAATCTAGTCTTGTAGAACACCTTTGGCATCTTAATTAGTAATGATTCAACTAAAATCCGATAGAAATTGCTTGTTCGCTTGAATTGAACTCCGCGCCGACGCGTCAATCTGACAGCGCTGTGGGGATTTTTTTTCTCGTGTGATCTGGCAGCGAAAATGAGCGACAACCTGATGGAGAAGGTGAACGCCCTCGGCGAGCGTCTCAAGATCACGGGGACGGAGGTGAGCAAGCAGATGGCGGCCGGCATGAGCTCCATGAGCTTCAAGATGAAGGAGCTCTTCCAGGCGCAGACCCCCGCCGACAAGATCGTCGAGGAGGCCACCGCCGAGACCTTGGAGGAGCCCGATTGGGCCGCCAACCTCGAAATCTGCGACCTCATCAACACGGAGAAGGTCAGCAGCGTCGACCTGATCCGCGGGATCAAGAAGCGGATCGTGCTCAAGGAGCCTAGGGTTCAGTTCCTCGCCCTGTTCCTGCTCGAGACCATCGTCAAGAACTGCGAGAAGGCCTTCTCCGAGGTCGCGGCCGAGAGGGTTCTTGATGAGATGGTCAGGCTGATTGATGACCCACAGACGGTGGTGAATAACAGGAACAAGGCCCTTACGCTGATTGAGGCCTGGGGAGAGTCTGGTTCTGAGCTCCGCTACTTGCCAGTCTATGAGGAAACCTACAAGGTAAAACATATTTTCCTTTATTTCGCGCTTCCTGTATTATTAGAGAAATCAGCGGTATAATTTGTATATTATGCTTCGATTTACTGGTTCTGTACTCTTGCAGCAATGAGGTTAATTTTCCTCCTTGTTCGATAAAATAAATTCACAATAACCTCTGCTGCACCATTATGTAAGTATAAAGAAGGGAATCCAATTTAGGACCAAGCTACTGAAGGTTGCTTCACCTATTAGCAGAGTTGTGCATCGCTTCATGGAACCACTCAGACCTCTCTTTAATAAAATTTCATACTTCTATGGTTAGAAGTTCCTGGAAACAGCCTCTTGCAGAAATGCAGGGAAAGGCTGCGTACTAAAGACCCAAAGTGGTCGGACCCTTCCCCAGACCCTGCGCAAGCGGGAGCTACTGCACCGGGGCTGCCCTTTTTTTTTATGGTTAGAAGTTGGTGGTTATTAGTCATAGCTTAATGTCATCAGCCAGTATTGCCATTTACTCAGTTATGTTAAGTAATATCACAAATCAGCCAGTTTGATGTTAGTATGGTAAACCCTATGATTTATGCTTGCAATGAAAATGTGTCATGCTTTGGTAACCAACCTGGTAGTGTGCTAACCTATTTTTTTATAGAGCCTGAAATCAAGAGGAGTGCGGTTTCCCGGACGTGACAATGAGAGCCTAGCCCCCATATTTACTCCACCACGCTCAGTTGCTGAAGCTGAAGTTGAAGTTGAAGCAAACTTCTCCCACCAGGCATTCGAAGATGTGCATGTGCATACATATACTGCCGAACAAACAAAAGAAGCTTTGGATGTGGCTCGTAACAGCATGGAAATTCTTTCAACTGTTCTTTCATCTTCCCCTCAGCAGGATGCTTTGCAGGTAACTGAATTTCGTATAACTTTCTCCTAAGCTCGTATAAATACTGTCTGACAGCAGTACATTGTACATACAGCTATAGCTTGTCTGCATATTAGACGCAGATAACTGTTTCTCTGCGTGAGATCTGTTTCCTCGTGGAGCTTCTGCAGTTTTCAATTCTGTGTCATTCCTGTCTTTTTTGTTGTTTTGCGCTGATGTGTCAAACTGTAGTGATTAGGCTACTACCGATACTTGTTTTATCTCAGTATATGATAGTTTAGGTGAGTTATGGTTGCGTATTTTAATACTGTGGCGCTGTGCATATGCAGTTCATTGGTACTTTTAAATCTGTCGCAAGTGCTTTGCTCACTTCATTTCAATGCATGCTGTTTTACTCTGTTGATGAAATACTATGAAGTTTATTGTTAAAAGTTAATGTACTCCCTCCGGTCCGGTTTATTAGTCATGCGTGTGTACCTAGGTCGTCAATTTGACCAACTTAATATGAATTATATAATACAAAAAGTATATCATTAAAAACTTCAGATGTTATATTTTCCAATGATATAATTTTTGTGTTATATAGTATTATTTTATATAGGTCAAATTGACGACCTAGATACACGCGCAGAACTGCTCTGAGCCATCACAAATGATAGTGGGCCTGTAACATGCTATCGAAACTGCTTTGCTTATTTGGCAGCCATTTAGCTATATCTACGTATAAACTAACATAATTCTTGAAGGTTGCTGCTTTATTGAGCATGGGACGATGTTTCCTGATAACAATGATGTTAACTGCAAGAAACAGTCAAGGCCAGGCGTCAAAAAAAAAATCACTGACTCTTTGTATGTTGCACAATTTGGAGTATTTACGTCTCTACTATGCTTTGTTGGTGTAATAGTTTAAACTGGAAAGTACATTTAGTTGGACATACTTTTAAACTGGCCAAAAGCTGGTTGCAATTCATTTTCTTATCTTGAAAGATGAAAGTGCTATTCATGATCTGTGAAGGTTGTCTGCTATTGTGTTTTGACTACATCTGTTACATCCACAGGATGACTTAACAATCACTCTTGTGCAACAATGCTACCAATCTCAACACACTATCCAGAGATTCATCGAGACTGCTGGAGACAACGAGGCCTTGCTCTTTGAGGCCTTGAGTGTGAACGATGAGATCCAGAAAGTGGTATCCAAATATGAAGAGATGAAGAAACCCATGGCATCAGCGCATACAGAACAGCCAGTAGTCATACCAATTGCCACGGAGCATGAAGATCCTGGATTTGTTGGCAATGAAGATGCCCTGGTGAGAAAACCAGCTGCTTCTCGAGCAATGTCAGGCGGAGATGATGATATCCTCGATGACCTCGATGAGATGATATTTGGCAAGAAGGGAGGAGGAAGCAGTTCTCAGGAAGGGCCCAAAAAGCAGGACCCAAAGAAAGACGACCTAATCAACTTTTAAATACCGTCCCAGCAAAAGTCACGTAGTTCCTCTAGGGATACACAACATGTGTGCTGCTTTATACTCCCGAACGATGTCTTTTATTCATCCAGTAGAAGCTTGCACATTCAGTTAGGATTTGGGTCGGTTATTTATTTGCATACGATGATACATTTCCTCCACAGTTTGTTCAGTTGGTATGTTGGCGCAAACTTCTCATCTTCTGGTTTCATGGGTGCATACATTCGATGCTGAATTATTTCTTGATGGAAAATATGTTTCGTGTGTGAATGAACCTTGGCTCCTCTTCTGTTATCGTCCACAGCTCTTTGCTTTTCTGTTTGAGGCCACACTCTTGCTATATCTGCAGCCTGCAAGGCCGTTGTTGAATGCTGCTTTAAAGCTTGGCCAAATATGCACTAGGAAGAACAGAATATTCAATTGGAATATGATGAGATAGAATTGGACCAATCTTAATTAAACATCATCATGAACCCGCCAATACATTGTACTCCTCAATGGAGGAGAGTAGCGCACAAAAACATTAGGCAAAACTTTCATCCCACACATGCCTCGATCAAGTCACAAGCATACACTGCTTGGTACAATCTTCCAAATGAAACAAAAGGTCTTGGAGTTGCCGGTCTGATGGAAATGCTTAGCAGAAACCACTCTTCAGACAGTGGCTGGGGAGGCGAGCTTGGCCCTGAGTTCTTTCCTCAGTATCTTCCCCGACGCCGACTTGGGGATCGCATGGGTGAAGTACACCTTGTGCAGCCTCTTGTAAAACACCACCTGGAAGTAGTTGAGGTAACAAATGCATAGCATGTGGTCAGAGATAACCGATCTACTGTATTATTGTGTTATATTATCACCCAACGAAGATGTTCTACCAACCAACCTGCTTGGATACGAACTCCTTGATGGCCTCCTCTGTGATGTCGGATTCCGCGGCGCGCACCACGAAGGCAACCGGGACCTCACCGGCGGCGTCATCCTTTTGCCTGCGATCCATTTACATACATCCAGTTAATAATCACTCCGGGCAAATGCATGTGGTACTGAAGAGCCCATCTACAACATTAACGGGATGTTAAGTCTTACGGGACGACGGCCACGTCGGCGATGGACGGGTGCGCGATGAGCAGAGCCTCCAGCTCGGCCGGCGGCACCTGGAAGCCCTTGAACTTGATGAGCTCCTTGACGCGGTCGACGATGAAGACCTCGTCGTCGTCGTCGACGTAGCCGATGTCGCCGGTGTGGAGCCACCCCTCGACGTCGATGGTCGCGGCGGTGGCCACGGGGTCGTTCAAGTAGCCTTTCATGATCTGTGGGCCGCGGATGAAGATCTCGCCGGGGAGGTTGCGGCCGAGGGAGATGCCGGTCTCGGGGTCCACCACCTTGAGCTGGGCGTTGCGCACCACCGTGCCGCAGGAGCCGGACTTGGCCGGCGTCGGCTCCCTCGCGAACGCCGGGCACATGGACAGCACCGGCCCGGCCTCCGTCATCCCGTAACCCTGCGACAACCTCACGTGTCAGCGTCCGGAGCTCGCGCCCATTCTTCGTTCTGAGCGCCGGCGTGGTCACTGACCGGTTGGACGCACCACGCGACCCACGTGCCGGCCGAGGACCATCTCTCGAGGTAGTAGCTGCCGCGTGCGGCTCAGATGTGGGTTAGCTACGCGCCGTATGGTGCACGTGACGTGGGAACTGTAGTACAGTTTTGCAGTTACCACCGTTTTGCCCATACGGCAATACAGTAAACTGTTCCCGGTGTAAGAAGCAACGGCTACGTTACTTCGTCCATCTATCTGCATGTGCATGTATTGCGAGGCGCGAAACACCTGGGCAAGTTGTCGAGCGGGCACCCGTGTTGCACGTCTACTCGCAGAGTCTGGTGGAGTGTGTGGTGTTGGGCTATGGACAAAGCAAAGAAATTGCCTGGTTGGGCGACTAGTACATGTCACTCTACAACACGACAAACCTTATTTGTAATCCTACCATGTTCTTTACCTCAAAAAAAAAAAAAAAATCATACCATGTTCACAAGATCTAACTACTATACAACACGACAAACCTTATTTGTGAGAACGCGCTAGTAGCGCGGTGGTAGCCATGGCCGATGGGCAGTGGCCTAGCTACCCGTCCCGGATCGATCTCAGGTCGATGTGCCCGTCGGTTCCGAAGCACTGGTCTTCGGATAAGTCTCTCAGAACGTATTAGGGATATAGGTTGCGTGCCCGCCGGTCCCGAAGCACTGGTCTTCGGATAAGTCTCTCAGGACGTATTAGGGATATAGGTTGTAGGTATAGTTTAGACATATAGGTGGGGTGTGCGTGTGGTGTGCGTGCCTGTATGTCCGATCAAGATACTGCAACTTGTACTCTCAGGAGAGAGGACTATCAAAAAAAGACAAACCTTATTTGTATACTCCTAACATGTTCACAAGATCTTACTATAAGCTAAATTTGTCAATTTTGTAGTGCAGATGAAACAGGTGGTCATCTTTTCTGAGAATGCATGCTAATTGCTAATGAAACAGTGAAGCACAGTAGCACACATCACATATTACGTACCTGTCCGAAGATGGCCTGCGGCAGGCGGCCACGTAGCGCGTCCTCGAGCTCCTTGCCGAGCGGCGCGGCGCCGGAGAGGACGATCCTGATGGAGCTCAGGTCGTGCTTCTCCACCACGGGGTTCTTGGCCAGCGCCAGCACCAGCGGCGGCACCACGGCCGCCACCGTCACGCGCCACCGCTCGATGCCCTCCAGCATGGCCCCCATCTCGAACTTGGGCATCAGCATCACCGCCGCGCCGGCGCGCACGCCGCACAGCAGCACCGAGTTGAGCGAGAAGATGTGGAACAGGGGCAGCACGCACAGCACCACGTCCCCCTCACGCATGTGCAGGTTCGGGTTCTCGCCGTCCACCTGCTGCGCCACGCTCGACACAAGGCTCCGGTGCGTCAGCACCACGCCCTTGGGCAGCCCCGTCGTGCCCGACGAGTACGGCAGCGCCACGGCGTCGTCCGGCGAGATGGACACCCCATCCGGGACGGTGCTCTCGTCGGCGGAGGACACGATTCCCCAGAACGGTGCGCAGCCCTCCGGGGTGTTCGCCTCGTCGTCAATGGTGATCACGGTGAGGGTCTCCGCGCCGTTGCCCGTGCCGATTCGAGGGAAGCTCTCGTGCCGGAGCTTGTCGACGTAGGCGGATTGTGTGACGATCAGCTTCGCACCGGAAGCGACGAACTGCTTGTGGATCTCCTGCGGCGTGTAGAACGGGTTCGCCGCCGTGCTGACGGCACCGAGGAAAGACGCGCCGAAGAACGTGACGGCGAACTCAACGGAGTTCTGGAGCAGCACCATGATCCGGTCACCGTGGCCGATGCCGAGGCCGTTCAGGGCCGCGGCGGCCTTGCGGCAAAGCAGGTGCGTCTCGGCGAACGTGTAGGTCCTCCCCGTGGCAGCGGCGATGAGGCACGGCGCGTCCGGGGCCTCCGCCGCCTTCGCAAAGCAGTACTCGTGCAGGGGCAGGTGGTTCGGGATGTCGATATCCGGGAGCTTGGACCTGAAGATCCTCGCCTCCGGCACCGCCGAAACCGCATCCACAGCGGCAGACGCCGCGACATGGGGCTGCTGCACCTCAGGCGTCGCCACCGTGATCATGATCCTCAACTGTGACTGGGAGCTTCTTGGAATGGCCAACGAGCAGAGCCTGCACTGCACTGGCAATGGCTCGCGAGCTCGTACCAGTGCACGCAGCGAAGCTGGAGAAGCTTAATTATGCACACAAGGCAATGGTTGCTTGCTAAATGTGTGTGAGCTTTGAGGTGGTGCGAATAAATACAGGGGCGGCCGGCCAACGGAGGTAGGAGCGTGAGGTGGGTAGGTAGGAGGAGAAGTCGGGGAGAGGAAGGTATGGAAGAGGCGCGAACACGGTGGCCGCCACGCTCTCTCTCGCCAACCCACCTTTCAAAAGTGCGTGCGTTTTTTCTTATCTTTCAGAAACGCAATTTCTATCTTTTCCGATCAGTACATGCTGATTGTGTATCGATCAGTTAATCTAGTCAACAAATTAATCTAATAAGAGATTAATCACATACGATGAGCCTTGTTTGGATACCCGGTCTCGGCAACAACTCAATTTTAAGACCAGTTTGAAACAACATCAAGCATGCACACAACTAAATTATTCAAAAGAAAAATCAAAGATATAGAAGGCGCACAACAGGAAACAACGACATCAACCACTGTTTGGAAACACACGGGGCCGTGAATACATTCTACAAAAGCACCGTCTTCAAAGCGTAACGACGGACAGCGTTGGATCCAGTCAAAGACCAAATCTTGTGTTTTCAACCTAGAGAGGGGGACTAAGCAAAACTACATGCAATGTTTTTCAGCAAGATAACAATATCGAAGCACCACCATTACCAGATATAACTTGCGAAGGTCAAACCAACGGTTTTCACCACGGATCTCCAGTTTCGATACTCAAGGAACACTACCAAACATCAACCACGATGTGTTGTAGGCTCCGTTTGATCACCATGCTCTTCTAACCACATAGACAAACATTCATACGCCTCGAGATATCTGAAACCAATCGGCAACGAATATATGCCTGTATGACGAGAGTGACACACACCATTAAATATCCGCCAGACCCATGTGGCCATTGCTAGATGAAGGATTTAGCAAAATGGGGATCTCCTTCCAATATCATGTACTCGCTCCGTTCGGAAAAGGATGTCACAAAAATGACCCGCGACCACGCTCTATACTTAATACTAGGGGATTAAGCGCGGCCTCCGCCGCACCCGTGGGCTAATTTTGAATTATTCAAACGTGGAATTTGATCATATGTTGTAGGTAGGTGTTTTTCCGTGTGTCCATGTTGACATATTTGTCATACGTTGTCCACCCATTAAATTATTCTTGAAAGTGTCCACATTTTTTAAATTGCGCAGATTCGAGAATTAATGAAATGCAAATGAGGTTTCCGTTTTAAGATTGTCTGCATTTTCAGAAATCGTTCAAATTTGGAAGTCGTATATTCTTTCAATAGTTTTGATGCATTTAAATTCATTTTGACGTCTACGAAAGTACACAAATTTGGAAGGTGCATGAAAATTTGAAATTTGAATTACATCCAAATTTGAGTTTTGATCGTACGACGTGAATAGAAAGCGTTTATTGGTGTGCTCATGTTCAGATTTTTGTTGCATTCGTAGACATCGTGGTGGAGGAAAATTTAATTTGGAAATGTATTCGTACATATGGCGGTACAGAAAATTGTAAGTTGGAAATATCCATGTTCTTGGATGTACTGAAATATGAAAAAGGGCTGTATTTATGAAGTATTTGATTTCGAAAAAACCGGGAAATAGTGATATTTGAAAGAGAGCTAGAATTTAGAAATATGCAAATTCGGATAACGTTTTTCAGTGGTGAAATCGAAATTTGAGAACATCTAGATTTTGAAATTGTGCAGGTTTACAAATTATCGGAGTTGTTTGGAAACATATAAAAGTTATTAGGGAAAGAAAAGTAGAATTAAAAGAAACATATAAAAGCTATTAGAGAAAGGAAAATGGAATAAAGAAAAAAGGGGAAAAAAGAAAAAAAATACGTCGCGGTTGTGCGGTTAGGAGGGAAAATACCGAGGAGTAAATTATTGAAATTTGGAAACAGCCGCATTTGAAAATGGGTTACATTACAAAATTGTTGAAATTCAGGGAAAAATGTGTTGTTGAGCACATGGAAATTTGGAAGTTGAATTTTTGTCGTGCATATTTATTTTTGTGTGACCATTTTGATATATTTTTCTCTTTTTTTGGCATATTTAAAATTATTGCTTTGCATTATTTAGAATTTGTTAAAAAATATAGGAATAATTTGGGACATTTTTTCAACTGTCGTGCATATTTATTTTTTGTGTGACCATTTTGATATATTTGTCTCTTTTTTTTTTGGCATATTTAAAATTATTGCTTTGCATTATTTAGAATTTGTTCAAAAATATAGGAATAATTTGGGACATTTTTTCAAAAAAAATGTTGAAATTCAGGAGAAAAATTGTGTTGGTGAGCACATGGAAATTTGAAAGTTGAATTTTCGTCGTGCATATTTTTTTGTGTGACCATTTTGACATATTTGTCTCCTTTTTTTTTGCCATATTTGAAATTATTGCTTTGCATTATTTAGAATTTTTTCAAAACTATAGGAATAATTTGGGCCATTTTCAAAACAAACAAAAAATGAAAATCTGACAGACTGGGCCCACTGTGACGTCGTGCTGACGTCACAGGGCCAGATCTGGCCGCCCCGCCCGCGGCGGCCCCAACCTCGCCGGCGGCGCTCCGGCGCGTTCCAGCACGCGCGCCTCGGCGCACCCGAAGCGCCCCGTCGCGGGGAACTCGATGGTGGCGGCGGCGATTCCGGCGGCGACAGGACGTCGCAGCGCACGGCGCTAGGCTAGGAGGAGGCGGGGAAGACGGCGGAGCCCCCCGTGTGCTTGGATTCATGGGGGGAGGAGCGCAGCGGTGGCGCGGGACGTCGGCGACGCCGACGACCTCGAGCTCACGCGAGAGAGAAGAGGGATCCGTGGACGTTTTTTGCGGAGGGCCCTCAGGTTTCTACATTTTCCAGATAGGTCCTCCCGCAGAGGGAATACGGGGTGTGCGGGTAAATTTCGGAAAGTGGGAGGTCGTTTTTGCAAATCAACACGATGACCTGGTGGGCGACCGGCTGGGAGCGGAGTGACAGGCGAGTGACCGGTCCACGCGTCGCCATCCGATTGGCAGAAAATCGGGATGTACAGTACCGCGCTGGAATAGGGGCGACGTGGCCGAATCCCGGCCGTCCGTCGCGCGGATCGGACGGCCAGGGATCACCCGCGACGTGGAAAGCCTGAAACGCAGCGGATTCATCCGCCTTTTATATATAGTAGAACTAGGAGACTAATCGCGGCATATGCCGTGCCCGTGGGCTTAAATTTTAAATCGTTCAACCATAAAGTTGTTGTGAATTAAAAGTTTGGAGAACTGTTCAAATTCGAAAATCGCCAAGTTTTTGAATAGTTTAACGCGTTTGAAATCTCTTTGACGTATATGGGAATACGAATTTGTAAGGCACGTGGGTATTTGAAATTTGAATTTTGCTCGTGCATATGTATTTTTATGTAATCCCCTTGACATAGTTGTCATTTTTTCCCGAGAACATGTTTTGAACTTGATTTGCATTTCAAATTCGGAAGTCACCAAGTGTTTGAATAGTTTAACGCGTTTGAATTCTGTTTGACGTATATGGGAATATGAATTTGGAAGGCACGAGGATATTTGAAATTTGAATTTTGCTCGTGCATATTTATTTTTCTGTAATCCCTTTGACATATTTGTCATTTTTTCCTGAGAACATGTTTTGAACATAATTTCCATTTTTTAGAATTGTTTCAAAATCAAATGGATAACTTGGACTATTTTTTGGGAGAACTGTGCATATTTTTTAGTTTAAGCCCGAATGGATAGTTCGAACTATTTTTCGGAAAAAATTAAACTGTTCAAATTCGGGAGTCGTACATTTTTTTGAGTAGTGTAACACTTTTGAAAATTTTTTTGACGTTCACAAAATGCGCAAATTTGGGAGGCAGATGCAAATTTGAAATTTGAATTTTGGGTGTGCATATATATTTTTATGTGACCGCGTTGACATAATTTTTTTTTGTGCACATGTTTATATAGAGTTGTTTTAAAATCGCGCGGATAGGTTGCACCATCTTTTTTAAAATTTGTGGACATATTTAAAGTTAGTTGTTTGCATTATCTGGAATTATTTTAAAATCTTTCTACAAAAAAAAATCTGACAGGTGGGCCCCTGTGACGTCGTGCTGACGTCGCAGGGGGTAGATTTGGCCGCTCCGCCCGCGGCGGCGTCGAGCTCGCCGGTGGCGCTCCGACGCGTTCCAGGACGCGCGCCTGGGCGCAGCCGAAGCGCCCCGTCGCGGGGAGCGCGATGGTGGTGGCGCCGCCCCTGTATGGTCGTCGGAGCGCCGCCGGAGACGCACGTAACGCGGCGGAAGGGCACGCGGCGGCGGCGGCGATTCCGGCGCGGCGGCGGCGTCCCGGAGCGCGTGCGTCATCGAGGAGGTGGCGGCGACGACGGCGCACCCCGCCGTGTGTGCCGATGCGTGCGGGGTGGCGCGGAGACGGCGAGCGCGGCGTCGGTAGCGCCAGCGAACTCGGCCGTCGCGCGCGCGAGAGAGAGGATGGGGACGAACCCGTGGCGTTTTTGCACGGAGGTCCCTGAACTTTGCGTATTTTGCATATAGGTCCGACCGCAGAAGGAAACGTGGACTGCGGACGAATTTTCGAAAGTGGGGGTGTTTTTTGGAAAAGTGCGCGGCGACCGGGTGGGCGACCGGCTGAGTGGCGGGTGACCGGCGGGCGACCGGTACACGTGGCGGCCTGTGATTGGTCTAAAATCGGGATGAACAGTATCCTGGGGGAATTCGGGCGACGTGGCTCGATCCTGGCCGTCCGTCGCGCCGATCGGACGGCCAGGGATCATGCGCGACGTGGATGGCCTGAGAGGCAGCGGATTCGTCCGCCTTTTATATATAGTAGGATGCAGGAAGGTCGACGTGGGGGAGCCGCTGAAGGCATCCATAGTGTAGGAACATGCAATATTGATTGATTCTAGATTGATTACATTGAGACACGGTGGGCTGTATATAAAGGGGTACAAGACTTGGGGATTACGAAACCTACTAGAGGTAGACTTGAATTACAATTATAAACTACCAAATATTGTCAAACCGTAATATACTCTAACACCCCCCGCAGTCGGATCGGTAGTGATGCGAACAGTAGGAGCGTCGCGGACGGTCCGGCTGGAGCATAAGCCGAAGGCGCGAACTGCAGAGGGAGCCGAGATGATAGCCCTCGATGCCGATGTCGATGTAGTCGATGGTGTGGGCGCTGTAGTCGTGGTCGAGGATGCCGTGGATGATGTGGTCGTCGTGGGGGTAGTTGCGGATGCTGATGTTGTTGTGGTCGATGACGTCGTTGAGCCCGGGGGAAGTCGCCATGTTAATTGCAGAAAGCGATAGCGGTAGCAACTTGAGTTAGACGTAGCTTTTGTCGGTGTAGACGAGGTAGGCGGCACGGCAGGCCAAGCTTGCCAGACTCGGGAGCGTGTCGGGGACGAAGGCACGCGCTGGTGTTGCCAATACCGGACATGCGAAGACAGAGACCACCATGAACCATGCGAGCCAGAGTCGGAGGAGCAACAGAGAAGGTCTCCGTGAACGGTTGATGCTTTACGCCGTTAGCGCCGGAGTGCAATGCAAAAAACATAAAAGAAAAAAATGATTGCAACTCTGGCGGCGAGGTCTTGGTGGACGAAGACGGCGAGGTGGTTGTCGATGGAGATTGAGCTCTTGCGACTGAGCTCTTGCGATATTAGCGATAGTAGATGTCGGGGATCGAACCCGCGCTGATGGCGTTGACGAGGACCATGAGCGATGGTGGCGGCGACGATGCGTTACGTGCGATGACGGTGTTGATGTAGATAGTTGCCGGCGATGATGACCACGAGCGATGTTGGTGAAGCCTTTGTTGATGGCGAGGCGCGTACTAGGGGACGAGCTTGATGTCCCGGTAGATGTTGTCGAAGACAAGCCGGCTTGGTGGCGACATGCGGACGGAGTGCCGGCGACAGCGCGTGAAGGCGTCCCTTGGGGCGCCGCGCAGAGCGTCCTTGGCACGGGCGGTGATGACGATTTGCCGGGGATGAGTCGACGACGTGTGCGAAGCAGCGGTGACGTTGATGGCGACATGCGCGGTGGACGACGCAATCCGATATATGATCGGCGAAAGAAGAAGAAACGCCGGTCAAATGGCTGGCGAGAAAATTTTGACGACTAAAGATCTAATCTACTATTTGCGCGGCCCCCGGCGGAGATGAATCTCCCCAGGGACGGCGCGGCGGAAGCGTTAGTGGCTAAAACCTAGGTTGAGGAACGAAACCCTCTGATACCATGTAGGAATATGCAATATTGATTGATTCTAGATTGATTACATTGAGCCACGGTGGGTTGTATATAAAGGGGTATAAGACTTGGGACTACGAAACCTACTAGAGGTAGACTTGGATTACAATTATAAACTACCAAATATTGCCAAACCATAATATACTCATAGTGCCATGCCTTCGCCAAATCAGAACGCAGTTGTATCGTAAATAATCACCGCCGCCGCTATGGCTAGCTTCTCTGCCATTGATCTTCTTGTCATCGCTACACATGTTGCCACAACCGTCACTGCATAGGTCCACGGCCGGCCGCCGCAACCACACAACCATAGGATTTCGGTGTCGCCGCCCCTGGGTCAAAGCTCGCCAAACATGACGATGTCCAACACACCAAGCTTGGCCAGAGGTCCCCGCAGAGGAGGGGCAAGCGCATGTCGTTCTATCCGCCAAGCGGCGTTCTCTGAAGACGGGATAGGTGAGGGAGAGGAGATATCGGGGCCGCAACGAGGACGGCACGAGATAGGTGGGGGCGGGTGACGACTAGCGTTTCTCCCTCGAGACTTCAGATGGGAGGAAATGCCATTCGCGGAGTGTGACCTATCCACGTTGTACGAGCCTTTTACCGAGGTGGACACAATCGTGCGGTGTCTTTGACCCTTCGACTACAATCGTGCGGCGAGAGTAGTACCTCTTCTTATATTTTCCTTTTTCTTTTGGTTGACGGGTCTATTTGGATAACTCATTCTTAATTAACGAGATGAGGCAAAGTTTTGCCTCGATTTCGAAAGGAAAAAAAAACCTGACCATGTCCATGATCAGAACATCTGTGCATGGCCATCGTAGATGCCGCCAGTACTCTAAACTACCTACCATGCATTATTACTTTGGGGATATACATAAACATATTCTTTTTTCTCCTGCAGCTTTCTGAAATCTTTGTCGATGATAACATGATGCCGACGCACATTTGTACCGACCACTATGCGTTTCTGGCTGACGCAACCGTAAGATCCAATCACGGAGTTGGTAGATCACCTAGTCATGAGTTCGTTGTTTCCCTTTGTTTTTTCCACCGTGATCATCGGTATTCCCCCCGCAGAAAAATAATCATCAGTATTCCGTGAACCGCACCCGATCCGATGAAGCGATTGATCTGTAGTCAGTAGTCTTGTCTGACCATACGTGCGTTCTCCAGTATAGATTCCAGTTTTTTTTTTTTTTTGAACATAGAAATTTTCATTGATTTAACAGCAACGTACATGTACAATCTTGCATTGCATGATGCATGAAACTGCAGCCAGATCCGCATTTAGGCATGTATCTATGCCTGAATTTAAACACCTGTAGCTAAAAGATGTACTCTGAATCTTGAGTGCCAACTTGGCTTGATGATGAGCTCTAAAATTATAACCTCTGTTGATGTGATATATCCTGGAAGCATCAAAGGCTGTGGAGTCTGCTATTTGAGCTAGTTGTGGCCTGATAGACCAATGTCCAGGAGCAAGTAACATGTTTTGCGATGCTGCCGCAATCGCCAATGTCGCACAATCTGTTAAAAAGGTAGCCCGCTGAATCTGAAGTGTTCCTGCAATATGGGTCGCTAACATTAAGCCGAATGCCTCGACCTGAATGGCAGATGTTGTTGGTGGAGATATGGCCGAGATACACAGCTGCGAGCAACGCCGATCACCTTTGAAATGTATGAAAATACCTAAGCCTGCAACCGCTGATCTGCCGTCCGGACGTGGAGTCCAAGCTGCATCCACGTAAATGATGGGACCTAAAACGGTGGATATATCTATGATAGTTCTTCCAGGTATTGGTGTTGTATGTTGGTCGGCATGGCCTTGTGTTTGCTGCCCTTGCACAGAAGTTTCATCCAGCATTCTGGAGATTGAAGAGCGAGCTGTGTCGTCCGTCCTAGAGGAAACTGATATCTCCATCTTGGAGCCCTGCATGATCGCCTTTGCTGCTGCATAAACCTGCGAAGGAGCATTTAATTTCCTGCAAAAACGTGCATCGTTTCGAGCTTTCCAAATACACCACAAGAACGTATAGAGGGAACTTATGCTTATTTGTGGGTGCTGAGAAGTAAGCAAAGTTCGGATCATTTGAGGGATTGAAGCATTTTGTTGGGCCATGAATTCAGTTTTAATGTACCAAGGATGACTGTATCAAGCTGCTTTAGCAAAAGGACAAAGGAAAAAGAGGTGCATTTCATCCTCAAGATTCCCACAAGTAGGGCAATTTTCACTTATGTGTTTGGAGTACTTGCCTGCCCTTTTACCTGTAGCTAGTGAATTCCTGAGAAGTCTCCAAGCAAATGTTTGGACACGTGGTGCCATCCGTTTCTCCTTCCACATCTGGTCGAGTAAAGTTGTAATGTGTGGTGGAACCATCTTCGGTCTTTGCCTTGCAGGAAGTTGGAGATTATTGAAGCAGTGTTTGTATGCACTTTTGGGTGAAAATTGTCCTGCAGGGGTTAGCTTCCACACAAGAATGTCTTGACCAGCAGAAGAAATAATAGGAGTTTGAAGAATCGAGTCAGCTACTTCGGGATTAAACAAAGAGTTTATTAAGTTTGCATTCCAACATTTTTGCCCAGGAATCCAAAGATCTTTCACCTCAGCAGGGTAAGTAAATGGTTGCTGCTGAATTATAAGGTTATCATAATTACCTTCCCAACCCTGGAACCAAAGGCGTGCTCCAAACTGAACTGCTGCCATCAGCGATTTGATAAGTTGTTGCTGAAAATAGTAGTGGTCTTACCTTTAGAACTGCAGCCCAGAAGACAGATTTCGGTAGATTAGACTTTGCTCTCCATATAGATGTGTCATGATGGTACTTGGCCTTGAGAATTTGAGCTAGTTGGCTGTGTAGCTCCTTTGCAAGCCTCCATGTAGCAGATAGTATAAGCCCCTGATTGATCGCCTGCAAGTTCCTGATACCTAGACCACCATCTTTTTTGTCAGTGCATATATCAGCCCATGCTCTAAGACAGAGACTTTTTGTTGTTTGGTCTTCTTGTACTCCTGTCCACCAGAAGTTCCTAATGATAGCCGTTAGTTTGGTTAGGAATTTTCTTGAGAAGAGGATATTTGACATGTAGTAGACAGGTATTGAGGCAAACACTGATTTGATTAGAGTGAGTCTAGCCGCATGGGATAAACGATTGGCTTTATAGTTGGAAAGCTTTGATTTGAATTTATCGTAAATAAAAGCATAAGCTGCAGATCTGTCTTTAGCAGGCAGAATGAGAGGGTGCCCCAAATGAATGAAAGAATTGTTTATATTGGGGGCTGGGAAAATTCTTTTGATATTTTCTTGGTCTGGTATAGGTACATTTTTACTGAAAAGAATACCAGACTTGTTCCAGTTAGGGATCTGACCTGAGTTTTGACAGAATTGGTTTAAAATGTTGAAAACAGTGTGCACCTCATGTATGTTAGCTTTGCCACAAACGATGAGATCGTCTGCAAACATCAAAGAGTGAATGGGAGGGCAATTTGGTCCAAGTGAAATACCTGTGAGATGATTGGCTTGCAAAGCGTCTTGTAGCTTCAGTGATAATTTGTTAACTGCAAGGACAAAGAGATATGGCGACAAAGGACAACCCTGCCTTATACCTCTGGAGCTAGTGAATTTTCCATATGCCTGACCGTTTATAACAACAGAGAAAGTTGGCGAGGATATGCAAGCAAGCACAAGTTTTATGAAATGACCGGGAAGACCTTTTCGTGCAAGAGCTGAAATAATACAATTCCACTCTATTCGATCAAAAGCTTTAGCTAGGTCAATTTTCAACAGAAAATCATGGCTTTTCCAAGATTTAAGAGAGAAAGAATGTGGGATCTCTTGTGCTACAATAATATTGTTGGCAATGCGTCTACCTTCAATAAAAGCTTGTTGAGAAGGGTTAATGTAATCAGGGAGATGCATTTTCAGCCTATTTTGCCAAAGACTTTGCAATAATTTTATAGATGACATTACATAAGCTGATGGGTCTGAAGTCCGAGGGAAGATGGCAATCTAGTTTTTTGGGATCAGATTGCTCTGGGTATCATTGAGATGTGGTGGGAGGATACCTGATTCGTAGAAACTCGCCACCACCTTTGTTACATCATCCCCTATCCAGTCCCAAGCTGAAACATAAAAGCCAACATTAAAACCATCCGGACCTGGCGATGCATTTCTTCTCATTTTCTTGAGTATTCCAAATATTTCCTGCTTATCCGGCACAGAGCTCGTGAAATCATCTGCATTATTTTGTGTATTCCTATTCGGGATATATGTAACATTGTTAGTAGATGTTGAAGTAAAGATGGACCGAAAGTAGTGAACAAATTCATTTGCAATATCATTTGGATCAAACAAGTCGTTCCCACTTGTGTCACGGACAGAGACAATACGATTCCTTTCCTTCTCTTACGTTTTTGTACTGCATTATGAAAGTAAGCTGTGTTCCTGTCACCATGGGTTGCCCAATGTTTTTTCGCGCGTTGCCTATAATGTTCAGTAAGCTTGGTCATAGTTACCTCATATTGGGAGACCAGATTAGCTTCAAGGTGGTGGTCCTGTTGGTGCACCGGCTTCATTTGAATGTCATTGATTTGGCTTTGTAAGCAATCAAGCTGTTGTTGGATTGGCTTCTTCTTCTTGCACCATTTTTTTAAAGTGCCTGCAAGGTTAGTTGACCTGGCATGGAAGGATTTATTCACAATAGAAGCCCAGGCATCTTTTGCTACACTTTGAAAGTCATCTTCAAAAGTCCACCAATTTTCAAATTTGAAAGTAAGTCTTGGTTTGTCGAATTTTGATTCAGTAGACACAAGAATAGGGGCATGATCGCTGAGCATGATAGGTAAATTGAAAACATTTGTATTCGGATAAAGAGCACACCATTCTGCATTTGCAAGGCATCGATCTAGTCTTTCACATATAGGAGTAGAAGAAAACCTCTTGTTTGTCCAAGTATATGCCAGACCACTATAACCTAAATCAAAAAGACCACATTGCTTGACAAGAGTATTTAGAGTACGCATGCGATTCCTATTTACATTGACAGAGGTAGTTTCCATATCACTCATGATATCATTTAAGTCACCTAAGCAAACAACTGGCTTACTGATATTATCATTAACAAAATTGGAAATATGCTCCCAAATCATTCTAGTAAACCGATGGTGTGGGTCCCCATATACACAAGCCAGCACAAACTCAACACTAGTAGATATATGTTGGACAAGAGCTAGAATAAGATATCTATTTGAGAACTTGATCGAGAGACTAACTTCATCCGTCCATAACAACCAGAGGCCCCTAGAAAGACCTTCCGAAGGTACTACAAAACTCTTAGTCATGTTAAAATGAGCCTGTAACTGAGAAGCGGTACATTTGGATGATCTAGTTTCTGAAATGAAAGTTACCTGGGCACCAGTGGAGTACATCAATCTGGCCAAATACTCCATTTTTCTGGAGTTGCGAAGGCTCCTACCCTTACCCCTGCAGTTCCAACCTATGAACTTCAAGGCTGTGGTGGGAGGTGCCACCGTGCGTGTGTCGCTAACTGCAGGATCCAGCCCTGCTCCTGTAGTCGAATGAGCTGAAGTAGCTGCTGCAATTTGAGAGTTACACCTGGGAATAAGTCTCAAGGTCGCACTCATGGACACTCCTGGGGGGATCTGCAATAAACAACTTTTGTTGTGCGAACACAGCAAGCACACCGAAGGCAGAAGTGTCTAGAAGGCGGTGCTTCAACTTCTGTTGTGAGATTTGGATTGGGATAACTCCGAGATGGGAGGATATGAGGATTGGGGAGGAAAACACCGTGGCGAGTTCACTGGATGTAATCGGCGACGGATGTGAAGCTAGAATTTCCTTGAGGGTGGGGAATTTACAGAAGTGGTGAGATTTGACCAGGAACTCGATGCAAATGACACCACAGTTTATTTTGAACAGGATCTGATATATATAAAAGGAAGCTCAGTACAACTTACAGACAGGTCCAGTAGGAACCAGAAATTACAACGAGACCCAGCAAATTGCACTAAACACCCCGAGCCACCTGGAAGAAACACAATCGGATCCACCCGTCGCCCCAAACGCCTCAGTCTCCGCCGGAGCTGCCGTACCGCCATTCCCGGGGAAGAAAGCACCTCCACATGTTGTAGTCGACTGCAAATCCGGCCGCCGCGACGCGACGGACACCCAGCTCGATGAACGAACACAGCCATAGCACTCGCTTCCTCAATCCACCCATATTCCCGCCGCCTCCGCATCGACCAGGCCAGCCACCAAGAACACCCAGCCACCATGGCTGCCCGAAGCAGAATCATGAAGGAAGACCACCACCACCAACAACAAAAGTGCTTATTGAAGAAGGCCGCATCGAAGAAATCCTCCGCCATCTCCCTCCTTGGAAGTCCAGCAGGATTCCTCGTCCACAATCGCCCAGCGCCGCACCACAACGCCAGATCGATAAAGCCTCCACCTCCACCACCCGATCTATGAGCAACCGCACCGAGCTTCTCCTTCTCCTCTCCACCATGGACGGCCAGGAGAAGAAGCCACAGGACGGCAGCACAGACCAGAAGGGGCTAGAAAGCGAGCTTATTAGAGGAGCTATCGCCAGATCCGCACCTCTACGGTTCTCTCCACCATGGGGAATCACCGAGGAAGCACGTCGACCACCGTGAAGCGCCGCTCGCCGGCAACCCACGGAAGCTTCTAGGAAACGGCATCAAGCCATTCGCCACGGAGGCAAAACCAACCCTACATCTACTATAAACAAGGGGAAGCCGGCCCCCTCTCTCCTTCCCACTCCGGCCGGCAAGGCCGTCGGAGGAGAGGAGGAGAGGGTCCGGAGGCGGCGGGGAAGCTCTCAGAACAAGGGATAAGGAGAGAGAAGGAAGGGGGAAAGTGAGCGCTCTCCAGTATATCAAATGACACCACAGTTACTTCTACTGGGAAGGATAACTTTCAGGTCGTTGCTGATCCGCAGAAGATAATTTGAATTCAGGTAGGTGATAGAAATGTATGCTCTTTCATCCACGAGAGAGACTATATGTGGCCACGGACACGAAGCGTCATATACGAATCTATACCTCTTATAAAGCAAAATCCCACTATAGGACATTTATAATTTTCTATCTTCACATGCAGCCTATCCACAGCATCAGCTAATTACAACCGTAGGATTCTCATGCAAAACCATCCATTATGTTGTCTCGACCGTGACCATGTACATGCAATCCATACAAGCTTGGTTGTCCCGTAGGCTCCTGTGATTTCACCGATTAAATAACCCAGGTTCACATGGTCCCGTGCATCCTTCTGTAACGTACGAGCGGAACGACTTAGAGATAGCCGAAGAGTAAAAAAGGCCAGCCTTTCGTTTTCTTGCAGCTTTTCATTACGTTAGTGGGACATAACTGTCGATATTCTTCACACTTCCTAAGAAACGCTTTCGATCTCTCATCTTCCAGCAACTATATATCTCCTGCGCACTTTGTTTGGCTCATCCATTGTGATTACCTCCGGCCAGAGAGGCAGAGAGCTCATCAGCTTTCTAAGCAAACTTTGTGTTTTCTCACGTTGGCCATCCACGAGCTAGCATTTACCCGGGGCAACCAGCCACGTACCTGGAGAAGCTGGATCAGTACGTATGGAATCTGGATCGATGTGGTGATTAGTTGGATTTGGATCATTCATCCTTCCCCGGATGTTTATTTCCTCCCCCAGATGTTTGTGCCTACACATTCATGTGTATCTTTCTGTGCCCATTTTGAGATTCACAGGTACAGAGCTTAAGCAATATAGAGGAAGGAAATACTTCTAATTTTGTTGATATTCTAAGTTTGTTGGATTAATTTGTATGATTTTTTATACTTACAAAATAGTGTGTGAAGATACAATCGGGGCCAGGAAACTCCCAAAGTGATACAATGTATGTTGAATACAATGTATGTTGATTGCATCACTCAATTTGTGCTCTTTTGGGCATGGAGAAACATTGAAATTGGTTTTGGCTTTTCTCCACGCTGGCTCTTTTCCGTGCTCCTTGATGATATTCGCTTTATTATTCTCAACAAGATATAAATATATCATAAATTGACATGTCATCTGATATTTTGTATTCCTAAATATTGTGCAAGTCCAATGAAAAAATAAAGGTGCAATCCCCTGTGTAAAAGATCTTATAATCAGCTCTGCTACACTACTTTATGAGATTCGCTTTACTATCGCACTATAATAAAATTTAGATTGTTTGTAATTAATGAAAGTTTTATTTTATCGACTATATCTAGAAGTATTGAGAAACAAATTGGCATTTCAACATGTAGATCCCAAAATACTGTAGATTTGGTGACAACAAACTGAAAAAAATGTTTCTTCAAGAAACTACTATAATTCCCGCCGCAACGCGCGGGGTATTGTCTAGTTTAAGTATGGTAGGAGATGTCGTCGTTGTCAGGTATTGATACGGCAGAAACAAGCGTTATCAGGCTTGAGGGAGTGGTTCACGACCAAGCTTCTTTTGCTAAAATGTGAAATCATCCATGGGCAACGCAAGTGTATAGTTGAGGTCTGCGCTTCAACAACCAAGTGGCTCTGGGTTTCCGTTGGATTCTGAAGATTTACAGAGCGAAGTAGCTTCACCAACCACTGTCAATGATTCTGCGCTTCACCAACACGTCGTGAGCATTTGGGGGTTCGGTAGGTGCTGCTAACACATGGCTCAACAGCAACTATCAAATATGTCTAGTAGTGCTCATGTTCGTTGGTTTTCCTTCCGCAACAGGTGATACACGAGTTTCAGATAAGACATAGCAAATGGGTTTGATGTTAACCTCGCAGTTTGAACATGGAAGAAGTCTCGTCTCTCGTGTGTTTCGACAACGTACGAATTTCTTCAACTAGAGGCAAACGAAAGTCCTGATTATTCCTTTGGCAATAATCGCACCTAATTTCCTAGTAATAATTTGTGACACATGCAAACCACGGTGAAATTTCACATGTTGCTGCACATATATGTACCATATACTTCCTCCGTTCTCAAAATTTATGACCTTAAAGAGTTTTTCGACAACCACCAAAAATCGACCAAATGACCTATCTGCACCTCCCACGTCGAGCGAGTGAAAGAAGCAGCAGCCGGAGCCCCATGTTCCTCGCCCGCAGATCTCCTAGGCTAGGAGAAACCTGATCAGGGAGTATTCAGAGAGATGATTCATATAACACTACGATGGTATCTCTCTAAATACTAAGCTCACTAAGATTTGTGCCCTCTCCTTCTCTCATATGTCAACATCATGGTAGACCCCACTTAGCTCATTTTATTAATTAATTTATAGTACATAGTTTTAAATTGAGTTTGAAAAAAAATTCTATTGAATATATATCCTCTCCTTCCCACATGTTCACCACTTAGCTCACTTTCTCCCACATGTCAACATCATGGTAGACCCTACTTAGCTCACTTTATTTATTAATTTATAGTTCATAGTTTTAAATTGAGTTTGAAAAAATTATATTGGATATATATCCTCTCCTTCCCACATGTCCATATCATGGTATACCCCACTTAGCTCACTTTATTTATTAATTTATAGTTCATAGTTTTAAATTGAGTTTGAAAATATCCTTCTAATAACTAAGCTCTCTAAAAATAGAGCTTATTGGTTGCTCCACGTGGCAACTTTCTATTGGTTACATCAGATCCAGCTAGAAATAATATTATTTGTTCGTTTAACTGAATACAAATTTACTTTTCTATCTACTGCACACAACAGTGTCAACCCTCTCTTATACTTCAATAGCTGTTCTATTTTATAACATAGATCATCTGGGGCAAAAAAATATTACTCTAATAGCTACTGCCCTGCATTTGATGTAAATTTAGCAGCAAATATAAAAACTTGGGCTGCTGCTATATAACAGAAAGGCCAAAACACACACGCTAACTGCCAATCGGAAGTTTCATGTCGCTCTCATACCTCTTCTCCGATGACCATTGTCGCCTCTTCTCCCATCGATTTGGCCTCGGATCGGGTAGTTCTGCCACAACTCTAACCGATTCGGCAACAATTCAATACCACTGGTCCACTGCTCAAGGGCACCACATATCGGGAGGGATGTCGGCCGTCGCTTTCCTGCCGCGTGCGGCCACCATCGACTCCCGTCCGTATTAAGTCATTTGGGGCAAAAAAAAGTTGCTTGAACAACTAACCGGTCTTGACGAAAATTCTGTTAATTTTTTTGTCAAAAAGAAAAAGGCAAGTGCTGCAAAAATAAAACACTTGGGTTGTTGCTATAAAACAGAAATACCAACACCTGCACGACAACTAAAAATCGGATTTTTCATGCCGGCCTCACGCCTCTCCTCCGGTGACCACTGCCGCCTCTTCTCTCATCAATTCAGTTTCGAATCCGGCAGCTCCGCCAAAACTCTAATCGATTCGACCGCGAATCTACCATCACATCTCAAGGACACCATGGATCGTGAGGGATTTGGCCTCGAATAGTGTCGGCTCTCTCCTCCCGTGCGCGGCCACCAATGACTCCTTTTTGTAGTTCCGGCTGACGAGCCACCCAAAAGGCCCTCCCCGCTTTCCCTTCCTCGGTGCCTCCTCCTTCCCTGCAAGCACGAGCACGAACGACATACGGCAGCTCTGGCTCTGGCTGCACCTCGACTAGCACCGCATCGCACGGCTCCTTCGCCTACACACACACCAGTTGTCGGACTCGCCTCGTTAAGAGATTAACAAATTCAAATTTATTACTTTTGTATTATACAGTTTATACCGCAGTTTGCTAGACCAATACATGTAATATTTTTCTGAAAATGGTATGAATTTGTACCTGATGATGTATCATACACTAATCTTTACTCAGATCATCATGTCATGTATTGGTAACCGCAATAATAACCTCGGGCGCAGCAAAGCGCACCAACCTCTTCTAGTTCAGATTGAAGCAAAAACATAATCGAAAACAGTCCACTCTCAGAAAATGACCTGCAATTTTGCATTTACTCCAAATCATGAAGAAAAGAGAGGGCACCCATATGTCCAAATCATGAATCACAACACGAAACTCTAAAGTTGACCGATGTAAAGGGAACGAACTAAAGAGGGACCAAGTATGTTGTGTGTTGTGTGTACTGTATGGAGTGCAAAGTGTGTGTACTGTATTTGGTACTACTGCTAGTAAGCAGTGCAAGCAAGCACTTGCTACTGCTGCTAGAACTGCATATTCCTCAATATTGCAAATCAAGCAATAGATATGAACAATTTGCCTCAAGTGTCAAGTGTGTATTCATGTGAGGCTTAACTGCTATTGTATGTACTGCTATTGTACTTGTATACTCCTGCTGGAACACTTATTTACTGCTATTGTAATGGAGTATTGTCAAACAATACAAGCAAGTTAAACTAAATTTATTCGAGTTAAGCATTTACTGAATTTTTTACAAATACAGACTAAGTTCAGTTTGCAAATTTGCAAGGAGTACAGATTAAGTTCAGTTTGCAAGGAAGCAAATTCAGTTCAGTTTGCTTGCAACCAAACTGAAGACGTATGGCGGCCCGCAATCCACGAGAAGACGGAGCTGAAGGTGGCTTATCTTCACCGTGCTCAGTGCACCACCACCGTGCTCAGCTTCACCTTCGCCCGGCACCTCGTCATCTCCCCTTCCCTGCCTCCGCACCTTCTTCCTCCATTGTCGCCGCGGGAACCGCGGCCGCCAACAGATCCATCACCGCCGCCCACGGATATGTGTCGTCGCAAAAAAGAGAGACCTTTCACCTCACCCACAAAGTTGTGGCTGCGACGGGATCGATCAGCTCCGGTGCCAACGAGAGCGAGGAGCACGGAGGTGCCAACAATGGAGAGGGAATAGAAGAGTGCGCCGGTGAGAGCGGGGAAGGGGAGGAGCGCATTGGCGAGAGCAGGGAAGGGGGGAGCGCGACGTGCGGCGAGGCGAGAAGTGAGAGGGAGAGGGCAAGATGTGTGTTCGGCCCGGGGGGGGGGGGGGGGGGGGGGGGGGGTAATTTGTGAAAAGGGGTATTTCGCTTCAACGTGACAGAACTTGTACGTAAAACGCTCAAACGTCTTGCATATCGGAACAGTGGGAGAGTAGAAGTAGAACATTCACAACAAAACAAAATAATCATACATTTGAATGACAATCTAATTAGAAATGCCCATATGTACACCATCCCATACATCACACAATTCGAAGTTAATGCCTGTCGCTACCAGTAGTTCCCGCAGCTGCAAGCGCCACGGCTGAACCGGTGGAAACGGTTCCGGTCTCTCACGACGACCTCCCTCCCAAAGATGTCCGATATCAGCGCGCTGTACGCGTGGCACTCCTTGCTCATCCGGAGGTTGGTCACGACCCTCACCGGAGTCCCTTCCGGCGTGCTGAGCAGGCCGAAAGCCATTGCAAGCTTCTGGCTGTTCGCGGCCACGGCACGCCGCTTCTCCTCGTCGTCGACGTCCAGTGCCACCTCCGTCGTGTCGGGCTTGTACCCCTCGAACCGGAGCTGCCACTCCATCTGGTGGAGCATCTCGTAGATGTCGGCCGTCCGAGGGTGCGACCTGTCCTGCGACAGGAACCGGTGCATCCTGCCGTGCACCTCCACGGCGCTGAACCCAGGCGCCTGCGCTAGGCCCCTGTCCACCGCCTCCGCCCGGAGCACGGCCGCCGCGTCCCAGTTCTTGGCTCTGGCGTGCATGTCCGCGATTATTATGTAGTCTCCGGCGTTGGCGGCACCGCCGGGGCGCGCCAGCTCCTGCAGCGCGCGCTCGGCGAGCTCGATGTCGCCGTGGATTCGGCAGGCGTTGAGCAGGCTCCGCCATGCCGTGTCCGTGGTCCCCGTGGGCATGCTCCCGATGAGCGCGCGCGCCTCGTCCAGCCTCCCGGCTCGGGCCATGAGGTCCACCATGCAGCCGTAGTGCTGCGTGTTGGGATCGACCTTGTGCTCCAGCCGCATCCGGTCGAAGCACCGGAGCCCTTCATCGAGCAGCCCGGAGCGGCTGCAGGCGTTGAGCACGCCGACGTACACGGCCTCGTCTGGCCTGTGGCCCTCCCTGACCATGGAGTCGAACACCTGTAGCGCCTTCCGCCCATCCCCGTGCAGCGCCAATCCGGACACCATGGCGCTGTATGTCCACGCGTTCTTCTTGCCGTCCATCCCGTCGAACACCGCCGTCGCCTTCTCGATGCAGCCGCACTTGGCGTACATGTCAACAAGGGACGTCTCCATGAACGTGTTGAGACTCACGGTGTTCCTTAGCAGCGCGCAGTGGACGCTCCGGCCGATGTCGTAGGCGCCCAGATGCGCGCACGCCGAGAGCGCGCTCACCATGGAGCTCTCGTCGGGCCTCCATCCGTCGCGCGCCATCCCACCGAACGACTCGAGGCACTCAGCCCACCGCCCGGCCCTCGTGTACGCCGCGAGCAGCGCGCTCCAGGACGCCGTCGTCCTCTCCCCGGCCTCTATCTGCTCGAACGCCTGGCGTGCCAGATCCGCCTCGCCGCACTTGCCGTAGAAGCTGACGAGGCTGTTCTGCACGTGCTCGTCGTGCTGGACGAACCCGAGCTTCATGGCGTGTCCCTGCAGCTGCCTCCCTTGCCGCGAGGCGGCGAGCTGCGCGCAGGCCTTGAGGACGACCGGGAACGTGTAGCCGTCGGGCTCGACACCATCCTCCAGCATGTCGACATACAGCCGCAGCGCAGCCGTGGGGTCGCGGCCACCGACGACGTGGCCGCGCATCAGGGTGTTGTAGTCGAATGCCTCCGGGTCGTCGAGCGTGGCGAAGATGGCCGCCGCGTACTCCATGCTGCCTGGCCACTCCCCGAGCGCGCACGCCGCGAGGAGCGGCCGCGCGTGCCGAGGGGAGCGGTCGAGGCCGAGCTTGATATGCCGCGCGTGCGCCTTCCTGACCTCGTCCAGGCCACAACGCGCGGGCCGCGCCGAGACAGTGGTGCAGCATTGCGTCTGCTCCAACGCCTGCGTCGTCGCCGGGGCGGTGGTTCTTGGCGTGGCGACCTGGTGCAGCGAGTGGGGGAGCACTAGACCTCCCACCATCGGCGTGCAGGACAGCACGGGCTATGAGAATAAGACCACCATTCTCGCGACTGCAACGAGTGTCTTCATGGAACTCGGGCGTCCACAGGAATTGGTTACCGCGAGGAGTAAAAATCCAATGTCCCTCTCCTCCGATTGGTACCTTGTAAATTGTAGTAATCCAGCTATGTCGCTCGCGTAGCTTGCCCCGGTGTGGACATGGAATGAGGGAACTGCACAGGGATGGGGGCTAGCTTGGAAGGATTTCGTGGCTGGGAAGCGGTGTTGGGATTTTCATGGGCGCTGGTATGTCATCCAGGAGTTTTTTTTTTTTTTTGCGAGTATGTCATCCAGGAGTTGGAGCGGACAAATGGCAGCTGGGCAGAGTTGATGCCGTGATGGCGTCATTAGGGTGAGGATAAGGTCCAGGCCCAACCAACTGGGCAAGCAGCGACAGCATGGCCCAACCGACTAGTTGGACCCACACGGTTTGTTCTAAGCGTTCATCTATTTGAGATTTGTGCAACAATTTCATAGTCAAATCTCTCAATCTCTACGTACATTGTTTTACAGCTCCTAATAATTTGCAAAATAAACCCCAAATTGAAATTATGTATTAACAAAAAAATTGGATTCTACATAATAAAAAATTCGGATTATGCATAGACAAAAAATTTGATCACACATTAATAAGAAGATTAGGATCACGCATTCACAAAAAAATTGAACGATGCATTAACAAAATATTTTGAGCACACATTTGACAAAAAAGTTTGAATTATGCATTAACCATTAAAACTGAAGATTCTAAACATAAAAATTCTAACAACCATTGAATGTGGATTTAATGGTCTAAATAAGCTGTGCGGGTCCAACTAGGTGTGGAAAAATCGCGTTGCATCCTCGGCCATATATAAGGATATAAGGGTTGTTGGGTTTATGTCCACACCCACCCGCCAAAATGGTGGCACACCAATATTTTGATGAAGGATTCACCCGCCCCTATTTCGCCAGCATGTGGGAGCAGAATAACAAAATAATTTTGGTATGGTAACCGTTGGTCATGGTCCAAGTAGTCCCTTAATCATGTATACTTTTCGTCTTGGATATATCTAAGAAACAGCTAGGAATCTGATCTTATAGCATCTCCAACCTTGGTTGCTAAATTTGCTCGGCTTATATATCCGTGGATGACTCATCTCTCATATGTCTATGTCTTTTTTTTGCAAGGTAATACGTTTTTCATTTATAAATAAATAACAAGATATAAAGCACGTACACACCGATCTTACAGATTTGGAAAGATAGGATAAACCTATGTGATAAACCAACGCCTATCTCTCTCCTTCGACACCACCGTAGCAGCCACCAAAGAGAAGCGTGACAGATCACCTCTTCACTCGAGCTCGACGCGGCTCCATCGCTGATCAACAGCTTTTTATACCTACAAAGTAGTTTGCCATTGGACAAATCATTGTCGTTGAAAGAATTAGACCGGGGCAGCACGACCGCGAACACGCCATCGAACTTCATAACCGGCATCCCCGCATGACGACGTTGGAGTAGGGAACCAGAACCGTCAACCTTCGACCACAAACTCAACACAAGGTGCACCATCTTTCATCTGTGACCAGCATAGACAACCGTCTGCACGTACTCCTGGACAAATCCTCTCTCCTCCACCATGGTGCCGGAGACAACGCCACAACAATGGGGACATAGCAGGAGGAAAGACTCATCTGATCAAGTCGCCGCCGCCTTGCCGACACCATCCAATAACCCTAAAAGCCATGTCTGCGGTCGTTCCACTCATATCCCACCCCCAAATCCATACAAAATCAGGCAACATCGATCACGTACAACTAAATAGAGTAGTTTTCCATACACAACCAAAAGCACCCGCTAGTTCTTAGTTCATCATCGAACCAAAGGGATGACTAGTTCCACTAATTACACAGGAAAGGAAAGGATCAGGCTGCCTTACCCTCCCACTTGTCATTTTGCGGGGCGACGATAGTACATGTAAAAGACGAAGTAAGGGGTCATCGTCAGCTGCATCGGAGGAGGACGAGGAACAAGGGATCACAGCTAGTTGTGTGGCGTCGCGGGTCTGTTCTGTAACGAGGTATTGAGATTTGGCGGGGGGCGTCGTTCTGACGCCTCGATGTCCAGTTCAAAACCTTCCCGTTCTTGTGGTGGAGGCGACGGGCGTCCGTCTTTGCAGAGGTCAAAGGCCGACGTGGGCAATGGGGTTTGGCGGCGGTAGTCGGCTAGTCGCTTTCTTAACCACGACCCGCTCTGACGCCTCGATGCCCCTTCAACGCCTTCGCGTTCTTGCGGCGCCGACGTCCGTCTCCGAATATAGTCATCCTCAGACAAGCTATGTCAAGCCTCACACCTTTTCTGTCTGGCACGTCGAGCCACCCATTGCTCGGACTCCTGAAGTCGTCGCGGCTCGAAGGATGTGGCACGAGAATCCTACATTGCTCGGTAGTAAGTGACGATAGGGACGACACCGTGGAGTGGACCAATGGCTGCATTGACTTTGGCTAGCCTCTGACATGGAGATAAAAGATTCTCCCTTGTCCTCCATCGATCGGCGGAGGGGAGATCTCGTCATCGTACAGGTAGGGGAGCTCGAATCCTCCGTCGCGAGTGTGGTGACCCAGCATACCACTGCATGGTGTAGTATGCTATAGTCGTTGACCTAACACCAATGAAACATCGTCCACCAGTATTACATCCCTCAAAGTGGTACAACAGAAACATCGCAGGTCCAAGACATGACTATAGAATTACAAACAGAAGATCCAGTGTAAAAGATCTGTTGAACCTCCTCGAGACAATGAGGTAAGGCCCTTACAAAAGAACATCAAAAGGAAAATCCCAGAGATTAACCTAGGTTAGGCCTACTGCTAATACTGCTTGGCTTGCGATTGTCGCTATAGCAACGCCTAAGAAGATAGGTTCTAATGACTAGGGATCTGTCCCCTACTACGCTACGTCTTTATCGTCCACCATATTCTCTGGATAGCTTCAACTTGATGTAATTGTCTTCTGTGGCATATTATTGGGTTGTACGACATCTTTTGTTGCTTCCTCATCGGTGTCTTCATAGCTTAGAGTGCTACCCTCACGTGGTTCTTCGTGTCTAAGCAGAGGTTCAAGAGGCAAGGGTGAGTAACAGCGTTACCCAGCAAGTTCATTATGTAAAGTGGGAAGTTTGATGCATAAACTACAGCCAAGGACAAAAGGTTGTCATAGGCTAATGCAAGTTTTCGTAAACATTTCTTCAAAAGGTTGCTTTTATTCTGAAGAACTATGTCTGTCAGTCTTCACAGGTGCTAGGGCTTCATGGAGCCACCTTTCCTGCAGCGTTCGCAGCTCCTTCCCGAAACAGGGAGTAACATGTCACACTTTTTTACACTCTGTAGAGGTGCGTTGCATTACCCATAATAGATCAAGATCATGTTGCACAACCAGGCGTACTTTCCTGTCCACACTTCCTTTGGTGTGGGGCCCGATTGATGATCCAAGCCATTCGCCGTGCTTCTCCACCACCCCGCATGCCCACCCTTTTGTAGGTTTGTCCTCCCCTATATCCTTTGGTAGACTGTTTCGGACCAAAGTCCTCCCTATACCAAATAGATAGACTGTTCCAGACAAACCCTACAATCCATCATAGACACCAGAAACCATGGGAATTGAGGGATCCCACCCATGTGCATGTAGTCCCGCAAGACCTACAGCCTATGGAACTGGCTGTCCGTTGACATGCGAAAGGGAAAAGGTCACATATGACTTTTTCGTCCCATTCCAAGTCTTATGGTTAACGCGAGTTTACGACGCAAGAATCACTGGCGACATTTGTTATTAAGTCCTAGATGATACTTTCCCGTGCAAATGGGACCTCCACCACAACATTCTTACCGTGGTCCCATCTGCCAACCATATGAGATTACCACCACACTGGTCGATAACCATAGTCATATTATTATAAAATAAGTTTTCTATCCTTTTTGAAATGCATGTGATAATAACACTTTGCAGATAGTTTCTTAAGAAATACTTCAAAGGACATGCATCTGGGATGAACTTGCCTTTTTTTACTGCAAGATTATGTAGCCAAGTCTTCGATATAATAGAGACTCCAAAATCTGGAAAGAACGTCATTGGTTCGGTAAGGACTAATGTTTGAAGAAGCAATATGCTATTATGCATAAGTATGAGATGCATCGTCCTAAACCCCGTAACCGACTCTCGATGGTTGAGGGTTGTTTGAGTTTGGTGATTACTTTTAGATTTGTTTTATCTTCAACTTTACTTCACAAGAAAGATGAATTTTAAAACTTCAACTTTAAAGTACTATATTAAGCATAAGAATAAAGTACAACAACATCTTAATACTAAATGGTTGTTTCGGGGTTGGTTATCATCTTTATGTTTGTAAAGAACATGTATCAACTTGAATTAATTAAAGAAATGGTGTAGTATGATTATTTATGAATACATAAAGAATAACTTTTGAATAAGTAAATGATGTATACATTTCTTGGTATCATACCGTAAGGGTGCTTATTTTAGTTAAGTGATGCTATATTATCAAATATTAAGAGTAGTTAGTTATGTGTTTAACTTTTCTTTAAGTAATAAGATAATATGATTTAAATATTAACACTTAGATGAAACACCACAAGTAATCTCATATTATGAAGTAATTACTATTTTGGATTAATGACTTAGACAATGATAACACAAAATTAATCCAATTATTAATGGTATCAATAATAGTGATCAAATTTTATTAAATAGAGAATTCATTTTTATGAATTAAGAACTACATAGAATATTATCTATACCTAATAATAAAAGCATTAAGGCTTCTTCTCGTACGTCGTTGAAAATACCCATAAAGTTGACGAAAATTACCCACCACTGCCACCCATAAGTCATAATCATAAGTCTCGTTTCAATTCCTTTAGTCTCCCGTAACAGTCAGAAATACGTTGGTCAAGTCGAAAAGAAGAAGAAAAAAGGAATACGTTGGTATCCAACACGAGCTCTGATTTGACATGGATAGCACGGAGCACTGCCCATGGGTGGCCGACATGGACTCTTTGCTCGTTCAACAGGCCGAAGTCAATAAAAGGCAAGACCCTCGACGACAAGGACGACCAAGACAGGGAGCAAGGGACCGAGTGTCCATGGACGAACTCGATCAGCGGAATCTTTCTCGACGCGAGTCATGAATCCGGAGATCGCGGCCGGCACCCCCGCGCATCAGCAGGTGCTCGAGCGCCGCATCGAACGGGCACTCGCCGCCAGGCTTGTAGTCCATATACCGCTCCAGCTCATGCTGGAAGTGGACGCACGCGTGGCCCAGGGCCACCTCGCCGACGGCGACGTTCCTGACGGCCAGCTTGAGCTCGCCGGCGAGCTCGCGCCTCCACCACCCAGTCGCCGCCTCCTTCTGTTGATCGTCGTTGCCGCGCGCTGCCGTGACGGCGTCGGCGAGGAGCGTCTGGAGTAGCAGCGTGGCGATGCCGAGGTGTACCAGCTCGTAGCCAACATGGCCGTCCAAGAACCTGAGCGCGACTAAGGAGGACGTCTACAGGATCCTCGAGTCGACAGGCGACACCAAATCGATCTACAAACGTACGGTGCAGAAACTCGGCTGTCGCCGGTCGATCTCCACAAGGTTCAGAACTTCAACGCGCGCCGGCCGCGGCTTCCACAACTGCACAAGAAACAGGAGGCGGTACACGATCGCGGCGGCGTCACAGAACGGAGTCGCCATCCACGCCGCCCTGACTTTGCTCGGCGCGGGCGCCAAGGGCCCCACACCAGATAGGCACCTTCCTTGGCAACGCCGGTGGCGGCGCGCATGCGAGTCACGCGACCAGGACGTTCCCACATCGCTCGGACAGCACCGGCGACGATAGAGGGCCCAACAGGTGAATTAAGTTGCATCATGCACACCGGGAGCCATGTCCGCGCGCCGTTAATGATGAGCAGCAAGCCGCGCAAGCTGGGAACCCCCGGGGCTGCTTGATAATTTGACGGCTCTGATCTGATGACCCAGGTTAGGGTTCTTACTCACGAATTCACGAATTAGTATATATCAGTGACTCAGTGAGATGCTTCTTGTTTTCGGTTGGTTGGATCTCTCATGAACCCTGCTGTAAGAAAGAAATGTGGATCGTTTTTACCTTTTAGATGTAGCTGGTATTTGTCAAGTAGACGAAGGATGCGTACAATCACATCGGCTGGTGTTTCTCACTGGAAATATGGTTCATTACTGAGATTTTGCATGGGAATGGTTTGGTTGCACGGTTAGTTCAGGGATTTAAATAAAATTATTAAAAGGAAGAGCTGAAACTACCGTAACAAAATTTTAGTAGTATTCATCATATCCTGATATACTCCGTACACTGCAAGACGAATGCGATGGAGCTGCTGCAAGTAACCTGGCATTTTCTTACATTCCCACAAGAAAGACAACTATGCACATACATACAACACTAACTTGATGATATTCTTCTTCTTTCTGTTCGATCTTTGAGTAATAGAAATTACAATGTTTCTAAGATCGTTAACACCGTCTAGATTATTTTAGATCCGTTGCAACGCACGGGCATTTTTCCTAGTGAAGTAATAATATGATTACTTTATATGTTGATAGATTCATTTTTGTATTATTAAATGACTCATGAGTAATTATTTTCCTTATGGAAAATATTATTTTAATGAACCACTTAAAGAATATTATTTAAGGATGTTCATAAATGGAATTCAAAAAAATAGACATAATGTTATAATTGAAACATATTTTCATATTTGAAGTCAAACATGTGAAACAATTTAAATGGAATTGAAATGCATCCAAAATAGCATTTCAAATAAATTCCATATTTAAAATAATAAGTGAGTTGTTGTTGTTTTAATTTAGGATGATTCAAATTTTAATCAAATATGCATTTCATTAATATAAACAGATAGATCTTATTTTTTTGAACATTTTGGTATATTATTTGTATTTTTATGATTTAATATGAATTAGTTATGAATTTTCAAAGTTTATTTCAAATTAGATTATTTCTGGAATTACTAATTTGGAGTTGGCCCCACATGTCAGAATTTTACTAATTACCAAACTATTTTCCAAAATGATTAAATATCTGACATGGGGTCCACATGTCATAATTTTATTTATTTTAGAAAATAAAAATCAGGAAAAATCCTGATTGGCTTGCTGACGTCAGCAATGGAGCAAAGCTTCTGTCGATCACGAATTCGACAAACGCAAGCGAATTGGACCGATTGGATGGCTGCACTAACTAGAGAACGACACGGCGAGCCAAATGGTAGCGGCGCCACTCCCTAATGGTCACTGGAGCAAGCATGGCGGCGAGCTTTTGCGGTGGCCGGAGACAGTACCTGATGCGACAACTACCCAGCGCTTAATTGAATCAAATTAGGAGCATGGGAGGGTAGCTAGGCTCACCACGAGAACGTAGGTACGTTCGAAGAAGCAAGAAGTGGTCGGAGATGGCGGCGAGTTTCTGGGAAGGCGGCGGCCGGAGTTGAAGGAGATGACGAAATACTCCGACTCCCGAGCTCCCCAACACGACCAACTAGAGTAGGAGGATGAGGGCTTCACATCGAACCTCCGAGGCTCCTCAGCACGCCATGGCGAGCACAGAATCCGCGGTGCACGGCGGTGGCCCGATATGCTAGGGTTAGGGTTTCCCGTCGATTTCCTGGGAGAGAGCAAGAGAGAGAAAGAAGGCGAGTGCGAGAGGAGAGTAGAGAGCGAGATGGGGACCTCTTTGGGGTTCTTATCCGCGTGAGCAGGCACGCAGAGAGGAGGTGGCACGGCGGCGTCGTTCTCTGCCTTCTGGCAGGAGGAAGAAGTAGAAAAGATTTTTCTGGAAAACCCCCTAGACTTGTTTGTAATTAAGAAAACATTTAAAACAGAAACTTCCTGTATTTGTTTAGGGCATTTGAACAAGTCCAAAAATCATGGAAAAATCCTGGAGACTCCTAATATTATGAAGAAGCTTCACATATTTTTATTTCGGATTTTTGAAGACTTGGTGAAGTTTGAAAATTTGGAGAAGATTTGATTACTTTGTGATTTACTTTAATTACTTTAAAATTCATAAATTTCTTAGGGCAAAAATAATATTTGACATGAACATGATAAAGTATTGAACACTTTATTACAAACTTGGTTTGTGTAGAATTTCATTATGATATTAATTTCAACTTTGATCTTTAAATACTTGATGTATCTTAAATTCACTTATCATTTGAAGTGATTTTCCTTATTTGGATTTATTTCTCATTTTGAAATGTGTAACTTAACACCTCTATTTTTGGTGTGCATTATTCTTAGAAACATGTTGATATATTGCTTTATTGTTTATTTGTGAATACCTATTATTTTCAAATACTAAAGATAATTTCTTGATTGATTTTCACTCAAAATAAATATTCAAACTTGTCTTGAGTGCTTTATTAATTCTTGGGCAGCACCAAATTGTTGTCCAGCAATATAAACATGATTTGCTCACTATGATGACTACAAAGAGTATACACAGCGCTTCAATTCAAATTCATGCTAAGCATGATATATTTTCTTGGTGTCTTCAACTTGTGATCCCTGACAACTAAAGCATGTGAAAACATGATCGGATGTGTGTGGATGCACAAATTACAAATGTCCTGCCTGAGATCAGGTCTTATGTAGAGATAGATGAATAAAATGATGATACTAGAATCTTGCTTGATTCCATAACTCATTCTGAAGATAAAATGTTTATGTAGTCCTCCTTCATAGAAATTGATACTTTGGTGTGTGGAAGCAAATTGTTAGAACAACTGCTGACTAAGTAGTACATGTGATTCCAATTACCACATGTCCAGATTTATCTCTTCTGGAGAATGAAATCTTAGATAAGCAAAATGGTCTTGATCACATGATGAACTTGTGAACTCCTCTCCTATGAGACATGTCCACACTCACATGAATTTGAGAATTAACTCATGTGATTTCTTTAACTGGTGATAGAATAATGTATATGTGTTTTATGACATCTCAATTTGCCTTATGCATATAATAATAATTATTTAACAAGGTTGCAAGGCTTGTCATCAAATTACTACTCATAGTCAAGTGGCTGAGATGTACTAAATTATCTGACATTCTGTTTATTTGTATATGACACTCAATTGTTTGAGCATACAAAAGTAATTTGTTAACAATGTAATTAGGCTTGTTACCAAAATACTTCTATATAACATCAACATTGGAATATCACACTCTTTCCAGAGAGATTAATAAGACAAGGTTCTAATATAAGAGTTCCATATCTCCATTGTAGATGGACATGGTACTTCTATACCATTCCTAAGAAATCCTTCTTCAAAATCCTCTTGTTGCTTTACCTTGTTTTTTGTTTTAGCTCCTCTTGCTGAATGACTTCTAAATGATTAGGAGATAAGAAGATAAGATACTCTAGATAAGGTAAGAAGATCTTTGTTAAGATTTAGGTGATTCAGATTTGTCTTCAAGACTAGCATGATTCCCATGTACTAGAGATATGTCTAGCATAATTGATTAGACTAGATGCTAAGATGCTAACTAGGAATAACTAGATTTATCATCAACTCCTAAAGTAATGTCTGGATATAACAAGTTATACTCCCACTAGTTTTAACAATTTTAACGTATACCTCTCTACCCAAAAATAGGGTTTAAGCCAAGATCATCTCGAAGTTTATAACGCTCAAGTTGATGATCTACTTCAATTCCACCAACTCAAGTGAAACTTCGATCACTCAGTGATTTGAAAACAATCGCGCGAAAATTCTTTGGATTTTCTGATGCATGAATGCAATGCACACTTCTGTGTCCTCTCTGATTTTGGACTCTAAATCCTGGGATATTACAGTCTCCCCTCCTTAAACTAAACTTTGTCCCTGAAGTTCGTACTCTCTTACGTTTCGGACTGTAGATGAGACTTGTGAATTAGATGGTAGTTCTCGGACTCCATGTTGATCTTTAATGGAGATAATTGGTGTATCCCCAAATCCAATTTTTAACTTGAATTCTCTTCTAACTTGGTAATGGTAAACTGTCAATTTCATTGACACCATGATTCCTTCTGGTACATTCCACTCTTGGGCCTATCTTCTTGAAAACTCCTTGAACCAGGACTTTATCTAATGCTTGTTGGTCCTACTAGTAGTCCTATCAAGACTTCTTTACTTAAGAACCGACCTCTAATTTGGAAAGTATTTAGGATTTAGGAAGTCTTGCTAAGGTACATTTTTACTTCTTCATCAAGCAACCATAGTAATGCCACTATACCTAGTCCACCCTCATAAGATTGGCCTTGAGGTTTTTCTACATAAGACTTACTTAGTCGGGTTTCCTTTTTCTCGTGTCATCTGGAATCTTAATGATACACTCATCCTAGTGATGCAAAGTGATAGCATGGTCTGGATTACTAGAAGATTTCGCTAACACATTTCTCCGTCATGCTCTTGGTTAGAACCAAAGAGTGACCCTTAATTGACAAAAAATAGTTCAACAACTTGGTTTTGTTAATCTCTACTTAAAGTCTAATCCTTTATTCATTTAGGTAGGAACCTCAACTCCTGGCTTGAGATCCCCTCAAGAGTTCTATCGTTGTGTGGGCTTCAGTTAACCTATAACAATAAGGTCCATTACACTTAACTTGGATTTCTTCTCATCTTTACTCTAGTTTGTCAGATCTTGACACTTCTAATTCGTTATCCACTTCCCCTTAGGGTTTTTTAATGGTCTCTATACTTCGTATATAACACCATTGGATTTCATGGTTAGGATATTGGTCTTTGTATATCTTTACATTTACACCTTTATAAGATCTCGCGAAGAAAATCGGCGGTGTACCCACACAATTGTGGATATCCGAAGTGTATTCTCCAAACAAATCTTCACTCCTAAAGGTCATTTATCACTTCTAAAGGTAAGTATCTTACATAGGCGACTTTAATTAGGGGAATAACATAGTCCTCCATTACTACCAAACCTACTTTTGATGTTTCCGACACGTTTCCGAAGACGGTCGCTTTAAGTCTTAATAGATTTCTTTATCTACCCTAAGATAGGCTGAACTTGATGCTCCTTATGTCATACAAAGATGACCTAGTTATCTTAACCAATAAAATACCAGTTGCGGATCATCCTAGTGTGATGACTCTAAAATTAGCTATAGGTTTTCAATCCTCTTTCCCTTGGTATTCTCTCTAAGGTTTCAAAGTTTGAATACCACCTATTGCTTCAACACTTCCATTTTCTCCACTTCATGATACTTCCATGAACCTAGGTATTAACTAACTTTATCAGCTTCATATCTTTTCTGAACTAAGATACCATCCTTATTGTTGACTAATCATGATATGAGATTGATCCTTCCTTCGAATTAGCTTAATACTCCTTATTCTTTGCCTTCTTCTTCATACAAATCTTCATCTTTGCCTTTGGAACTTGTCTCTTCCTTACACGAATTCCTTTTCTATCTAGGTCTATAACATCAAGCAGTAACTTGATGATGCAACATGCATTTGCACACCAAGTTAAACTTCATGTTCAGATCTAGTCACACAAGAAATCCAAAAAATCCAAGAAATCCAAATGGTATGCATACATGCATAAATAAAGTCCGTAACATAGTACCTCGAGTATAACATCTCTCGTACTTGGGCTTAAATGTATTATAGTATGATGCACACATATAATAGTATATAGGCCTCTACCGTTGTACATTAAGGTATATGGTTCATACTACTTTTTGACTCACTAATTACCTCAATTATCCATTTGTAATGAGATGAACTGAGACAAGATGATCTAGAATCTGTGAAATCAAGCTTAATTTCTATGTGAGAATGAGGTATGCACCTTTAATCTCTTGTTTCTACTAAGTAGTAACCTCACATTATCTCTCAAGATTGTTAAACAAGTTATCATCAGTACCTATTGCCTCCCTATGAACCAACCTAACTGATCTATGTGACTTCGGTCATGATCCTCCACCATACTTCCATCCTTCTCTTCAAAGTTTTATACTGGATGACTATCACAATTACCTTTCTAATCATAGTTTAAGAGCTAAGCTCGCCATGAGTACTTCTCTTCTCAACCTACTACCATCGAACTCCTTATCTTCTGGCATGTTGGTATTGGCTCTTCAAAGATTCTACTACGTCACACAAAGAATCACAAGTAAATCTCACGTAGTTAGCAATTGTGGTTCTACTACCTCGGATGGCTTCTTTCTAGAAGATACCACCATCAATAACCCCTAGGGCACTACTGACATGGTCTTACTTCACTTCAGTAAACACCGGTGGTTTCAAAATTCTCCTCAATTGGTCATACGTACTAAGGATAAGATATGTACATGTTCTATAAAAGAATAGATACATAACTTTATCTAAGAAGAGATAATAAAAACTTCTTGTAATACAGTGTGAAAAAGGAATCTACAATAGTGTCATAAAGTTATTTCAAGTGATTATCCGTCACATGTCCTAAGAAGATTGGTTTACATAAGATGGTTCCCTATAGTCACTATCCAACCTACATGTCTCCTTTAATGGGTTTTAATCCTAGGGTCAAAGCGTTTGCTCTGATACCAGCTGTGGTGACCCAGCATACCACTGCATGGTGTAGTATGCTATAGTCGTTGACCTAACACCAATGAAACATCGTCCACCAGTATTACATCCCTCAGAGTGGTACAACAGAAAGATCGCAGGTCCAAGACATAACTATAGAATTACAAACAGAAGATCCAGAGTAAAAGATCTGTTGAACCTCCTCGAGACAATGAGGTAAGGCCCTTACAAAAGAACATGAAAAGGAAAATCCCGGAGATTAACCTAGGCTAGACCTACTGCTAATACTGCTTGGCTTGCGATTGCCGCTATAGCAACGCCTAAGAAGATAGGTTCTAATGACTAGGGATCTGTCCCCTACTACGGTACGTCTTTATCGTCCACCATATTCTCTGGATAGCTTCAACTTGATGTAATTGTATTCTGTGGCATATTATTGGGTTGTAAAACATCTTCTGTTGCTTCATCATCGGTGTCTTCGTAGCTTAGAGTGCTACCCTCACGTGGTTCTTCGTGTCTAAGCAGGGGTTCAAGAGGCAAGGGTGAGTAACAGTGTTACCCAGCAAGTTCATTATGTAAAGTGGGAAGTTTGATGCTTAAACTACAGCCAAGGACAAAAGGTTGTCATAGGCTAATGCAAGTTTTCATAAACATTTCTTCAAAAGGTTGCTTTTATTCTGAAGAACTATGCCCGTCAGTCTTCACAGGTGCTAGGGCTTCATGGAGCCACCTTTCCTGCAGCGTTCGCAGCTCCTTCCCGGAACAGGGAGTGTCATGTCACACTTTTTTTACACGCTGCAGAGGTGCGTTGCTTTACCCATAAGAGATCAAGATCATGTTGCACAACCAGGCATACTTTCTTGTCCACACTTCCTTTGGTGTGTGGCCCAATTGATGATCCAGGCCATTCGCCGTGCTTCTCCACCACCCCGCATGCCCACCCTTTTGTAGGTTTGTCCTCCCCTATATCCTTTGGTAGACTGTTCCGGACCAAAGTCCTCCCCTATATCAAACAGATAGACTGTTCCAGACAACCCCTACAATCCATCATAGACACCAGAAACCGTGGGAATTGAGGGCTCTGATACGTCCATTTTGCATCACTATTTTATATCATAATTTACTGCTATTCATTGATATATTTCACATTTGGATGATATACTTATGTTATTTTATCTTGTTTTGCATGTTTGATGATTATTGGAGAATTAACTGCCGATGTCAGGATTCAGCTAGAAAAAGCATCGTCAAGATACCCTATTGCTGAAGATCAACAATTCACGGAAAATATACAGATGTTCCTATTTTGTCAGATGCCGGAGCCAGCCAAAAGGGGAGGCTGAGATGGGCCACGAGGGGCCCACACCACCCCACGGCGTGGCCCCCCTCTGCCGCACCGTGGCATGGTGTGGCCACCCTGGCCCACCTCTGGCGCTCCCCCTTCGCGTACTTCATCCCCAGAAACCCTAAGACGCAGGGAGTCATCGAAAAAATATTCCGCCGCCTCCACGAGGCGGAAACCACAGAGAGAGAAAAAGCTCTCCGGCAGGCAGAAATCTGCCAGGGAAATTCCTTCCCGGAGGAGGGAAATCATCGCCATCATCATCGTCATCACGCCGGACTTCATCGGGATCATCATCATCATCTCCATCGCTGTCACCATCATCTCCACCGCTCCACTTCGTTCCGCTGTAACATCTAGGGTTCTACTTTCTGTAGTTCATAGGGGAAACTTTCCCGGTGTTGATTACTACTTGTGGTTGATGCTATTAAGTTTTATCGGTGAATTGAAGTATATGTCCAGATTGTTATTCATCATTATATCACCTCTGATCATGATCCATATGATGTCTTGTGAGTAGTTCGTTAAGTTCTTGAGGACATGGGAGAAGTCATGCTGTTAGTAGTGGAACTATGTTGAGTAATATTTAATGGTTTGATATTTAAATTGTGGTGCTATTCTTCTAGTGGTGTCGTGTGAGCGTCGATTACATGACATTTCACCTTTATGGGCCTAGAGGAATGCATTGTGTATTTGGCTACTAATTGTGGGGTTGCCGGAGTGACAGAAACCTAAACCCCCGTTAGTAAACCGGTGCATCAGGGAGTGTAGGATCTCAGAGTTTAAGACTGTGGTTAGATTTATCTTAACTAGCAAAAATGACCGTGCGTTGCAACGGGAAAAATGAACATCAGTGCACCCTGATTGTGGAAATGATAATTTCTAAAATTTAAGGCATACACTGAAAAATGTAGATAAGAAATAAAAAAAATGGAAAAATAGAAAGGCAAAGAAAGAAAGGGAGATCATGTTCACTCATAAATTCAAAGTGTGAACCTATGTAGTGAAGTGCTACACCTTTTGAGAAATATTGAACAATTAGCAACGTCATAGAAAATGTGACCTTGATTGATCATTGTGATTTTGCACGTGTAATTGTAGATTTCATCATTTGCATACCTAGATGTGTAAAATAAACGGATGATCTTTCTCCACCACATATGCTTCCGATCTTTTCCCATTGAACTTACTTTCTTGTCCATCCAGTCACACAAGCAGGCGGAGCGGTTTCACCAAGAGCAGCTGGAGCAGTTAGACGCAGTGGCGGAGCTTGAAACGAAATCATGGGCGGGCCAGAAAAGGGAAAACACAATTTTTTTGCTCTAAATCATACCACTTCACTGGATATTAGTACTATTAGTTATTACTCCAATTTTCTCTTCCCATTGGTTACAAGATCAACATATCCACATATATATAATTCATGGTTTACAAAAGCGTCCGAGCGCTGCAAAGCGCTGGGGGTGCGCCTTGACGCTTAAGCGCTTGAAGCGCGAAGCAAAGCGACGCTCCAGGTTAATTACTAAAGCAGGAGAAGGGAGACCGTATCCTGCACGACTGCAGCTAACCAGCCCGAGTCATCCGGAGCTCCAGCACGCGTCCACGACGCGCACGCCGCGCACGTTCGGCGCCCGCTCCTCGCGCACCTCACGCACGCCTCTCGTAATAGGATATGTACCTCTGCTCATGTAACAGGACCCCTCTGCACACAGGCGGGAGAGAAAGAAGACAAGGAGGAAGAAGAGGAGCAGTGCCTTGTTGCCCTGCTGGGGAATGGATTCGCCAGGTGGAGGAGAAGCCCTGAAGCTTGGCCAGAGAGGAGGAGGTCGGCGGAGGAGGGAGGAATTGGCTGGAGGAGAAGGAGATCTGGTGGAGGAGGAGCTGGCCGCCTGAGCGGAATTGGCTCCTCTCTCTCTCTCAATCGAGTCGATTAGGTCAGGGATGGATCCTGTCTCTCTTCCCTCTATTTCCCCTCTCAATCGGCCCCCAATTTCCCTCAAATCCCGCTAATTTCTGTTTTGCCGCTCGCTGGCCGTGTTTTCCCGCTCGAGCTCGCTGGGCGTCGGGAGCAGAGAGAAGGCGTCGCAAAGCACGCTTAGGACGCTTACATGACGCTACATGACGCTTTCTGGACGCTTTACACCCAAGTCTGAAGCGACGACGACGCCTTGCGCTGCCAGGGCGCCTTGACGCAGGCGACGCTTTCGCGACGCTTTGTAAACCATGATATAATTACTACCAAACTTCACTAATTTCATCTCTTTTTCTTTTCCAGACAAAATCAATTATTCTCTGAGTTTTTTTTCCTGTGCAAAATTGAAAAATAAAGTCGGTAAGCAATTTTCCGTGCTATCAAATTGCCAACCAAAAATTTGGGGAAAGAAAGAAGTGATGGGCAGGGAAATCAGAGAAGAATAGGGCTTGATTCGTGGGAATCGAGGGAAGAAGCAATGTGTTGATGGGCTGGGCCGCCTTACATGCATACTACTTACGTAGTGGTAATTTTTTTGCCAAAAACCTGGGCGGGCCGTGGCCCAGGTCGGCCCTAAGGAAGCTCCGCCAGTGGTTAGACGTACCAGCGGCAGCAAGTTGTGAGATCCGATTTTGGTTTGCAGAGTAACGAAGGTAGGATATGAGGCGTAAATATCAAAAAAGTTGATCCCGATCAATGTGTGTCTTTGTCGCGACATTCGATCAGGTGGACCTCGTGGGAGGGGATACTAAGACGCCGGGGACAACCTTCAATTTCGATCTTTCCATGGCGCTCAGCGTAAGCATGTTGTTCTTGAAATTAGGCGGCGAGATGCCTTCTGGCGGCGATGGCGAGCTACCTGCTCAAAGCGGCGACAGTGACGCCAGGCCAGGCTCCGGTACGTGCAGATCGCGGAACCATACTGGCCGGAGGACATGGACAGGTGACGGCCCAGAGCCCCGGGTTGTACGTCGCCGGCGCTGGCCGTGGTCTCCCTCGGATTCCGCGGCCAAGACATGTTCTTATTCGATCGCGTGCTGTGCGATTTGATCGGGACCGTGTAGATTATATATAGGCGTACGGTAAACAGCCATGGGCTTGTGTGCATATAATGGAGTCTGGTTCGAATTGGGGTGTAATACCCCGTATTTTATTGGATATTTTCATCAAGGTTCTTGTCATCACCGTTGAAGACCATTTTATCTGTCATTCCTGAATTTCAAATCATAGACGACAGTCGAGCACATCTCTCGGAGACATTCGATTGTGGAGTACTCTTTATTATAAGATTTTATCGTGAAATTATCTCCTCCATGGCCATCTTCACGTGATCTCTCAAAACAAGCCTCTTCTTAAAGATCCGAGTCCATGATTGAGTCGGACTCGTCGAGCTAGTCGAAATTGACTACTCATTTTCCCAAATCAAACTCCGAATGTATCGTCTACGGTTGACTCAATTTGAAGGGTTGAGATAATACGAAATTCTTATCTAGTTTGATATATAAAGTAAAAGGCATGGTACTTATCCTGAACAAGGGGTGCGGTTAGGAGAGGAAAAACCGGATCCATTCTTTCATCTCCCCTCGTGTGCTCTCCTCCACGACGAAAGGGAAGCCATGGCCGGCGGATCCCTATCCTCATCCGACCCTCTTCCCTACTCCATCTGCCGCCCTCGCCGCCGCAACATCAAGCTCGTGTAGAATCGCCGGCGGCCGGCCGGAGCCTTGCAAGAGCACAGCTCCGCTGTACCGAAGGCCACCCCAAGCTATAGGTGCTGCTCGTACTTCGACTGGTTTGCTTGCTTCCTTCCGTCCATCTAGTCCAGCAGTTTATTTGTTTTCCGAGCGAGCTATTGAGTTGGTCCGGCCGTAGTTAGCACCTGGTCTGTTTCAGATTACCTAGCATGGCTTGATCTAGCTGTAGCTCACTCGGATGGTGTATTCCAATCAAAGAAAACGGCTGCCCAGCAAAGACGTGTGTAGCCTTATCAAGTTCCGATGGATCGATGGTCTTTGTTTTCTCAAATCAGAGTACTAATTGATGCCACCTAGTCCTAATTATTTCTGTCTCTAATTGAATCTAGTAGTTTGCACATGGCTTCCGATGGTTGTGTATATAGGAATTTGGTACACACGTATAATCTTTGGAGTAAGCATAGTACTAGTGCGTGCCATCCAGCAACTATTTAGCCTGCTCTGTTTATAGATGTACGCATGTGCTTGTGCCCTGATAGTTAACACTATAGAATGGCAAGCGCTAGGTACGATTTAAAGTATACTTTTACTGTACCATGTCTAGTATTTCTGAGAGTGATTTTATTGTGAGGATTTCCGGTGCCGATAATAATACTTCTGTTGAACGTCGAGGTTAAGGCAAGTGCATGATGAACCTCACCTCCTTATATTCAGTGTGCTGGTTGTTGAGTTTCCAGTGTGTTTGGTTCTTACAATGATGTTTCTTCGAGTCAAAATTCTTCTTCTAAACTCCACGGGTTCGCAGATTGGTAAATTCCGAGCCAATACTGCGGCAGATTGGTAAATTCCGACCCAATACGGCGGCAGGTCGGTAAATTCCGAGCCGACGCGTTGGTAAATTCCGAGCCAACACTGCCTTCACATGATGATTAATTCCCTGTCACATGTGTTAAAACCCGCAGTGCAGTTTTCAGTCGAATTGTGTGATTCCGAGTGAAGTTCCAATGATGTTCATGGTCTAATGTATTTATGGTTGCATATTGTACTTGCTGAGTATTTTTATACTCATCCTTGTGTTTCATTTGATTTCAGGTACTAATAAGCGACATGTATGGGATATGGGTGTAGCACCTCTACATATTTAAGCACGTCACATAACTTCAAATACTAATCAGTGGCTTTCTACGGTGCCGTGGCATCTCTAGTTATCTGATCTGTTTCGTGATCAGATTTGTAACAACTCTTGTCTAGGATGCCCTTGAGAAACTCTGTCCAATTTTGAAATACATTCTATACTTAGTAGATTTTGTTGTAGCATGGTAGCATCTCAGATAAGGTTGATACCTGGGTGTTAGATCGGGTCCGTTCGGCGTGCGTTGCTATGATCCTGCACTTAATCAAACGATCAAACGTTGTATTTATTAAGTGTAATCATGAACAGCACTACCGTATGGGCCGTGATGGCGTTGGCTTGCCTTTGGGCCCAATATGGCGAGAACGGCAGCTAACATAACAATCGCGACTTGCGCAACAACGACGAAGGAAACCAAAATCACGAAAACTCGCGACGTACCAAACGAAGCGAACGGACGAAAATTTGGGAGGAAGAACCCTTTATTATTAGGTAAAGATTACTTCATTGTAACGCGGATGCTTGCAAGAGGTTTAATCACAAGTATGTATTAGTCCAAATTAGGGCAGTGCATTAGCATAGGTTCACCCACACAACATTTATCAAAACAATAAAGATTAATCAGCTGTAGGAAGCGAAAGCACTTGACGAAATTCCCGTGTGTCCTCAAGAACATTTTGCCATCATAAGTAAACCAACCGGCTTATCCTTTGCTCTAAAAAGGATTGGGCCACTCGCTGCAATTATTATTACTGTCTTTTATTTACACGCATTTTATTTATCTGTAATATCAAAAACCTCTAAAAACTTGTCTGCTAGTATTTACAGTGATTCCTTGTTCAAAACTACTTGTCAACACCTTCTGCTCCTCGTTGGGTTCGACACTCTTATTTATCGAAAGTATTACGATACACCCCCTATACTTGTGGGTCATCAAGACTATTTTCTGTTGCCGTTGCCGGGGAGTGAAGTGCTATTGGTAAGTGGAATTGGTAAGGGAAACCTTGACTGTAAGTGCTGTTTTTATTTCTGCTTGTTGCTTTATTTTATTATGGAGAGATCTCCATTCGAATCCCTATTTGGGAATACTACTGCCACTGCTAGGGTAGTTGATGAACCGCCGCCTGCTGAATTAGATCCATTTAAAATAACTATAAAAATTGTTGAACGTGTTATTGATAACCGCTATGTTGGAGATGGAACCATCCATCCTGGTGATCACTTACTATTTATACATGAATTATACGAGTTGTTCAAGTGTGCAGGTATTTCAATGGAAAAAGTCAAGAGGAAGTTATTCTCCGTATCATTGAAGGGCCGAGCTGCGGAATGGTATAAGATGCTGAAGAATGGCCGATCTATTGGCTGGGAGGAAATTGTACCTCTCTTTTATTCTAAATTCTATCCTCCTAGTAAGATTCATCAAGATCAGAATCATATATATAATTTTTGGCCTCATGATGGAGAGAGTATTGCCCAAGCATGGGGGAGATTGAAGTCACTAATGCTCAAATGTCCCATTCATGAGCTCCCAAGTAATATTGTTATCAATAATTTTTATGCAAGGCTTTCTCTTCATGATAAGGATTTATTGGATGCCTCTTGCTCTGGATCATTTACACGTACTGAAGAAGAAGTTAAATGGGACCTATTTGACCGTATTCAGGAAAATACTGAAGGATGGGAGAACGACAAAGATAGAAAGTCAGGTATAAATTATGATTATGAATGCATTAAATCTTTTATGGAGACTGATGATTTCCGTAATGTAAGTGCTGTTTACTGTCTTGATTCTCAAGTTGTTGCAAATTATTACAAAGCTTTTGCCTCTTATCTTGATGTGCCTAAGAAGGATTTGAATAAATATCATGAACCTTATAAAGATAAAACCAATTCGGCCATTGGCAAAAGTATTGAAGTTCATACTGTTGATCACATTTTGCCAAAACCTTATATTGAAAAAAAACCTTTTTGTAGTGACCCAGCACACCACTGTATGTTGTAGTGTACAAGTCGTTGCCATAATACTCACGGAAGGACCATTCCGTAAATATTACATCCTTCAGAGTGGTACAACAGAAACATAGTCGGTCCAAGGTAACACTATATGATTACAACACTATTCAATACAAAATCTCGAGAACCTTCTTTACATACAGAAGTAGGTCTCGTGCAAAAGAAACTCCCAAAAGACTCAAGTCGAAGCACTAAGCTAGATACCAGCTCTACTTCTAACTCCTAATCCACTACTGCTGTTGTCACAGCCCTATCTATCCATCTGGAATCTCCGTGTCTAGAGTTGTGCTTCTCCTTCTAAAATTAGTCGTCTTGTCCGTAAGCATTGTCGTCGACGTGTCCACCATTGGAGTGTTGTCGCCACTCATTCATCGGCAGACTCCACCAGGTTGATTTGACTCCTCGTCGAAGACCTCACCAACATCTTGATGGATTCCTGTCCTTCCTCGGCTATCTCCAATAATCTAAGCAGGGGTCAACGGAGGAAAGAGTGAGCAACACGAGCGTTACTCAGCAAGTTCATATAATAGGAATAAGGTGTTTTATGCACTAGCTACCATCCGTACCAAAAGGTCATGGATGAACATGCATATCTTTGTAAAACATTTTTAGGAAAATATTCATTTTATCTTCAGAAAACTATGCCCGTCATCCATTCACAGGTGCTAGGGCTTCATGGAGCCACCTTTCCTGCAGCGTTCGTAGCTCCTTCCCGGAACAGGGACTAAAATGTCACACTTTTTTACACTCTGCAGAGGTGCGTTACTTTACCCATAAGAGATCAACGCCTTGTTGCACAGCCGGGCAATTCTTTCCCGTCCACACCCTCTTTGGTGTGGGGCCCAGTCGGTGATCCAAGCCATTCACCGTGCTTCTCCAACAACCCCGCATGCCCACCCTTTTGTAGGTCTGTCCTCCCCTATATCTGATGGTAGACCGATCCGGACCAAAGTCCTCCCCTATACCATACAGATAGACCGTTCCAAACAACCCCTACAATCCATCATAGACCCCAGAAACCGTGGGAATTAAGGGATCCCACCCATGTGCATGTAGTCTCGCAAGATCTACAGCCTACGGAACTGGCAGTCCGTTGACATGCGAAAGGGAAAAGATCACAGATGACTTTCCCGTCCCATTCCAAGTCTCATGTTTAACGCTTCATTTACGGCGCAAGAACACCGACGACATTGGTTATTAAGTCCTAGATAATACTTTCCCGTGCAAATGGAACCTCCACCAACCACAACATACCATGGTTCCATCTGCCAGCCAACAATATTTATATAGCAATTCACATCATTCGAAAATAGGTTTTACTTTTTCATGCAATGATAAACCATAGTATTTTGCATTTACTTTGATAAACATAATCAAGTAGGACATGAGCAAGAGTGAACTTGCCTTGGATAGGAATAGCAGTTCAAACCCTTCGGGGTTCTAGGGTTTGCGGTAAAACCCCGAGTTCTGAAAAAGGCAACATAATCCTGGTAAGAACTACAGAAAAACTCTGGCAAGATGCTATTATGCATAAATATGAGATGCATCACAAAATACCCCCAATCATACCCAAGCTTAACTATGGAAGTTTTTCATAAACAAAACTTTGAACACATCGTCGTAACTAGCTTAGGTTGTTTCATCACCTTTAGGTGGTGTTATGGTTGCGTAAATTGTCAATGACTTGGGATTGATGATTACCTAAGGTCTTGAGAACCTTATAAGTTTTATTTGATTATCTTGATTGTTATATCATCAAGACTTAAGTGTGTTTCATTGTTATTCAAATGATGAAGTATTAACAAATTCTAAGAGCAAACACTTTTAAGTTCCTTGATTATTTAAGTATCACAAATAAAAGTAAAAGAAATAAGTAAAATCATTTTATGTTTCATCTCTTAGTTTTTGGATATTGACCTAAATGAAATAGATTATATCACAAAGTTAATCCAATATTAATACTAGTATTAATGGTGATCATATTTTATTGAGTAAAGATTTTAGTTTTAGTTGAAGTAAACATCTTTTACTAATGATTTTACTTATGAAATACATCATCTTATTTAACCACTTGGGAAATATCATTTACATATGTTAAAAAGGAATTTCAAAATGGACATAATATATGACATGTTATGATTGAAACAAATGTTTAGATTTGAAATTTAGACATATGAATAAATTTAAATGGAGTTCACACACATCCAAAATAGCATTTCAAATAAACTCCATATTTCAAATAATAAGCAAATTGTTATTTCAATTTTAGAATGATTCAAATTTAATTAAACAAGAAATTTGTTTAGACGAACAGATTGGTTTGGTTTTTTATTTAATATGAAATAGTTACGAATTTGCAAAGTTTATTCAATTTAAAATATTTCAAGAATTATTTTCTTATTAATTTCTGATTTGTGAAATGACCAAAATGCCCTTGGCCAAAACTGAGTCGAACCAAGTCCAAACTGAAACCTGGCTCGGTCGGTGTCCGATCCGAGCCACCCATCTCTCACCTCTCTCTCACGCTCGCCTCGCTCCCCTGCCTGACGCGATCCCCTTTCGCCTTCGCCGTCGCCGGCCGGCTCCGGCCAGCTCCGCCGCCGTGCTAGGGCGCAATCGAAGCGCCGCTCGATTCTCCTCTTCCCCTCCGCGGCGATTTGATTTTCTCAACCTGGTACAGCCGCGCGCGACCCATACCCGAACCCTGGGGTCACGGGGTGGTCGTGGCTTTGCCGTGCTCGAGCTGCTCCGGTTGCTCCATCATGGCTTGGTGCAGGGTTCACCCCCTGTTCCGCCGTGGTGTTGGTGGTGAAGCGTGCGTCTCCCTTGGTCCTTCTCCTCTGGCCACACGGGCACTGGTCCATCGCTGTGGAGCAATGGCCATGGGCGCTGGTAAGCTCCTCTCCTCTCTCTCTTCTTCTCTTTCCCCTCCAGGCCTTTATGCCTTGCTCTGGAATGCCTAGTCTACCATGTGATTTCGGTTTGATGGATGATTAGGTATTGACTATGCTATTCTGATGCTTCGGTGATGAGCACTAGATGCTCTAGTGCTTCATTAATCCTGTGGGAGATAAGCTAGCTAGTGGCTGTGGCTGTGGTGATAATTGTTTGTGTTGTCTTATGCTAATCTCAATTATCTGCTAATGGAGGTGTAGGTAGTGTGTGCTACTCTGAACCTTGGGTTCAGAGGTGTGCCTCTGCTTAACACAATTCAGTTTTCAATAATTTACATGATGGCCTAGTCCTTTTGGTATAATGGATTCCGACAATTTTGATAGTGCTATTTTAGTATGTGGTTTGTGCTTGTGGTGCTCTTCCTTGTAGAATTTGTGCTCAGCAATCCACATGCTGGATATGTGCTATCAACAGATGTGATTCCAAGCAAGATTTGCTTATATGTCTTTGCTCAGATTTGTGGATTTGCATCACCTGCCTATGATGCACAGGCTGAGGTTTTTTTTATAAGAACATATACTTGCTTGTGTTATTTTATTTCCTGCGATGATTTTAGTATAGCACTCCTATGCTGAGCTGAGGAAACAACCCAGCCACCCTCCTATTTATTCTAGCAAATACTTTTGCTAAAGAATATTGGTAATCACCTTCTGGTGTGTGATGGTGTGGTTGTGTGTGGTTGCTTGTGGATCTGCTACTTGCTTGATCAACAAATCCTGGGGCTCCTCTCCTTGCTCTCCTTGCTGGCCTGCTCTTCCAGCTCCAGATGCTATCCTCTAGCTCCTGGCCTTCCTTCCTTGCTCCAGTGGTCCTTGCTTCTTCTATCCTATCTTATTCTTGCTCCTAGCAAAGATCCAGTGGTGAAACAGTGGATGGTTTTGTGGTTTTGGTGATGAACTAGTTGATGAACTCGAGCTAGTTCTACTGAGAGTGACATGGTGCTAGTTTGCTTAGTTGCTACGACCTGGTGCTCTTATCCCTTCAGGCTGGTTGTTGTGCTATTGACAGCACAGTGAACTGCATGTGTGATAGTGCTGCCTGCCTTCCTGCTTATTCAGATCCTTTGAACCTGGAAGCAAAACTTCGGCTGGCTGGAGATTATCTGTAAGTTGTGCATTATTTTCGCTTGCCAAGTGGATTTGTGACCTAGCCAGTGATGTTGCACTGAGGCATAAACTTGTGTGTTTTGAACAGATACTACACTTAGTCGCCTAATTAAACTCGATGATGCAAATAGCAATACATCTTATTGCTAGACTGAGAGTAATACTAACCCCTCTTTGTATTATGTATTTGTTTCTTATTTGTTTTGCAGGAAAACAATATTAGAATAAAGATAAAAAAAGAATAAGAAAGAAATACAAGACAATTTAGTTTAGGAACAATTGTGATAATCCTTTTTGTATTTTAGTTCGTTGTAATTAAATTTGTTGTAATATAATTGTAATGACAATGTATTATTGTACTTTATCAATAAAGTTATTTGTTTGTCTTTCAAGAATTCTATAAATTGTAATATGTGTAGTAAAGGTTTAAAGTAAACAACTATAATTTATTTACTTAATTATTGTTTCTATATATCTTATTGATTTAATTTGAATTACTTTACAAATTCCATTTATTTAAATATTCACATAGGATTCAAAATTTTCCACAACCAATAAATTACCTTGAGATCATGTCGAAATTTATTTGCATTCACCTAAAATGAACTAAACCTAATTCACGAAGATGAATGAACTCCGATCACTCCAGGGATTTTAATTCACGAAAAATTTATTCAGGTTTTTCGAATGCATGCATGCACATGCACAATTTCCTATTTCTACCCTTCGTTAGTTCCTAAACACTGGGATATTACACTTTTCCTGTTAAAGTCAAGCAACATTCTCTGATAGCTAGTGTGGTTAATAAAAGTGCCAAGAAACCTTTAGAGCCTGATGAACAAATAACTGTTGAACCTGAAGTAGCAATTATAAAGGATTTGGTAACTGAAAATGTAGATGGAGAACATATTATCTTTTGTGAAGATGCTTCTAATATTGTTTCGCATCCTGGTAAATTTAGGAAAACAAGTGTTCCTGTGCTTTCAGTGAAGATAGGAGAACATTGCTATTATGGTTTATGTGATATTGGTGCAAGTTCTAGTGCTATTCCTTTTGAACTTTATAAAGAAATTATGCATGAAATTAGTCCCTGTGAACTTGAGGATTGATGTGGTTATTCAACTTGCCAATAGGGAAACTATCTCTCCATTCGGTATTGTGAGAGATGTTGAGGTTTTATGCGGTAAAACTAAATATCCTACTGATTTTCTAGTACTTGGTTCTAAAGCTAGTAAAACTTGTCCTATTATTTTCGGTAGACCTTTCTGAATACATGTGGTGCTATTATAGATTGTAAGAAAGAGAAAATTTACACTAAATTTAATGGAGAATCTTATGAGTTTAATTTCTCTAAGTTTGGTAAGAAACTTTATGAAACTGATTTGCCTAATGAGGACCGAAAATTGAACAACTTGCTGCTATTGCTATTGCTCCTAACAATGCCTTGCAGCAATTTATGGAGGAACACGAAAGTGAGGTTTTATGGAGGAAAGGAATGAAATTGACAATATCTTTCTTCATCAACCACCATTACTTAAGCATAATTTGCCGGTGGAAGATTTGGGTACCCTGCACCTCCTAAAGAAGATCCTGTTTTTGATTTAAAACCTTTGCCTGATAACCTTAAATATGCTCACATTGATGATAAGAAAACATATCCTGTTATTATTAGTTCTAAACTTTCAGGTACTGAAGAGGCAAGGTTATTGGAAGTGTTGAGGAAACACCGAGGGGCTATCGGATATACTTTGGATGATTTAAAAGGGATTTCTCCTGCTATATGTCAACACGCCATCAACATGGAAGATGATGCAAAACCTGTTGTGGAGCACCAGCGTCGTCTAATCCCTAAAATGAAGGAAGTGGTAAGAAATGAGGTATTAAAACTCCTCGATGCTGGTATAATTTATCCTATTGCTGATAGTAAATGGGTAAGTCCTGTGCATTGTGTTCCTAAGAAAGGAGGAGTTACTGTTGTGCCAAATGAAAATGATGAACTTATTCCTCAAAGAGTAGTTGTTGGATATAGGATGTGCATTGATTTTCGAAAGGTTAATAAAGTTACTAAGAAAGATCACTATCCTTTACCTTTTATTGATCAAATGTTAGAAAGGTTGTCTAAGAAAACTCATTTTTGCTTTCTTGATGGTTATTCTGGATTTTCACAAATTGCTGTTAGAGCGAAGATCAAGAGAAAACTACTTTTACTTGTCCTTATGGAACTTATGCTTATAGGCGTATGCCTTTTGGTTTGTGTAATGCTCCTGCTACATTTCAAAGATGCATGTCTGCTATTTTTCATGGTTTTTGTGAAAAAATTGTGGAAGTATTCATGGACGATTTTTCCGTCTATGGAACTTCTTTTGATAACTGCTTGCAAAACCTTGATAAAGTTTTGCAGAGATGTGAGGAAACTAATCTTGTTCTTAATTGGGAGAAATGTCACTTTATGGTTAATGAAGGGATTGTTCTTGGACATAAAATTTCTGAAAGAGGTATTGAAGTGGACAGAGCTAAAGTTGAAGCAATTGAGAAAATGCCCTGTCCCAGGGATGTTAAAGGTATTCGTAGTATTCTCGGTCATGCCGGTTTCTATAGAAGGTTTATTAAAGATTTCTCTAAAATTTCAAAACCTCTTACTAATCTTCTCCAAAAAGATGTACCTTTTGTTTTTGATGATGATTGTAAAGAAGCTTTTGAGTCTCTAAAAAAGGCTTTAACCACTGCTCCTGTTGTTCAACCTCCTGATTGGACTTTACCTTTCGAAATTATGTGTGATGCTAGTGATTTTGCTGTAGGTGTGTTCTTGGACAGCGAGTAGATAAGAAGTTGAATGTTATTCATTATGCTAGTAAGACTCTTGATGCTGCTCAAAAGAATTATGCCACTACTGAAAAAGAGTTTTTAGCAGTAGTTTTTGCTTGTGATAAGTTTAGACCCTATATTGTTGATTCGAAAGTTATTATCCATACCGATCATGCTGCTATTAGATACCTTATGGAAAAGAAAGATGCTAAGCCTAGACTTATAAGATGGGTGCTTTTATTACAAGAGTTTGATTTGCATATTGTAGATAGGAAAGGTGCTGAAAATCCTGTCGCTGATAATTTGTCTAGATTGGAAAACATTTCTTATGATCCTGTTCCTGTTAACGATAGTTTTCCAAATGAACAATTGGCTGTGATAAAGGTAAGCTCGCGAGAAAGTCCTTGGTATGCTGACTATGCTAACTTTATTGTTGCCAAGTATTTGCCTCCAACCTTTACAGCTCAGCAAAGAAGGAAATTCTTTTATGACTTGAGGCATTATTTTTGGGATGACCCACACTTATATAAAGAAGGAGTGGATGGTATAATGCGAAGATGTGTTCCAGAATTTGAAAAAAGAAATATTGAGAAATGCCATGGAAGTGCTTATGGAGGACATCATGCTGGAGATAGAACTGCACAAAAGGTTTTACAATCAGGTTTTTATTGGCCTACTCTTTTTAAAGATGCAAGAAAATTTATTTTATCATGCGATGAATGTCAAAGAGTTGGTAATATAACTAGACGCAATGAAATGCCTATGAATTATTCTCTTGTTATTGAACCTTTTGACTGTTGGGGATTTGACTTTATGGGTCCTTTTCCTCCTTCTGATGGTTATACTCATATACTTGTTGCTGTTGATTATGTTACTAAATGGGTAGAAGCTATACCAACATCTAGTGCTGATGGTGAGACATCATTAAAAATGCTTAAAGATATTATTTTTCCAAGGTTTGGTGTGCCTAGATATCTCATGACTGATGGTGGTTCTCATTTTATCCATGGTGCTTTTAGAAAAACCCTTGCTAAATATGATGTTAATCATAGAATTTCTTCACCTTATCATCCTCAAACAAGTGGTCAAGTAGAATTATCAAATAGAGAGATTAAATCTATTTTGCAGAAGACTGTTAATAAATCTAGAAAGAATTGGGCTAGGAAGCTTAATGATGCTTTGTGGGCTTATAGAACTGCTTATAAAAATCCTATGGGTATGTCTCCTTATAAAATGGTTTACGGAAAAGCTTGTCATTTACCTCTAGAATTAGAACATAAAGCTTATTGGGCCGTAAAAGAACTTAATAGAGATTTTAAACTTGCCGGTAAAAAGAGGTTACTTGACTTGAGTTCCTTAGATGAATGGAGAAGTGAAGCTTATGAAAATGCTAGACTTTTTAAAGAGAAAGTGAAACAATGGCATGATAGGAGAATCCTAAAGAGAGAGTTTAATGTTGGTGAGAAAGTTCTATTGTATAGGTCTCGTCTCAGATTTTTTGCAGGTAAATTACTTTCGAAATGGGAAGGACCTTATGTTGTTTCAGAGGTTTACCGTTCAGGTGCAATCAAAATTACTTCGCTTGATGGTGACAATCTCAAGTGGTTAATGGTCAAAGACTCAAGCATTATATTTCTGGGGATTCTTATAACGAAGACGTTGATATTATTCAAGTAGTGACTCCGGAAGATTTTATTAAAAGTCAAATTCAGAAAACTGCAGAGTCTGTTTTCGAATAGGTAACAGTTTTGGTAAGAAAAAGTTCGCGTTTAACTTCCCAACTTATGTTTTTGTTGTTTTTATTAAATATGGAAAATTACGAGCCGAAAACGGGGAGGAAACGGTGCCCGAGGGCACCACACCACCCCACGGCGCGGGCCCACCCTTGGCCGCGCCGTGGCATGGTGTGGGCGCCTCGGAGCCCGTCTCCAGCCCGGTTTCGACCTGGACTTTCCTTTTGTTATGAAACTTTTGCTATATAATCCCCCGGATCCCCCGAGGTCCGTATATCGTTTTTCGTCGTGTTTTCGTTTCGGGTTGTTTCTGTTCAGATGTCGTCTCAGGGTTCATTCTCAGAGAAGTACGTGCTGTGACGTCGACGTGAGCTCCTCCGTGACCTCGATCTGGGGACTTTTGATGGGGGAATAATAACCCGGTAGCCCATGAGGAGGAAAGCATGATCCGCCAGGCAGGAGGCCGGGCGAGGCCAGCAAGCCATCATCATGGGCCGGGTTATATTGATGGGCCGGAGAGCTTGTCGATAACCCGGCCTAGATAAGGAAGGTTCCAGAAGACCGGAAGCGGTGCACGTCACGAAGTCCAAGACTTGGAGGATACGAAAGACAAGACGAGTTAGAATAGGCCTCCAAGTACGGGTAGAACCCAGCCTTACCTGTAAGCGACCAGGAGACCCGGTGGCCTTTATAAACCGGCTCCTAGGTCATAGATAGACAGATCCGAGGGAAATAGACAAAGAGAGAGAGCTCCCACGCCGGAGTCATCCAAACCCGGCGATCGCCATTGGCGCACCATGTAATATGTGATCATATAGTGATTTATAGCAGGACGTAGGGATCCTCACCGAGGGGACCTGAACTTGGGTAAAAAACATCTTCTCCCTCGTAGAGCTAGACCAACTCCTGAACACCAGAGTCGCCTGTCCCTCAATCTCAAGTTACCTCGTGTAACATCTGCCGTGTTATCTACCCCACGACAGTTGGCGCCCACCGTGGGGGCTACGTCCAAGTGTGTCCTCATCAAGGGAGAAGTTCTACAGGGATGGAGAAAATCGTTGTCGGCAAGATCATGAAGCATCGTCTATGGTTGTGGGAGAAGAAGCCGGAAGCAAGATCCGATAGAAGAAAAAGAAAAGCCGGCCATACAGAAGGGAGGAACTAAGAACCGGCGATTGCAAGGGATTGCGATGGCGTACGTAAGTTAAAGAAAAACTATCACGGCATGCATACGTGGTCCACGGAGCGAAGATCGAAGAAGGAAAAGACAAGACCAGTGGGTATCAGATTGATTAGCTCAAGGATCGAGAGAATTGGATTGCGACTCGCCAAGCCAAGGCCGATCGAGGTTGAGGATTTTCGTCCCGTTCAGCTTCCGTGCATCGAATTCAACACTGACCCGGACAATGCGTTTGTTGTATTCCAATCCGCAAGGGACATGAAGGAACGTGCGGGCATGGCTGAGAGCAAGCAGGTCTGTGTTTGGGTGCGTATTGTGAAGCAGTCAGTTAAATGCCAAAGGAAAGTCACGTATGGAAAAGGAGTGCAAACCGAGTGCAACTAGCGCTCAACGTGGATAAAACAATCCCTGTGAGACACGGTTTCCCAGGTGATGGAAGAATAGAAAAAAAGGAAAGGAAAGGAATACGCTGCCAGCCGGGTTACGATCAGACGGAGATTCGCTTCCTGGACGATTTGAGTTAAAATCCGGTTTAGCCAGCGTAAAGGAAGAATCAACGCCAGAATATACCATAGCAATGGATCAAGTTCCGAAAGAGAAATTATAGCAACCGGAGAGTGGCCCTTGAAAAACGCTTCTCACGTGTACTGCTGCTTGTTTTGAAAAAAAGGAGAAGACAAAAAAAGTACAGGATCACGTATTCAAGCATTGAAGAAAGGAAAAATAGAGCGACGCGGAGAGTGCCCTCGAGTGCTACTCCCGTGCATCTGCTCACATTTTGCAAAAAGTAGAAAAGTTGGATTTGGCTGGCTTGCGATTACGCATGAAAAAGAGCAGCTCACGCAATAATGAAAAAAGAAGAAGATGTAGAAGTGCAAGAGCATCGATCAAGGAAACCCGGCAGCGAGCCGGCTTCGGGTGACGATGACCCGGCCGCAAGCCGGCTTCAAGCGACGATGACCCGGTCAGCTTCTTCAACAACACGATTGTCTACAAACGACGGTCCCCACACAGCGTCATCAACGCAGGAAAAAATGAGCTAAGTTGCATCTATATTTAAATTTCATATTTTATTCAGTCAATTAAATCTGGGTCCTTTGAGTCAGTCCCTGGAGCTAAATATCTTGTTTATGAGAAAATTGCAAAGATCATTGATTGCAGGCCACTTTTGAAAGTCGAGTAATTTATCGCTCGCAATGGATTTTTTCAAAGTCGAGCTATCTTTTGCTCGCAATGGGTTTCTTTAAAACAAGGTTGCTATTTAAGTGCCATCGATGTGCTCCGGCTCAAATCGCCGGCTCATGCCTTATTCATCATTATCATCCCGACTCAATTGCCGATCTATACATTATTTACTGTCATCAATCTAGCTCAATCGCCGGCTCATATCTTATTCATTATCCTCATCCGACTTAATCGCCGGCCTATACATTATTTATTACCATCTTTCTAGATCTATCGCCGTATTCTGGCCTATTCATTATCATTATTCCGGCTCAATCACCAAACTCTGGCTTATACATCATCAACGCCAAGAGCGTGCCAAATATTTATCATTCAGAAGGGCGAATCCTAAAATCCGGGTCTCCCTATTATCAATGGTTGGGTTGAAGACATGGATCTTACCATGAAACATCTCCCGGCTTCAGTTATTTTTCAGTTATCAATGGTTGGGTTGAAGACATGGATCTTACCATGAAACATCTCCCGGCTTCAGTTATTTTTCAGTTATCAATTGTTGGGTTGAAGACATGGAAAATCCATGAAACATCCCCCGACTTTAATTATTTGCAGATTGTTAGTGTGCCCAGGAGTGTTTCGCAACTTCGGTTTAGCGTGCCAGGAGTGCTTCGCAACATTGTGCATATTGGGTCTTGGGAGCTGATCGCTCGAATAGCGCAGTTACAAACTCAAGACCGGCATATAAGCCACTTTGGTCATGGGGGCTGATTATCAGTTATTGGTACAGCTGCAATCCCATGACCCGGCCAAATTCAGAGCCACTATATTATTGGTTATCTAAACTTAAGCTCGATGTGAAACGCAATTATATGGCCTGATTGCGTGCCGGTAAATTCAATCAGTCATGAGGCCCACTGGGACTTGACTGGCCCTGTTTTTAACAGAGAGGTCGCAACAGTGAAGATCCATGCGAAAACCGGCTTACAGTTTATAGAAACCAAAAGGGTCATCTAAATCAAAGGGATTTGCAGAACGACAGATAAACGTTCATTAAAAAAGCAAAACCTCAGTGTGCACATGCACATTCAGGATAAACATTCATATGTTATTAATTTATTACAAGTCTATCATACTGTATAATATTGTTTTATGCCAAAGGGAAATTTCTTGCAGGATTAATTTATAACCCGGCAGCTGAAGCCGGCTCGTCAAGTTTGATATATGCAACTTGGCGATTCAAAAAGTATATCATATAGAGTGCTACTAGCAATTCACGTGGATATCAAGGCATCACTCCAGCAAAGGCCAAAATTGTCTGAGTTCCTATCTTGTTACAATACTGGAATTTGAAAAGTTTCATTTGAAGTACAAGGGGTCAGAGCAACATGACCTGGTCTGCAGCAAGAGGAGAAAGTACGAGGTATCTTAGTCTCGTTTAAGTTAATGAAGTGAAAGAGTAGCCGGCTTCTGGAAGTGGTGCATGACCGGCTTTGTAATCATCAGGTGAATCAAGCGAGTCAAGAGGAAACAATAAAACAGCCGGATTTCAAGTGTTCGCGGCAGTCAATTGAAGCTGTGATGGAGGAATCAAGAAGCCAGATAACCTGATTGAGGCATGCAAGCTCGGGTACAGGTCACGTAAGACAATTAAGAAGCTAAAAAGCTGATCGTAGATATTGATGCATGCAAGTTCGTTTGAAGCAAGCTGAAGGTCCAAGAGAAAAACAGTTGTTGCGTGGTCACGTGAACATGCATGCATGCATGTCACGCGAAATCAAAAAAGAAGAAGAGAGAAATACAAGCCGGATGATTGCTCAGTTTATTACGTCTCAGTGCAAAATAAAGGAGAGGGCCGGCTCTTATTTCTACGGACCGGTTTTGCGACATTCAGGAATGCCACCACGGATGACCTCGATATGTTCGTCTGTAACCTTGCTGCGCTTGATCCGGGTGTCACTTGATTTGAAGGAAAAAATGGTCATGTATCGTTGCAGGCGAACGAACTGGCGTTTGGGGTTACAAGAATTGAAATATTCTAAGGTGGTACAAATATTGAAGAACAAGCTCCGAGCTGTTGCAGGCGTACACCTTGACGCTTGGGGGCTACAATAATTCAAATTTTACAAGGTTACAAAAGGAAAAGTGTGAGTCCCGAGTTGCTGAAGGCAAGCTAACCCGGAACTTGGGGCTGCACAATCGAGTTTTATCAGAGATGTTTGGAGTGGAGTCCCAGGTGGCTGTGGACAGCTAACCCGGCACTTGGGGCTACACTAGTCAAAAGTTTATCCAAGGCAAATTATCAAAATCCCAGGTGGCTGTGGACAGCTAACCCGGCACTTGGGGGCTACTCAGTTTGAAACTAAAATTTTCATATAGTGAAGAAGTCCCAGGTTGCTGCAGGCACACAACCCGGCACTTGGGGGCTACAGTATTTGAAGTTCAAAATTCTCCAAGAAATGCAAAAGTCCCAGGTCGCTGCAGGCATGCAACCCGGCACTTGGGGGTTACACGGTTTGAAGTTTTCTATTTCATTCATCAAGCACCAAGTTATCGCGAGGTGATAAACTCGGAGCTTGGGGGGCTACATGTTATATACATGAGAAAAATCGAGGTTAATATTCTTGAGAGCCGGTAAAGCCAGAGGTAAAGCCGGGTCTTGAAAGACAGCCTCCGTTTGAGTAGGCTACGTTAAGTCCGGATCGTGGGAACCTGGAGCATCCTTCAGCACAGCCTCCGTATGAGTAGGCTCCATCAAAAACTAGGTCAAAGGCACTACAAAGAAAAACATGGGAATTTTCTTGGCAGGATTTGCGGGATGATCTTGAGATAAACCTGGAGGCATATGAACCCAGGAAGAAAAGCCGGGTTTTTAAAATGGACCACCAAAACAAGCTGGCCTAGCAATTATAACCCGGGTTTTAATTTTCCCATTAAATATTTACTTATTTTATTTCAGGAGGTTGAGTGATGTTATAAACTAAGTGTTGAATAGAACACCGGAGGCGTATGAACCCGGTAGAAAGCGTCCGGGTTATGACATGGACCGCCAAGAAGAGCCGGCCTAGTTAAAAGAAAAAGCAATGTAACCCGGTCTTAACGTTTTATGAGTATTTCTTATTTTCAGGAGGTTAACCCGGACACCCAGGATAGCGGCTCTCCCTGAGAAATGAAGCTTAAAGCTAGAAGAGGAGCACGCCAACCCGGTGCCTGAGTTACCCTGGGGGCTACTGATGGGGGAATAATAACCCGGTAGGCCCATGAGGAGAAAAGCATGACCCGCCAGGCAGGAGGCCGGGCGAGGCCAGCAAGCCATCATCATGGGCCGGGTTATATTGATGGGCCGGAGAGCTTGTCGATAACCCGGCCTAGACAAGGAAGGTTCCAGAAGACCCGGAAGCGGTGCACGTCACGAAGTCCAAGACTTGGAGGATACGAAAGACAAGATGAGTTAGAATAGGACTCCAAGTACGGGTAGAACCCAGCCTTACCTTGTAAGCGACCAGGAGACCCGGTGGCCTTTATAAACCGGCTCCTAGGTCATAGATAGACAGATCCGAGGGAAATAAACAAAGAGAGAGAGCTCCGGGAGAGAGCTCCCACGCCGGAGTCATCCAAACCCGGCGATCGCCATTGGCGCACCATGTAATATGTGATCATATAGTGATTTATAGCAGGACGTAGGGATCCTCCACCGAGGGGACCTGAACCTGGGTAAAAAACATCTTCTCCCTCGTAGAGCTAGACCAACTCCTGAATACCAGAGTCGCCTGGCCCTCAATCTCAAGTTACCTCGTGTAACATCTGCCGTGTTATCTACCCCACGACGATGGTCAGAAGAAGAAAGGACCACAGCTAGGCGCAAGGATATGGATCAGAGCGTCAAGGAGGAAGTAAAGGAGATGTCGTCAAACAAAGAGGGACAGATTGCTGCAAGACCAAGGACAAGCAAACCTAGTTTTTTGGGATCAATTAATACTCAACGTGCCTTTTCTCATAATATGCAGGGAGCGACACCGCCTGTTCCAGATTTTAGCTCTTTTCCTGCAGTAACTGAGGCTCTTCGAGTCACTGATGAGTTTTGTGATCAATATCGAGTTCTGAGGATGGAGGTGGAGATACTCCAAGAGGAGAACGATAGGCTTCGCCGCATGCTAGAGCGGTTCCTGTCCCCAATCAAGATCGTCCCACCATCACCACCGAAGGAGTAATTCATCATTAGTATTGGCATCCCCTCAGCTTGTTCCAAGCTTGGGGGGAGTGCCGCGGTATCATCACCATTATCTTTTACCTTTTTACTTTTCAGTTGAGTCATATCATGAGTAGAGAAGTTATCATATAGGATGGTTTGCAGTGTGGAAGTATCTCTCTTTAGTTGGTTATCTACGTATCCCTTGGTGTGAGTTGCCGTTATTGGAATATTAATGAGAAGTTTTATCATTTACCTTCTACACACTTTATTTTACTTTGTAAATTTCTGTCATATGAATGATCTTGTTGTTAGTGTTGGCATCACTTTGGGAGCATCAAGTAAATCTATTTGGTTTTGGCAAACTTAGCATTGGTCAGTAGCAACAATACTTTGAGGCTTAAGTATAAAAGAGGGGATTGCGTGTAAATACATTATCTCAGTATCTTTCTTTCTTGTTGGCTCATGAGCTTAGTATTCTCAAGTTAAAATTATTTGTGTTTACAAGGAAGATTGCATGATTGTTTTTATTACATTTATATTTGTTTGTATCCCTCCACTCTTATGCTTGCTACCCAGCCTTGCTAGCCAAAAACTTGTACTGAGAGGGAATGCTTCTCGTGCATCCAAACCTTGAGCCAAAACCCATGCCATTTGTGTCCACCATAACTACCTATATCTGGTATTTCCTTGCCACTCCAAGTAAATACTTCATGTGCTACCTTTAAACTATTCAAAAGTTACTACTCCTTATTTGTGTCACTGTTTACTAGCTCATGAGGACGGGGTGGATGTCCTTATGTCAACTGTCAAACAGACTTTACAACCGGACTAGCGGCATATACATCGCTTATCCGTTAATTTTGCAAAAAGAGCTGACAAATGGGGTGCCCAGTCCAAATTAATTATAACTTTAACCGCTTAATTCTCTTCACATTTTAGCCCTGATTTATCAGTCAAGCAATGACAAACAGTGAAATATCTGCATGTGTGAACAAAAGAGAAGAGGGATGATCTGCCTAGCTGGTAGAAATAACGTCCTTCATGGGAGCCGCTCTTAAAAGTCTGGTTGGCAGGGGTTGATAACCCCCAAGAGCAGGGGATCACTATAGCACCTCTCAATGTGGAAGTAGGGTATCGATCCGCAGGAGCAAGAAGGAAAAGTTATCTATTCCCTACAACTAAAGTGTCACAAGTTTTAGTTGATTATGCACTAAACAAGTTTAAAGAACAAGATGGTTGATTTAATGGATGGAAGTTTAATGTAACAAAACAAGAATGTAAAAGTGTCCCAATCCTCTTCAATGCAAGAGGACAAGACAAAGGTTTTCTCTTATAGGAACAATGGACATGGGTTCATGGGTTCACTCAATCCTCTCTCCCATCTATGGTGATTATCATGTTATAGATAAAAAGTACACACAATTGTCATGCTTTAATGGTAAACTTCTATGACGGCTACATGTCCTAAAACACATAGTTGAAAGAAAATAATCATTTGTGTTGCTAGGTCACCCTCGTAAGGCTAGCGTGGTTTGTTGTCACTCCCACATCATACTTCTTCCTTTTTACCCCAGATAAAGGATGTTGGGCGACATTACTGTCACTTAATATGCCTTCTGTCACTAGGCCATCCTACCACATACATCATACTTCATAATGGACAATATTCTAAACACTAGTGCAATGATTCATAATTCGTGTGCATGACCACATCTCTCTCATCTATCCACACTTGGTGGTGTCAATCACCTCATGACAAGGATAAACAAGGCATTATGCATAAATCAAACCATCACATGCATCATAGAATATCTCCAAAGTATGACAAACCATAAAATCCAACACAACGGTAAATGCATAACATAATATCATCTCATACCACAATATCCACCATAGGAATTACAAGATAGTTCCATAATCATGCAAGGCACATCATATGGACTTCAACAATGATCATACATAGAGAGATTGGATCAAGTTACCACCACAAACCCAAAGTCCAGGGGGTGGACTACTCCCCCTTCATCATGGAGACGGTGGAGAAGTCGTTGGAGAAGATGGAGACCACCCCGGCAGCGCCCCGCCGGAGTTTTCCCCCTCCAATCTGCAACTCCAGGTCTCTGTTTCGTGGTTTCTGTGTTTCTGCGGCGCTCCTTTCCGAAGGGCGTCGGGGACTATTTTTATAGTCTTTTTAGGTCAAGACGGAGGTCGGGAAAAGATCGACGGCAACGGAGCCCGAGGCCCAGATGGTGGGTCCCACGCGGCCAGGAATCTGGCCGCGTGGGCCCCCTCTTTGGCCCTCGGGCCTCCGTTTGTTCGCTTCCTTCGCTCCCACGCTTTGTTCCTTCCAAAAACTGATGCTCGTAAATTTAGGTCATTTGGACGTCGTTTGGGTCCCTGAAACATCAAAATATAGAAAATAGGGTTTTCTGCCTGTGCAGGGTTAATTCCAAAAAATAGGAAACAATGAAATATTCCCAAAATCATATAAAACATGATATAACCCTTATATGATGCAAATATGATTGAATATAAGTAATATAATGCAAAGTTCATGTATGCATTTTACATGCATCAACATCCCCAAGCTTAACCTATACTCGTCCTCGAGTATGAAGGTGATAAAACTAACATGGACTTTGCAATTTAATACTATCAATGGATATCAAAGATGATTACTATTGCTACATAGAGTCAAATGATTCATTCTTAAAGGAGTAGCAATATGCAAGATAGATTATGAAGTGATATCAAGTATTCAATGCAAGGATGTTCAATGATAATTCACAAAGTGTAACATAAAGAAAGTACTATGGACCACATGTATGCATAATGATAAGTAAGAACATCCTACAATGGTCATAGAGTATTGATGAAAATCTGAATATAAAAGGTGGACACTTTGGAAAGATATATATATGAGTAGAGGTAAAGCATGAATAAGTTTCATCTAACTTCAAACTCTCTACTTAAGTTAATGATTGCAATGTGGTAATCCTTGGTGTCAAGCTCTCATTCCCCTATCATAGCATCTTGAATGATTAAGTTTAAAGTGAAAGCAAATATGAGTAGTGTGCTTGACAAAGTACAGGTTGAAAGTCTCATGCCCCTTGAATACAAGTACCTACACCATGTGTTACTCAACTTGGAAACAAAGCAAGTTCAAGTTAAATATCATTGTAAGTAATAATAGTATCATTAAGAGCGTCAACTGGGGTACCTCTTGTCCCAGGATATGGAACAAGCCCATATCAAAATGACAAGACAAACAAACAAATGAACAATCTCAACACCCTTTTTATTTACCATTGATAGCTTTTTATTGTAAGGTGTATCACAGAAGGTTCACCATAGCATGTAAGTAAATTTCCACCATGAATGATGCATGGCTTAGATTAGCGGCCCAGGCGTCTCTCTAACCATTTATACAAACTCATTTAAACTCTTCATTTCCACATTTATTTCACCCATGTAAGCATCCATAAACAAAAGTACATGATATCAACTAAATGAAATGAAGTGCATGTTGAAAGCTTGCCATGTGACAGCACATATGAGCTAACTCCAACCAAAGACATTTGTCAAGCCACAACATCATAATTTTAATCACAATGGGTCATGTTTTATATGCAATAAAAAAAGTGTGCATCAAGTTCGTGAGAGCTATATAACCAACTTTTCCCATAACAATCAACAACATAAGCATTTTCATTCAGAGGTATAGATAACACAAATATCATGATAAACATACTCGGAATAGCATAAAGCTAATAGGTAGATATGGTGGACTCACTGGAAAAACTTTGGTTGAAGGTGTTGGAAACAAGTTTTTGCTTGTTGGAATTTTTGGGCTAGCAAGAGGGAGAAAGTTGACCATCTAAATGCATGCATGAGTGTCCATAGAACTAACTAATCCATGTTAAACAAAGTAAAATAACATTCAGCATCAAAACATGAATAAAAGATAGCTCTTGATAAAATACTTGCAAATTATTACTCATTAACAAGCTCATGAATCATGCAACTATATGTATCTTTTAAAATCAACTCAACATCCCTTTTCCCAATCTTATAATAGCATCCAACATAATTCAACCCAAATTTCCAGTAGCTCTCTCATATATAAATGATAGTGTGGTGGTCTCACAAAATAAAAATCAAACCAAAACAAACAAAAAGACGCTCCAAGTTTATGCGATAAAGTGTTTCGATCGAAAAACAGAAGTTAGACGTGTGCAAACCGAGAGTGTGTAGGTCCAGTGGGGTTGTCTTCACATCCCCAAGCTTATGGTCTTCACCATCCTTGGATAGCTCTTGGTGCATCTCCTCTAATCCCTGTGAAAAAACTTCAAAACACCGTTTCTCCCATTTCTTTTCTGTGGGGTGCATTAGTAGTGATAAACAAATAGATTTCTTGCTGCATATAATCCTTGAACAAAAATTCATATGAATGTCCAGAAAGTGTATAATGTTGTATGCCTACTCATAAACTCAATTGGATCAAAAAGATTCAAGTTAAAAGTTCAAAGCATGCATCAAACAAAATGGGACAGAATCTGTCCAGAAAAACAGCAGCAGCAAAACGTATTTTTCTACCCTACTTAACTTTGTCGAAAAATTCCAAAAATTCATGCATACAGAGGATGAAAAGTTGCAACTACAGTTCAAATATGAGCTCATTCGGAGTTACAGAATAAGAATTAAAAATCATACCGTGCACAGATTCGTGCAGGAATAAAATCTCCGAACGCTATAAGCAACTTTTCAAACCAAAATGAGTAAAACTTGGCACTTTATTAAAAATTCCAGAAACTAAACTAAAGTCTCTTGTTACAGAGGACACAAAGAAAATCACAAATAAAAACAACCGGGTTGCCTCCCGTAAAGCGCTTTCTTTATAGCCATATAGCTAGGCTTCTTACTTGATGTTTATTGGACGAAGCTCATGAGGGAGCTTGAACTTTGATGTGTCCCTCTTCCTTGGAAAGTGTTCATGCATAATACCAGGGTCCCATGGTGCTCTCAAACCAATCAAAATAATAGTCAAGTTGAACCCTAGTAGAGAGAAAAACAAAACACAAAAGTAATAACAACGAAGTCTAACTTTCTTTCTATGCATTGGCATTTTGTATATGAATGAATCACAATAAATAGAAGTTTCCAATGCATATTAACAATAGTTACTTGCAGCATAATTATTAGTAGCATAAGAGGGTTCTTATCACCTCCTCTTTCATAATAGTTGCAAGTAGTAGAAAAATTCAACCATATAACCACAAGAATCATTCAACTTAGATAATTTAGGCAAAAAGAGGATCATTAAATTTATTTTGGAATTCATTAGCATGCTTCCCTCTTTCAAAATAGTTATTAAGATCAATATCAAGTTTAATATCATGGTTGCAACAAAGATTTGGAACTAAAGATAATTGCAAACCACATAAGTATTTCTCAACATAAGCAAATTTCTCCTCTATGGTGTAATTAGGAGAATTCAAGAACAAGTAGGACTCTCATGAGTAAGAGTACTATCATAAACAGCAAGTATATCATTTTTATCCTCACATAATTTAGTAACAACTTCCAAACATGTAGGATTATCAATAAGCATAGGACCATCATCTAAAGCATTATCATATAGCATATTTAAGCAACACTCCTCATTATCATCCATAAGTTCACTAGTAGCATTATTAAAAAGTAAAGGAGCATTATTAGTTTCACACTCATCATAACATGGGTTCTCATAAATAACAAAAGATTTTTGAGTTTGAGTGCTACTATCAAATGTCGATGGTGAAGATGGGAGATCCAACTCTTCCCCAAGCTTAGGTTGGAACACATCCATTTCAATCTCCTCTTCACATACTTCCTCTTCCAAGCTTATGTTTTCATCATCCTCTTGGGGTTGCACGGGCATCCCCAAGCTTAGGTTCTTATCCTCCTCTTCCTGCAAAATGTTAGTGCTTTCCGTGGCAGCAAGAATTCTTTCTTTAACATAAACATTATCACTAAATTCTTTTTTGCAAATTTGGAGAATAATAGAAACTTGCCCTTTCATTTCACGAGCTACATGACTAGTTGCAAGAAATTTATCAAGAAGAGAGTCTATCTCATGGGCTCCAACATAAGCAATATATTTCTCAACTTGTTCTATATCAGGGCATAAACATTCATCTTCACGATAACAAGCAATTATAGGATCACTATTATACTTGCATTGATAGTGGGAATGTTTAACAACTCTTCTATTGCAACAAGTTATACCATGTAACTCACAAAACTGATTAGCTATTTTGTGAAGAGCTTTAAGCAATTTACCCACTCTATTTCCCTCTTTGGTTGATTGATATTCAGAGTAGGCGTCATACTTTTTAAAATAATCATTACCCATAGACATTCCAGAAAGTTTCTCCATTTTTTTATTTTTATGTGTTTTGATATATATAACTGAAAATAAAACTAATGAGAAACTCACAACCAAACAAGTTTAAAGGAACCTCCCCAAGCTTAGATGATTGCAAGATATAAAACAAGATAAAATAAATCTAAAGTCTAGTGCACACAAGAATAGAAACTTAAGCGCTACGCTCCCCGGCAACGGCACCAGAAAAGTACTTGATAACCCCCAAGAGCAGGGGATCACTGTAGCACCTCTCAATGTGGAAGTAGGGTATCGATCCGCAGGAGCAAGAAGGAAAAGTTATCTATTCCCTACAACTAAAGTGTCACAAGTTTTAGTTGATTATGCACTAAACAAGTTTAAAGAACAAGATGGTTGATTTAATGGATGGAAGTTTAATGTAACAAAACAAGAATGTAAAAGTGTCCCAATCCTCTTCAATGCAAGAGAACAAGACAAAGGTTTTCTCTTATAGGAACAATGGACATGGGTTCATGGGTTCACTCAATCCTCTCTCTCCCATCTATGGTGATTATCATGTTATAGATAAAAAGTACACACAATTGTCATGCTTTAATGGTAAACTTCTATGACGGCTACATGTCCTAAAACACATAGTTGAAAGAAAATAATCATTTATGTTGCTAGGTCACCCTCGTAAGGCTAGCGTGGTTTGTTGTCACTCCCACATCATACTTCTTCCTTTTTACCCCCGGATAAAGAATGTTGGGCGACATTACTGTCACTTAATGCCTATGCCTTCTGTCACTAGGCCACTCTCTACCCACATACATCATACTTCATAAAGGACAATATTCTAAACACTAGTGCAATGATTCATAATTCATGTGCATGACCACATCTCTCTCATCAATCCACACTTGGTGGTGTCAATCACCTCATGACAAGGATAAACAAGGCATTATGCATAAATCAAACCATCAGATGTATCATAGAATATCTCCAAAGTATGACAAACATAGAAATCCCAACATGACGGTAAATGCATAACATAATATCATCTCATACCACAATATCCACCATAGGAATTACAAAGATAGTTCCATAATCATCAAGGCACATCATATGGACTTCAACAATGATCATAAATAGAGAGATTGGATCAAGTTACCACCACAAGCCCAAAGTCCAGGGGTGGACTACTCCCCCTTCATCATGGAGACGGTGGAGAAGTCGTTGGAGAAGATGGAGACCACCCCGGAAGCGCCCTGCTGGAGTTCTCCCCCTCCAATCTGCAACTCCAGGTCTCTGTTTTGTGGTTTCTGTGTTTCTGTGGCGCTCCTTTCCGAAGGGCGTCGGGGACTATTTTTATAGTCATTTTTAGGTCAAGACGGAGGCTCGGGAAAAAAGATTGACGGCAACGGAGCCACGAGGCCCCAGATGGTGGGTCCCACACGGCCAAGGAATCTGGCCACGTGGGCCCCCTCTTCACTCCCACATCATATTTCCATTTTCTGATTCGTTGACAATTCTCATACAGTACTCAAAACTTATATTTTTATTCTCTATATGATTTCAAAAACATAAAAAGCTCTAGCACATGATTTAATCCCTGCTTCCCTCCGCGAAGGGCCTTTCTTTTACTTTTATGTTGAGTCAGTAAACCTATTCCCTTCTTTCTTAAGCAAGCAGTTGAGTTGTTGTGATTCAACCATCTATATATTAATATTATCATTCATGTTTGTTATCCTTCCTTGTTTTGCACAACTCTTTTATCTGAAGGAATATAACTTTGAAAGTTATCAATGACTGTAAAGAAATTGTGATAATTGAGCATGTAAGTTCTGCAATATAGCTCCGATATAATGACTCTACTCGAAAGATAAGAACAATCTGTTAATTGTTCTCTGACCAAGAACGAAGTTTGCCATCACCAAACTATGATTTTCTTTATGCACCTTTATTGTGATTTCCATTACTCGTTCCAAGATAAGTTATATGAGGGGAAGTTGCTGTCTAAAATGATTTGTGTGTCAGTACATGTTGATGCTTCTTGTCCGTATTTTGTATTATCGACGCTTCACCCCATAAACCAGTGGTCTTGTTTACTGAGTTCAGCTTTCGCTTGGGGACAAGCGAGGTCTAAGCTTGGGGGAGTTGATACGTCAATTTTACATCACTATTTTATATCATAATTTACTGCTATTCATTGATATATTTCACATTTGGATGATATACTTATGTTATTTTATCTTGTTTTGCATGTTTGATGATTATTGGAGAATTAACTGCCGGAGTCAGCATTCAGCTGGAAAAAGCATCGTCAAGACACCCTATTTCTGAAGATCAACAATTCACGGAAAATATACAGATGTTCCTATTTTGTCAGATGTCGGAGCCAGCCAAAAGGGGAGGCTGAGATGGGCCACGAGGGCCCCACACCACCCCACGGTGCGGCCCCCCTCTGCCGTGCCGTGGCATGGTGTGGCCACCCTGGCCCACCTCTGGCGCTCCCCTTCGCGTACTTCATCCCCCAGAAACCCTAAGATGCGGGGAGTCATCGAGGAAATATTCCACCGCCTCCACGAGGCGAAAACCACAGAGAGAGAAAAAGCTCTCCGCCAGGCAGAAATCTGTCGGGGAAATTCCTTCCCAGAGGAGGGAAATCATCGCCATCGTCATCGTCATCATGCCGGACTTCATTGGGATCATCATCATCATCTCCATCGCTGTCACCATCATCTCCACCGCTCCATTTCGTTCCGCTGTAACATCTAGGGTTAGACTTTGTATAGTTCATAGGGGAAACTTTCCCGGTGTTGATTACTACTTGTGGTTGATGCTATTAAGTTTTATCGGTGAATTGAAGTATATGTCCAGATTTGTATTCATCATTATATCACCTCTGATCATGATCCATATGATGTCTTGTGAGTAGTTCGTTAAGTTCTTGAGGACATGGGAGAAGTCATGCTGTTAGTAATGGAACTATGTTGAGTAATATTTAATGGTTTGATATTTAAGTTGTGGTGCTATTCTTCTAGTGGTGTCGTGTGAACGTCGACTACATGACACTTCACCTTTATGGGCCTAGAGGAATGCATTGTGTATTTGGCTACTAATTGTGGGTTGCCGGAGTGACAGAAACCTAAACACCCGTTAGTAAACCGGTGCACGAGGGAGTGTAGGATCTCAGAGTTTAAGGCTGTGGTTAGATTTATCTTAATTACTTCCTTGTAATGCGGATGCTTGCAAGGGGTTTAATCACAAGTATGTATTAGTCCAAGTTAGGGCAGTGCATTAGCATAGGTTCACCCACACAACACTTATCAAAACAATAAAGATTAATCAGCTGTAGGAAGCGAAAGCACTTGACGAAATTCCCGTGTGTCCTCAAGAACAATTTGCCATCATAAGTAAACCAACCGGCTTATCCTTTGCTCTAAAAAGGATTAGGCCACTCGCTGCAATTATTATTACTATCTTTTATTTACACGCATTTTATTTATCTGTAATATCAAAAACCCCTAAAAACTTGTCTGCTAGTATTTACAGTGATTCCTTGTTCAAAACTACTTGTCAACACCTTCTGCTCCTCGTTGGGTTCGACACTCTTATTTATCGAAAGTACTACGATACACCCCCTATACTTGTGGGTCATCAGGATCCCACCCATGTGCATGTAGTCCCGCAAGACCTACAGCCTACGGAACTGGCTGTCCGTTGACATGCGAAAGGGAAAAGGTCACATATGACTTTCCCGTCCCATTCCAAGTCTTATGGTTAACGCGAGTTTACGACGCAAGAATCACTGGCGACATTTGTTGGTATTAAAGAAATGGTGTAGTATGATTATTTATGAATACATAAAGAATAACTTTTGAATAAGTAAATGATGTATACATTTGTTGGTATCATACCATAAGGGTGCTTATTTTAGTTAAGTGATGCTATATTATCAAATATTAAGAGTAGTTACTTATGTGTTTAACTTTTCTTTAAGTAATAAGATAATATGATTTAAATATTAACACTTAGATGAAACACCACAAGTAATCTCATATTATGAAGTAATTACTATTTTGGATTAATGACTTAGACAATTATAACACAAAATTAATCCAATTATTAATGGTATCAATAATAGTGATCAAATTTTACTAAATAGAGAATTCATTTTTATGAATTAAGAACTACATGGAATATTATGAAGTAATAATATGATTACTTTATATGTTGATAGATTCATTTTTGTATTATTAAATGACTCATGAATAATTATTTTCCTTATGGAAAATATTATTTTAATGAACCACTTAAAGAATATTATTTAAGTATGTTCATAAATGGAATTCAAAAAAAATAGACATAATGTTATAATTGAAACATATTTTCATATTTGAAGTCAAACATGTGAAATAATTTAAATGGAATTGAAATGCATCCAAACTAGCATTTCAAATAAATTCCATATTTAAAATAATAAGTGAGTTGTTGTTTTAATTTAGGATGATTCAACTTTTAATCAAATATGCATTTCATTAATATAAACAGATATATCTTAATTTTTTTTAACATTTTGGTATATTATTTGTATTTTTCTGATTTAATATGAATTAGTTATGAGTTTTCAAAGTTTATTTCAAATTAGATTATTTCTGGAATTACTAATTTGGAGATGGTCCCACATGTCAGAATTTTACTAATTACCAAACTATTTTCCTAAATGATTAAATATTTGACATGGGGTCCACATGTCATAATTTTATTTATTTTAGAAAAGAAAAATCAGGAAAAATCCTGATTGGCTCGCTGACGTCATGCTGACGTAAGCAATGGAGCAAAGCTTCTGTCGATCACGAATTTGACAAACGCAAGCGAATTGGACCGATTGGATGGCTGCACTAACTAGAGAACGACACGGCGAGCCAAATGGTGGCGGCGCCTCTCCCTAATGGTCGCCGGAGCAAGCATGGTGGCGAGCTTTTGCGGCGGCCGGAGACAGTACCCGATGCGACAACTACCCAACGCTTAATTGAATCAAATTAGGAGCATGGGAGGGTAGCTAGGCTCACCACGAGAACGTAGGTTCATTCGGAGAAGCGAGAAGTGGTCGGAGATGGCGGCGAGTTTCTCGGAAAGGCGGCGGCTAGAGTTGAAGGAGATGACGAAATACTCCGACTCCCGAGCTCCCCAGCACGGCCAACTAGAGTAGGAGGATGAGGGCTTCACGACGAACCTCCGAGGCTCCTCAGCACGCCACGGCGAGCACGGAATCGGCGGTGCATGGCGGCGGCCCGATATGCTAGGGTTAGGGTTTCCGGTCGATTTCCAAGGAGAGAGCAAGAGAGAGAGAAGGCGAGTGCAGAGAGGAGAGTAGAGAGCGAGAAGGGGACGTCTTTGGGGTTCTTATCCGCGAGAGCAGGCACGCAGAGAGGAGGTGGCATGGCGGCGTCGTTCTCTGCCTTCTGGCAGGAGGAGGAAGAAGAAGAAAATATTTTTCTGGAAAACCCCCTGGACTTGTTTGTAATTAAGAAAACATTTAAAATAGAAACTTTCTTTATTTGTTTAGGGCATTTGAACAAGTCCAAAAATCATGGAAAAAATCCTAGAGACTCCTAATATTATGAAGAAGCTTCACATATTTTTATTTCAGATTTTTGAAGACTTGGTGAAGTTTGAAAATTTGGAGAAGATTTGATAACTTTGTGATTTACTTTAATTACTTTAAAATTCAGAAATTTCTTATGGCAAAAATAATATTTGACATGAACATGGTAAAGTATTGAACACTTTATTACAAACTTGGGTTGTGTAGAATTTCATTATGATATTAATTTCAACTTTGAACTTTAAATACTTGATGTATCTTAAATTCACTTATCATTTGACGTGATTTTCCTTATTTGGATTTATTTCTCATTTTGAAATGTGTAACTTAACACCTCTATTTTTGTTGTGCATTATTCTTAGAAACATGTTGATATATTGCTTTATTGTTTATTTGTGAATACCTGTTATTTTCAAATACCAAAGATAATTTCTTGATTGATTTTCACTCAAGATAAATATTCAAACTTGTCTTGAGTGCTTTATTAATTCTTGGGCAGCACCAAATTGTTGTCCAGCAATATAAACATGATTTGCTCACTATGATGACTACAAAGAGTATACACAGTGCTTCAATTCAAATTCATGCTAAGCATGATATATTTTCTTAGTGTCTTCAACTTGTGATCCCTGACAACTAAAGCATGTGAAAACAAGATCGGATGTGTGTGGATGCACAAATTACAAATGTCCTGCCTGAGATAAGGTCTTATGGTGAGATAGATGAATAAAATGATGATACTAGAATCTTGCTTGATTCCATAACTCATTCTGAAGATAAAATGTTTATGTAGTCCTCCTTGATATAAATTGATACTTTGGTGTGTGGAAGCAACTTGTTAGAACAACTGCTGACTAAGTAGTCCATGTGATTCCAATTACCACATGTCCAGATTTATCTCTTCTGGAGAATGAAATCTTAGATAAGCAAAATGGTCTTGATCACATGACGAACTTGTGAACGCCTCTCCTATGAGACATGTCCACACTCACATGAATTTGAGAATTAACTCATGTGATTTCTTTAACTGGTGATAGAGGAATGTATATGTGTTTTATGACATCTCAATTTGCCTTATGCATATAATAATAATTATTTAACAAGGTTGCAAGGCTTGTCATCAAATTACTACTCATAGTCAAGTGGCTAAGATGTACTGAATTATCTGACATTCTGTTTATTTCTATATGACACTCAATTGTTTGAGCATACAAAAGTAATTTGTTAACAAGGTAATTAGGCTTGTTACCAAAATACTTCTATATAACATCAACATTGGAATATCACACTCTTTCCAGAGAGATTAATAAGACAAGGTTCTAATATAAGAGTTCCATATCTCCATTGTAGATGGACATGGTACTTCTGTGCCATTCCTAAGAAATCCTTCTTCAAAATCCTCTTGTTGCTTTACCTTGTTTTCTATGTTAGC